>VWPU01000015.1:0-121125 GCA_013398955.1 Callaeas wilsoni | reverse complement strand
CGCCGGGCCCTAACGCCAGCCCGGCCCGGGAGCCGCTGATGCCTCTGCCTGGAGCCTCTTCCTCGGCGGACTTCTCCCTCTCCCCGCAAAGCCTCCTCGTCCTTTCTCTGCCCTGCTTACAGCCTGGGGAAACCTAGTCGTCCTCACTTCTCGTCCTCTTGTTTTTTTTTTTTTTCTTTCCTTTCCCTTTTCGTTTCTTCTTGATAATTATGTCTTTCAACCCTCGTTTTAAGACCTCGATTGATTTATTCCGCCCACCTCTCTCCCCCCTTTCCTTCTGGCTTCCTAAAGTCTGATCTCACACGTTTCAAAGTCTCTACCTTGAAACACCACTTTCATTGTCTTGGCAAGATGGCTCTAGAAGTCCTAAAGTGTGACTTTAGTAAGTGATTTGTGCTGGTTTCTAGCCACATCTCTACTTGGCAAAGGTATTGCAAAGCTGGTAAACTGGGAATCCCGATAGTACCGATAAGGAAGGCTAAAACAAGGGGGAAGCCAAGAGTTTCCAAGTGAATTTAGTTTTGGTACAGGAGGGTCTGTTAATTCCTCATAACATCCACTACACTGACTCCACAGTGCCATTTATGTCTCTGCTCCTCACTCACAGCCTGTTCCCCAGCACTACAGGTATGGACAGACCGCGACTCTTTGCTTGTGGTGCTCGTCCCGTTGTGCCTGACCTAATGAGCCCCGTAGGACGCGGGGCTCTGTGGAGCAGGTGCGAAAGCTGGGAGGCAGCGTGGGTCTGGTGCAGCTGGTGCAAAGCCAGGTCTAATAAGCCCAGCTGGATCCAGGATCGAGGCTGGGTCTGCGCTGGGTGTTTCTGCTCCTCCTTCTTGCCCCCTCCCCCCCAAACCCCACGCCAATAATTCCGGTGCTGAAATACCTGAGCTGCCTCGGGATGGAGCCAGCTAGGTTCTCACAAAAGCAGATGTACTCTTTCCACAGCAGAGCTGGCCTTAGAAAGAGCATAACTGCATTCATGTGGCACTGTGCCTGAGCTAATATATTGTGTTAGACCCAAGCTGGTTTTTCATCCATGGCCTGAACAATCTAACCACAGATAAGTGAAGTCTGACTGTATGGTGTTTGCCATACCATCCTGAGACATCAGAATTTTTGACTGCGTTTATTGTACAATATTCCTCTGGAGCAGAGAAGGATCAGTATCATCAGTTTCCATACTGAAGACTGACTTACAAAGAGGGTAAATAACTTGCCTGAAATCAAAAGGGATGTATGAGACAGTGTCAAAACTGTGTGCTGAGTTTCCCAAGCTCTCAGATATTTCTGTAATTCCTGTGCTGCCCTTCTTTATATTTTTCTAGTGTATAGTAGTAGCACTGCACTAGTTTAATCACTAGTATAAAATACAAAGATTTTTTAAAAAGTCACATTACAGTAGGGATTGAGTGCATCATCAGCAAGTTTGCAGCAGACACCAAGCTGAGTGATGCAGCTGACACACCTGAAGGATGGGATCCATCCAGAGGGACCTGGACAAGCTGAAGAAGTGGGCATATGGGAATCTCATGAGGTTTAACAAGACCAAGTGCAAGGTCCTGTGCCTGGATTGGGGTACCAGTACCAATACAAGAGCAGCCCTGCTGAGAATGATGTGGGGTGCTGGCAGATAAGAGACTGGACATGAGACAGCAATGTGCACTTGCAGCCATAAAGCCAAACATGTCCTGGGCTGCATCAAAAGCAGTGTGGCCAGCAGATTGACAGAGGCAATTCTGCCCCTCTACTCTGCTCTCGTGAGACCACACCTGGAATGCTATGTCCAGCTCTGGGATCCCCAGCACAGGAAAACATTGACCTGTTGGAGTGAGTCCAGAGGAGGCCATCAAGATGATTAGAGGGATGGAGCACTTTTCCAGGAAAGTATGAGAGTATTGGAATTATTCAGTCTGGAAAAGAGAAGGCTTTGGGGTGACCTAATGCAGCCTTCCAGTACCTGAAGGGACCCTACAAGAAAAGAAAAGAGAGATGTTTTACAAGGGGCTGTAGTGACACAAGGGGAGATGCCTTCAAACTGAAAGAGACTAGTTCTGTGTTAGCTATTAGGAAGAATTTTTTTACTGTGAGGGTGGTGAGACACTGGCACAGATTGCCCAGAGAAGCTGTGGCTGCCTCATCCCTGGGAATGCTCAAGGCCAGGTTAGATGGAGTTCTGAGCAACCTGGTCTAGTGGAAGGTGTCCCTGTTTATGGCAGGAAGGTTGGAACTAGATTGTTGGAACTCCCTTCAATACAAGCCATTTTATGATTCTATGATACGAGTATTTTCTGATGCAAAATATTTATTTATTTTAACTGTCATTATGGAGTTACAGTGTGTGAGATTCCACTGTGCAGAGCACCAGTGCCTTTCAGCGTTGTCATTAATATAAGAATTACAAAGATGTGACCTGTCAAGTAATTAACACAGATCTAAGAACTCAGTCAGTCAAGGTCAGTCTAGCTCAGTGTCAGTGGTATCCAAGTTGATTTGGAGTGAATGCTAAGGGAAAGAGTGCCAAAAAAAGGCATGTATATATGTTGTTCATGGTCTTTATTTTCCCCAATCTACTTACATAGTGAAACTTTTCTGTAAAGTTGTTGCAACAGGGGCTGTAATTTATTTTAGGCAAGTGTGTTTACTGTCAACTGGAGCTCTCCAAGATGTGTAGTCCCTGTATCCACTCTAACTTCATGTGACATGTTGTGTACCCTAGACAGCTAAAAGACTTTTTGCACTAGCACTATCTTTAAGGTATGTGCTTGTGATTTTCTGATGCAGAAATAAGAAGTGTACCAGCACCCTAGAGATCCTCCCAAGCTTTAATGCCAGGGAGAGATCAAACTACAAGAAGGGGAAATCAAACAAAGGTGTTAACTCTACTTTTGTGAGGACTCTCGGAACTAATCTCCTTTACTGTTTCATGTCTACAAACCCATAACTGTGCAGCTTTGACTCTACAACAGTTACCTGGAGTCTTGGAGTCCTTTTTGTAAACAGTGGTACCAGGACACCCCCACTAATACAGCTCCATTTCTGGAAGTGTCAGAAATAAAAGTATGAATGGACTTTCTGAAAGGTGTCCTGCTGGCACTGATGATGACTGACGTCTCTCAAAGTGTGGTGTCAGTGGCCTGGAAGCCAAACCAGAGTCTGCAGAGCCCAGAACACTTTTACAGTCAGAGGGAAAAAAGTCAGGGTCTCCAAGAGATTAACAAGCAGAGGAAAGAAAAGTACTGGGATGAGTTCTGTAGGACATGGTAGACCTTTGTCTCTGCAGCTTCACTTCAGTTAACAGAGAGGAATTGACAGTAGGTATGGCACCTCGTGTGTGCTGCAGCTCTGATGAACGCTGTGCTCATTCTAAGTGGGCTTTGTCAAAGCGACAACTGGGAAAATTACCTGAGCATGTTCGATTAACATAGTCACAGAAAGAATACTTCAGTCAAGGCCCAAGTAGATTATGTGGCAATGATTGAAATACCAGATGATGACAGTCTGGGCAACAGCTTTAGCAATGGGGATAGCTAAGAACGGGTCTATTTTACATAGATTATTCAAAACTCTCAACAGCCAAATTAATGTATTTGAACAGTGCTGAGATGATTCATTACACACTGTTCAGAAATCATATTATTTTCTAGAACTAAATTTCAGTTCATAGAAAATTAATTTTTATGTGTTGTGCTCCACAGAGATTTCACTGACTGTAAAAGATCTTACCTTCTACATTTCAGCTCTATTAAAGCCAAAGTGCTGCTGCTTTTGCAATATAAAGTATTTGTAATTGAATCTTTCCATTCTTTATTGGGCACCATAGGATGTGATCTGTATGTATCCTAACTTCATCATCTTAAAATGAACTTTACTTTAAAAGAAACTTCTCCATATTCTTATAACTGGGCAACTCATTGCTACATGAAAGTCATGATCTTTCCTAAGACCAGGATCTCAGCAATAACATGTAAGTCTTAGCAGCCTTACATTGCAGTAGAAAAGAGATGTCTTTATTTTCAGGGAAAGAAATGAATGATTCTGACAAGTTTTACATCTAGCCTTCAAAAAGAAATATATTTATATACAACCCAGCTTCAAACTTTTTATTTCTAAGTCAATTTTTACCTTCTTTAAATTCTTAAAATACTTAATTCTTAAAATTCTTAATTCATTAGTTCTTCAAAATGTGATCTGAGATAATGATAACAATAATGGAACATTGTGCCCAGTTTGGGGTCTCCCAAAACCAGAGCAAGACTAACTGGAGAACCACAAAGTTTGCGGGCTGGAGCACTAGTCCTGTGAAGGAAAGCTGAAGAAGCTGGGCTTTTTAACCCTGAAGGAGAAGATTTAGAGGAGACCAAACAGTTCCCTTCCACACCTACAAGGAGGTTACTGAGCAGGAAATGCCAGGATCGTTATGGAGGTGCTGGACAGAAGAACAGGAGACAGTGGTCATGTACTGAAACAGGAGAGATTTTGCTGGGTGTAATAGAAAACAGTTTTCCCTCTGAGGATGAGTAGGAACTGGAAGCGGTTTGCCCAGAGGAGTTGTGGACTCGCCTTCCTACAACAAGGCCTTAAGCAGCCTGGCCTGGCCTCTGCTGATTGCACTCAGGACCCCACAAGGTCCCTGCCAACCTTCATGCTCTGTCAATCCTATAAAACCCATGAACTCCCAAAACAGGCTGACAAGAGTGCCCTGTGCTCCTCTTGACATCCACGGATCTTCCATTCAAACCCTGGCGAGACCAAAAGATTGTTGTCCTTCTGACTCTTCTCCCTCTCTGAAATAGGATCAAGCTCCTCGAGTTTTTACCTCCTTGTGCAGACTTTGCTCTTGCCAAGCTTCCAACAGTGTCCATGAGCATTTTGCCTACAGAACAAATTCATCAATTCATCAAAGCTGAATATTTTTATTAAGGGCTCAGAGAAGCAAATGGAAAGAAGGGATAACTCTAAAATAACTTCTGTAGCTCTCAAATGTAATTTTCAGTTCTTTCTGAAAAAAAAAAAAAAAAGAAACACAGAAAATAGTAAGAAAAATATATTCTAAATGGTGTGTATCCTCCTTTCCCAGTTTGGACTGGCACCAGCCTACCAGTTCCTGCCTGTTGGCTTTGGACACCATATTTCTCTTCTAGTATGCAAGAGCCAGTGTGCTCCTGTGTGGATACTGCATTCTGAAGGTGAGTCTCCAAATTCCAGCCTGGCAACTGCAGAAAATTCACTTCTTTTGGAGAATGGTGATTTTAGTTTGCCAGCATATAGATCAGAAAATTACTAGCAAATTAATGTATACCAAAGCTCAGGCTTTCTGTTTTGCAATGCTTTTCATGGCACGACAACGACAGAGGAGGTTTGCAGCACTTACATATGGGTTTAAATTTGCTCTAATATGGCCTCAACAAAATAGCTTCACAAGGACCTGGAATGCAAAGATGAAATGGTGAGCTGGTATTTACATAGTTTTTTACATAGATTTTCCATCATGTGCCCTATGCTTTATGCAATCACTTCTTTACCTCTCATACACATACAAACCTACCCACAAGAAATCATAGAGGAACTGAGTTTGGAAGGGACCATGGAAGATCATCTCTTGCCCAAAGCAGAGCTAACTTCAAAGTTAGGTTGTGTTGCTGAGACCCTTGTCTAGCTGAGGTTTGAGAAAGTTCAAGGTGGAAGATTCCACAGGTTCTCTGGGTGACTTCTTCCAGTGCTTGTCCATCCTCATAGTGAAAATTTTTTCCATATCTCCAGGCAAAACTTTCCTCATTGCAAGTGGTAGTCATTGTCCTTTTGCTGTTCTCTGTGGAGCCCATCTTCTTATAACCTCTCATTTATACCTGAATATATATATATAAAATATGTATATATCTTTGTAGATATATCTTATTATATTGAATTATATATACAATAAATATGTATAAAAATATATATATTTATAATCTAGTCTGTTTTAAATGTATATTTTCTTTTTATTTCTACTTTGCTTTTCCTCAATTTCCTTATCACCTGTGCATCAAATGGAGAAAATATTTAACATATTTCTTTAAAATTACATCCTTGAGACTAACCCTATCATCTTGAAATGTCTGCTTTGTTTGCCCTCTGTTTCTGTTGGTTGCAGAAGGAAAGGGAGCAAAGAAGATTGTGTACCTGTAAACACAGAACTGTTACCACAATGAGCAATGATAATCAAAAGTGGCTCTCAAAATGAGAAAAGTGATATGATGGAAACTTTTTTATTAAAACGTCAGAATTTGTGGATTATTTTCTTGTAACAGAAGCATTGTTCAGCATAGACATATGTTGTATTTAACATCTTTTCTTAATAACCTTTTTAAATAAACCTTTCTTAATAACCAGTAACTGGCTTTGGAGATGTCTTCCAAGTACACTTTAGAGATATTTACTATTTAATGTTAACAAAGGCTAAGTGTTAAATGTTGTGATGTTAAGTACATGTTTTCTCCAGCATATCTATTTAGCAATAAAGTGATTGCAATACTTGTTGGAATATACAAGAATTATCCCTGCCAAATGATAATAAAGAAGGGAGTTTAAAAAGAATTTTGGACAGTTGAGAATTCTTAGATAAAATCCTGAAATTTGTGTAGTTAATCTACACTGAGTTTCAAAAGTAAAATTGTCTTCAGTAATAAAAAACCATATGTCCAAGACAGTTTTATAATCTGCAGAATATACTTTTCCACTGTCACATCACTGCCTCCTCCTTGTCTTATATATTGAACAAACAGCTCAAGAAAAGAAATTAAAAGAGAGCTCATGGGCATTCTCTCTGAAACACTGTCACCTCCTTTAGCCCAGCTCAGGAGAGAGCCTGGAGCAGGAGGTGATCCTACACTGAAGGAGTAAATAGTCACAGGAGTAGGAAAGGGGAACATGATCTCAGTGCATTCGGGATGCCAGCCCCCGACATGATCTCGTGCAAATACCTAAGCACAGAAACGAAGGGTCTTGGTGGAGGGGCAACAAAAGCGCTTACATTCAGTTTTGTCAGAGGAATTGTACAGATGTAACTGAAGACATATTTTGAGAATGTGAGAACCACAAAATACAGCTTTTAATTTTAATAAGGTGCAATAAACCACAGTAGAATATTGTTTTGTTTGAGCTTTATACTCTGCAAGTCATGACGGGAGCTGAATGTCAGCTTTTACTTCATTGCAAGTTTTGAAGAAGTGTACCATACCTTTCTGCTGGAACCAAAATTAGAGTAATTTCTGTCCTTACAATAAAATAGGGGTAAACTGTAACGGGAAAAAAGTGAAAATTTAAGGTCATCATTCTTCAGAACAATTTTTCAAAGTAAAATTAAATTAGAAAATAGGGCAGAGAAACTGTGACGGCTGCCATTTCAACAATACCCTAGGGGCTGAGAAGACTGCTGGAGCCAAAAGCATGAACCACAGTATGTAAGTAGTTGTAGCCTGTAACCATGCCTATCTTCTGATGATCAGCAGAAAGCCCATAAATCATGCTCCTTAGGGACTGAAAGGCTTAAATAAGTATTAAAGGACTCAGTCATGCACTGGCAGAATAATACATATGATAATCTAGAAGATTTAATTTCTACTTTCTTTTGGACATTTTTTTCTGTCCACTGAGCCCTCTAAAGCAGAGGAGTATGAGAGGCCGTGCCAAATGCAGATACTTCACTTTCCTTTCCCTGAACTCAATACCAAAGTTTTTTATCATCACTTTGAGGAATATTTTCAGATCAGCCGGACATCTGTGTTGATTTTCATTATCTAATATCAACTTCTCTCCTTGGGAAAAATACTAAGTTTGGATTTTTTTAAACTAGTATTAAAATTAACAAAGAGAACATTACAAATCACGTGGTTCAGTCTAAAAACAGCTACTGATAATCTTCAATGCCCTCATGACACTGACAAACCTTCCTTTACCCCAGTGCTGGTTTGGCATACAGCTGGCAGCTAAATGTTTTCTGACTGATATCTGGCTTGGTGAATACAACTCATAATATCTCTGGGCCCAAGTCCACTCCCTGCTATTTAGTACTTCTGGGGAACAGCATCTTGCATAGTAAGCAATTGTTGAAGTATCAAAATTCACATTTTATCTGCCCTTCATGTGGGATGCAGAGGGATGTGGCTGGGATAATTTCAGGCAAAGGATTTTTAAAAGGGAATTAATCTTGTGCTACTGCTGCTCACTTAAAAATTGTTACTTTCAAAACTTAAGATGCTTTTTAAATATTAGGGAAAGGTAAGATACTTTATATCTTATCCCTTATATACTTGGGATAGAAACTAGGGGCTAAATCCCTAAAGAATTTTAGGAATTAATCAAGTAGAACGTATTTGAATGTCTGCAACTAAATTTTACCTGAACTGCTGCACCTAAACCCAAAATGGAAATAACAAATAATTTTAAAAAACCTATCTTGGCTTGCTTCTCAGCTGGAGGTTTTAAATGCCATAGCACCATTTAGCTTGATTTCAAAGATCCTGGAGGCTTTGCATCTACCTCAAATTGGCAAATGTGGAAGGCTGAGACCCTCTCCAGGAAACACATTCTCAAACCTTAATTGAAAAACAAGCATGGAATATGTATCACTATTTTCGGTCTATGCCCCTAGCCCTGCCAGTGTGGTTTATCAGATGCATTCTGAGAAAATATCCAGGAATGGTGTCCTTGCAAAACATGGCTGTGGTGACTTTGATAGACAGCGACGGTACCCTAAAACTACACAACTGGCTGTTTCCCCTCATTTGCTTCATGATATCAAAACCTACATCTCTGAATGTATCCTAAGTAATTAGCAGTGGAAGGCAGGATGGGGAGGAAGTGATCTAAACAATCCCAGGAAATCAGGATTTGTTAGACTAGAACAAAGCAGGAGAAAGAAGCTCGTATTCTAGGAAAGATCCATGCATGGCTTCCTGTTTTCTGCCCCCCAAAAAGATTTATGTGTGCATTCATCAGTTACTGCCTAAAATATTACACGTGTCCCACTACAGAAAACCACCTTGGAATGGGGGGCTGAGAGCCCCCAGCTATAAATTGCCTTTGGAGCAATCAGCCCACAACAAGCTCTGTCTGCAAACAATGTCCATGAAGTTGCGGTAAGTGAAGGCAGCAATGTGTCACTTAAAGATTCCAGCTAGGGAAACATACAGCCGCCAGTGCCTGGCGAGCAGTAGATGTGGCTGTGAATGTACACTGAGGCTGAGGACATTCTTCAGTACCCATCTCTCATGCCCCAGCTGAGTGGCTCAGTAAATTACTGCACAGAATCACAGAATCACAGAATAAGCTGAGTTGGAAGGGACCCACAAGGATCATCCAGTCCCAGCCCTTCACATCACCAGCCCCAAGAGTCACACCATAGTCCCGAGAGCATTGTCCAAACTCTTCTTGAACTCTGTCAGGCTTGTTGCTGTGACCACTTCCCTGGGGAGCTGTTCCAGTGCCCAGCCACCCTCTGGGTGAAGAACCTTTTTGTAATATCCAACCTAACCCTCCCCTGACCCAGCTTCAGGCCATTCCCTTGAGTCCCATGACCGGACACCACAGAGAGGAGATCAGTGCCTGCCTCTCCTCTTCCCCTCTTGAGGAAGTTGTAACTGCAGTGATGTCTCTCCTCAGTGTCCTCTTCTCCAGGCTGAACAGAACAAGTGACCTCAGCTGCTCCTCACACGGCTTCCCCTCAAGACCCATCACCATCTTTGTTTTCCTCCCTTGGACACTCTCTACTAGTTTAATGTCTTTCTTATATTGTGGCACCCAAAACTTCCCCCAGCACTCGAGGTGAGGCTGCCCCAGTGCAGAGCAGAGCGGGACAACCCCCCCCCTTGCCTGGCTGGTGATGCTGGGCCTGATTCCACCCAGGACATGGTTTGCCCTCCTGGCTGCCAGGGCACTGCTGACTCATATTCAACTTTCCATCGTCCAGGATCCCCAGGTCCCTTTCCATGGCACTGCTTTCCAGCATCTCATTCCCCACTCTGTCCATACATCCAGGGTTGCTGCCTCCCAGGAGCAGAATTCGCCACTGTCCCTTGTTGAGCTTCATGTGGTTGGTGATGGCCCAGTTCTATAATTTGTTGAGATCTCTCTGTGGGGACTCACTGCCTTCAAGGGACTCAACAGCTCCTGCCAGTTTTGCATTGTCTCAGAAGTTGCTCACTATCCCTTCCAGTCCTGCATCCAAGTCATTTGTGAAGATGTTGAAGAGCACAGGGCTGAGGATGGAGCCCTGCAGAATCCCACTAGTGACAGGTCTCCAGTCTGATGTCACCCCATTCACTGTAATCCTTTGTGCCCAACCCGTGAGCCTGTTGCTCACCTGTCACATGACGTGTTTATCCAGATGTGTGAGACAGTATAAAGGAGACACATGATCTTACTAGGTTTTTTTAAAAGAAAATGATGGACTTGGATCTGTTCTTTGACAAAATGGCTCTAGGTAAGGACACATGGTGACCATATTTTTCAACCCTCTTCACTGATTAAAGCAGTTACCTTCCTTATGGTGGCTCTTTGGAGAGGTGCAGGGACACTGCTGCCTCCCAAATGCCTTTGATCAGGACATCACTCACAGGCAACTGTAACCCAGCTCCCTTAGCAGTTTCCTGAGAAGCTCCATGGAACAAACATGGGTCAGCCTCTGGGCATTTGTGATGGGAGCAGAGGTGTTTGGATCACTGGCTTACAACTACCTATGGTTTCATGACTTTTACAAAATGCCCTTCACAAGTCAAGGATGAGAGCAAGATCAAAAAGTGGCCCAGCACTAGCACTGTTTGCTGAGCCTCACTCAGGTGCCTCAGACTGAGGCGTCTGCTCATCCGAGTTAGAGGCAACCCATCCCAAGGTGCTTTGTATTGGTATCTACTTCTCTAATGCCATTTGATACACTGATGCAGCCAAGTAACTGCTTGCTGGGTCAGCCCAGGAGGCTGTGGTTCTGTGAAAGGTTGTGTGGATATTGCTTTGCTACCTCAGGCAGCAAAGTTCACATATAACGTTAAGATTTTTTTGAGAGATGCTTGATGCTTAAATTATGATCATCTGCAGGAAGAGGGGGAAAAAGAAAGGCAGGGAACACCACGTAAAACCAGTCTAGCTAGGTAAGTTTTTCCATGCTCTTCTTTTTGTAATAAGAAGTGATTGCCATGAGGGTGCATGCATTTGAATTCTCAGATTTCTGTTCTCTCTGTACTTGGATGTGATCTGCTTGGAGGAAAAAGCAGTGGGCACAGAAGATGTCTAAGATCAGGATGATAGGATCACAGCATATAGTTTTGTGAGGAAACTATCCTGCTTACTTTTTATCCAAAATGACCACTGCCCACTTGGAAAAGGTCTGGAGAAAGATAAATGGCATTATCCGTGGAGGGGACAGGAGCAGAAGGTCTTGCCCAGCCAGCAGTAGGGCATCCAGCAGCTGCCAAAACAAAGGAAAACCACAGCTTACAACTGTAAAATCAGCCATTATTAAAAGGTAATATGGAAAGAGAGGAGAAGCTTTGAAAAGCTTATGTAAACTTACAGGGAGGGAAGGCAGCAAATCATCCTTACCAGTGGTAGTAGCAGCAATAGAGCAGAAGCATGAAACTCTTGGCAAGAATTAGAGCAGATTTTCCATTCCACTGATGTTTTTCTCACTCTCTCTGATCATATATCATTCTTACATTAAAGTTTGCTCCCAAAAAATGCTTTGCTCCAAAAAAACCCTTTGCTCCTGTAAAATGCAAAATGCAAACTACCTTTAAATTAAGATGATTCCTCCAGGACCCCTTCTATTTATGTTTGTGCTCAGAGTATAACTCAGATATTCTCAACAGAAGCAAGACACTACTCCATCTTCAGAGGACCCATCAAACCAAGCTTTCTTTCAGACCTGCATCAGAACTCAGCCCTGTCCTGTCCTGTGCCAGATCCTGGCCACAATCATACTGATATTGCTGGGAGAAATTTATTTTGGACGTTTCCAACTATTGTTCTTGCGTGTATGGTTTCTACTAGGGGAGACCTTGGACTCACGTCATGTCAGCTTTGGAGAATACACTCCTAGCTATTTCTGGGGCCTGACTTTATCTCTGGCACAGCTGCATGGCCATGTTATAGTTTTGTATTAAATCTGGGTACGTTGCAGTGTTTCGTACCGGCACATTTCCATTCAGTGGTCTCATGTATGACGAAATTATCAGAGAAGCACAGGATGGCTGAGGTCGGAATGGACCTCTGAAAGTCACCTGCTGCAACCTCCCTCCCACCTGCTCATGTAGCAACAGCTGGTTGCCCAGATGGCTTTTGATTATGTCCAAAGAACACTTTGGGCAACCCCCATTTGATCATTCTCAGAGTAAAAAAGTTTGATCTGTGCCAGTGTTTGATCATGCTCAGAGTAAAAAAGTGTGGGGTTTTGTGTTCAGATTGAATTGAGTTTCTTAGCTTTGTGATCATTGCCTCTCAACTTGTCACCAGACAACACTGGGAAGATTGGCTTTCTCTTTTTCATCCCGTCTCCCCAGGTATTTATTTGTACACAAGAATAAGATCCCCCTGAGCCTTCTCTTTTCCAGACTGGACAGTCTTAGCTTTCTCAGCCTCTTCTTCCGAGTGAGATGCTCTAGTCCCTGAGATAGCATTCATCTGCTGAGCTCATTCCCGCAAGTCTATGCCTCTCTTGAACCGGGAAAATGAGAGGTGGGTCTTCTGAATTGGCACAGAAAGGCCAGGTGAGAGGGACACTTGTTTTGAGGTGTCAGGTCTGAGACTTCTTAGGAAGCCTGAGGACAAAAGACCTGAACCTGGTTATGGACAGTCTAATGAGGCTGATAAGCTGCCATGACCATACAATCCCAGATCCAGGAGACCAGAGGCCATAAAAAATAATATTACAAATATTATTTTAACATCTAACCTGGTAGTATTGTTTACACTGGGTGAGAGATTTGGCTGAGGTAGCTGCAGCATGTTTAATTAAATGCCAAATTCTTAACAACTGTTTTTCCATTTGACACTGCAACACACACAACATAATAATTTTCATGATTTGCTCTTTCAATCTTCCAGCAAGATACTCTGTAAGTGAAGAGTTTTTTGTAAAAGCAAGTAGTACATTAATAGAGAAAACACACCAGAGCAGTTAATGAAAATAATTCAATATTTTTAGTGAAACAAAAAATATTAAAAACTCAAACTATATACGTCATACATGTCTAGTGTGAGACTGCGGACAAAAAATCCTGCAATACTGTGTAAGTTGTTCAAACAAACAGTAGAAGAAAGCCACCCTATAAGTCAACCACCTGAAGTAAGCAATTAGCGTAGTTTTGCTAGGAATGATTCCTTTTGCAGGTATCTCTTAACTCTCAGATATCACTAGCTGATACTTCAGTTAAAATAAATCCACTTTGTCACTTTGCTTACACTGCTGGAGAGTTTTCGTTATATCAAAACCTTTCCATAAACTGCATCATATTGTATACAAGGTATCAAAAGCATTTGTGTTGGGGTTGCTGGACTCCCAAACAATGGATTGTTTCTTTTTCTTAGACATATCTGGTTTGCTTTGAAAAAAGCACTTAAACATTGGTTATAAGAGAGCGATTATCAAACCTGCCAGGGCAGACCCAATCCAAAAATCATTTAGGAACTGCAAAACCAGAAAAGCCCCCCTCCAGTGCCCTGTGAGAGGTGAGATGTTGAGGTTCAAATCCTTGTTTTAAATCAAGAAAAAGAGGGATGTAAGGCCTGCTGCTGAGTGTCCTGAGCATGCACTCAGGCTATAGAGCTGACAAATCCCTCTTCATCTTCTTCATTGGTTTTCCTTATAGGACAAGTGTCAGAGAATGCCCACCATGTAGGATGGACTCCAGGAAAAGGAACACAACTTCAGCTCCTGCAAAGTTCAGCCTGCGTGTATGAAATTGGGAATTTAGCCATGTGGGGAATTCAGAAGTCTCAAGGGTTAGATTGCAGCTGTAGAAGGCATAGCAGGTTTAAATTTTGGGTGTAGGCACCTGAAAGTGAAACAATTTGCTATCATTCATTCAGCCTGTGAGATGGTGACAGATGGGGTAATGGTTTTGAAAGACATTTCCCACTAATTGTAATCCCACTACCTGGCTGAAGAAAGGTGGTTGAACACTGTGTTCTTACGCATTTCTGCCCATGAAACTAACCCAACCTTGTCTGCAAACTAACACATCTCTTCCTTCTGGTTTCTTTATCAGTAATCATTGTTGAAACAAAAACTTATAAAACACCATTCTCTCAGTTTTAGAAGATCTGAGTAAAGACTGCAGGAAACCTGTCTGTCACAGACTTGATTACAGACATAAAAGTATAGATAGCTATGCTGTTCCCTTGAAAGCAAGACAATTTTGGGAACACAGTGTGGAACAGTGTGCCTAGGGTAATACTGCTGTAGGAATACAGCACATCCTTACTTTCTGATATTTACAGGGCAGTCCCAACATTGCTATAGTTTAGGGGATTTTTAACACACAGATTAAATCTGTCCTGCAAGTGAAACTCCAAGGGTAAGCCAGCAGACAGGTGCTAGCAGAGCACCAGTGGTTTGGGATTCACCATGGCCTGTGCACACCTGCTGAGAACATCCAGGCCTTCCCGGGATTCTTCATCTGCACCAAGTCCTGAAACACAGCATCCTCATTGCTACTAATACCGTTACAAGGTAGCTTGATGCTTTTATTAAAACTTCTAGGGGCAGATCAGAAGAATGTAAAAAATAGGCTTAAGGCCCTAATTTTTCAGTGAACTTTATACCTTTTCCATTCATCAGTTTGACAGATGCATCTGGAAGCACCATGTGGAAGGATCCTGAAAGCCAGTCTGGAGCTGGAAGCTCCTGACTAACACAACAGCTACATTTCTAGTTCCCTGTTCCAGGCCATTTGACAGCATCGAGACACATGCCACCTATAGTCCTTCGAACAACTGTGCTCTAGAAATTTTTATCCTCATTTTAGATCAATCTAGCAATAATAAATTGATTCTTAAGCTTCCTGGCAGGCTGCCCCAACATGAGAAGCATTCTATCCCTTGTTGAAACAAAGGATCGTTCAGCCAGCCTTCTCCTCTAGCTCAGGGGGGTTTGGACTGCAGCAACTTCTTGCTCTCAGCCATCCCCACATCATGTTATTTATTTGTGGCATTTTGTATAAGAGCTCCTGTGCAAATTAGAACTTGGAGGCTTTGTCCAATGGCTAGCAAGAGCTGCACTGTGCCATTCCCCTTCTTCCCTGTCACTTAATAAATCACCATTCCAAACACAAGAGAAAAAATATTAATATGTTGGAAATTTAAAATTGGATCTTTTCTGTCATTCTTCTCTCATCAAAAATAAACCAAAAAGAAAAGAAAGACGCTTGTGGTACTAGAAGCCTTTGGATTGTCATAAATACTAACCAAAACCTCCAATAAGCTGCCAACCAGACTACTTCCCTCAAGTTTATTGTTCCATTTCTGTTTCTGCCATTTAACTCCTCAACTGTAATATTTCCATGCAAACAGCATGGTGTGTCCAAAATATCTTATCTTACATTCGAGAGAAAACAAATTTTTTTCAGGGAAAACACTGTATCTTTTCCCCATATGGCTACAACTATGCAAACCCAAAATGGTTTCTCTCTTGGCAGGCAGGCAGGATTCCTAATGAGCCAATATACAGAAAATAGATAAAATTAATAGACAAACAGCAAAGCATGTTTCATCCTCTTTCTTTTCCCATCATGTTTTGTCCAGGTTTTATGTCCCAGTTATTACTAGTAACACCAAGAAATATTTAGAAATTACATTTCAACCAAGGTCATTGGCCAATGTGCCCCATGCACTGATGCAAATTTACACTTTACCCCCATATTCATGGCTATCCGGATTTTTTATCTTGTCTGTATCTCTGTTCTAATTTCTTCCTAACTTTGCCTAGTACTTTTTTGATTCTTCTTATCTGACAGCTTCTTTTCCCTCTCTTTTCCATAACATGCTCTATGTTGCTTCACACTGTCCTTGTACTTTCCCCTGGCTCCTCCTCCATCTGCCTTCTCCTGTTTATTTAGACATCCCTTTCAAACACTCTTTTGGAGTAGAGGCTTCTCCCATAACTTCCCTTCACATCCTTTATCTTTACTCCCTCATATGGGTCCATAATAATTCCGCAGTTTGAGAACAATACAGATGGAAAAACCCACAGGGGGAAAACACTGCATCTCAAATTCTCTGCAGCTCCAGAACAGGTGATGTTGAGTTGATGGTTCCTGCATCACGGATATTTAACTAATGGATGGATGCCACGTACTACCTAGATGGAGCCTGCCAGCTGATAGATATCCCCTTATATCCTATTTGCTTTTCTCACAAGTGTAGCACTAACAGACTGAGGGAAGGGGAGGGCTGTGTTGGCTCTCTCCATGGGACCCACTCAGAAGCTGCAGGGGAAGTGAAGATACAGAGAACGTGGTGGGGTACTGGAACACGTGGCCTTGAACTAACACCACATATATCTCTTTGTGGCTCCCTCTGCCTACACGTTCAACAGTCCTGCCGAGTCTGGCTCTGTACATGAGCAAAGCACATACATGATAGCTCATTAATAATGTTTAATATCTATTTTTTCCTTTTTTTTCCTCCAGGAAAACACTTAGTATTTTATCAGCTTTCAGTTCTCTTGACTTCTAACAAGCTTTTTAGGGGGATTTTTATTTTTCCCTGAGCTGGTTTTGGTGGTGAGTAGGAGTGAAGGAAGAAATTCAATAAGCCTGCAGGCAATTGCTGTATTGGCAGTGTGCATTGCTTTTCATTTTTGGAATTGGCATGAAGGCCCTCCAAGTAACATAAGCTCCCCTTTTTGAGAGAATTGACAGATAAATTATATACACAAGATGCAGCTGGATAGTTTTGGGGGGATGAGGATTGAGTGCAGTCAAAATGGAAAGCTCATTTCACATGAGGGATATTCCTTCACTGTATTGTTGACACAAGGCACCTTTAATCCAACACGCTCCTATAGCACTCCACTAAATGTAGCCAAATTTGAAAGGATATGGCTGTCTAAATTAAGTTCCTCAATCTATAGTTGGCCATACCAGTAACAACTCAATAATCACAAGTGTTTGACCTCTCATCAATTCTGTTTACTTGGCAGGGACACTGCAAATTATTAGTACCTTTAAGCTGTGTAATTTTAGCTTAAACTGTATATTTGTTGAAAACACTCATTGAATTTGTCCAGGAAACTAATATCTAAACTTGTTGAAAGCCAAAATAGATGAGTGTTCTTGTTACTTTGAAGCTAATTTGAACCTCCTGGAGACTCACAGAAATTATCTGACATTTCCCATTCTTGCTAACATTTGCTTTATATTCAAATCATACAAAATATTGGATTATATTTTTCCTACTAATAATTTCCAATAAATGTTTTCAAAGCTTTGGAAGGCGACTGCCCAGAGTGAGTTTCAGATCCTTCAGGGAGATTTATAAGGCAATCTGAAGCGTGGAACAGGGAAGAAAAGAAGTTGAAATAAGCCTCTCCCTACATATGCAGTAAGGAAGGCATAGCACTGAACAAATAGTACTAGTTATGTAAAAAATGAACCTACAGGAAGGAAACAAACAGGTTGTTCCCTGTTCTATATACTGATAAAACTTTAAAATTTCCTGTATTACAAACAAAATTTCTTTGTTCTTTTCAAAAATTCATTAGGAAAAGGGCTTTTACATTGAGGAAATCATACAACACAACGTTTCTATAACTGAGAAGGGTGAACTGCAGTTTGATGTGGGGTAAACTATTACTGTCTAACTGCCATCACCTTCTGCCTCTTCAAAAACACATTAATCTGGCATTATGGGAGGAAAAATGCACCTTAAAGCAGTAGAAATAGGGAAAACCCCCCTAAAATATGCATCATGTGAACAATTATTATCAAAGAACACAATGGATTTCTGTGGACCCTACTGTAAAATATGAAGACATACAGAAATAATTAGACTAACACCCTAAAACTCCAAAAAGGTTCTTCGACTTCTAATTCCTAAGAGGGGACATAAGGCATACATTTCTTTGCTGTGAGATTAAACAAGAAATCTCTGTCCAAGCCATATGTAGAATCTTGACCCTTCTACAAGCAACCTCACTGTTCAGTCACAAGGTGAATACTTCTCCACAGTCAGTGAATGGCTCTTTGGCACAGCACAATATTTCCTTAAATACCATCACTTCCGATCTCTGCGGGAACACAATTCAGTCTTCTCGGCATGGGTAAAAACAGATAATTGTCTTAAACAATTGTTTCCACATGCCCTGCCCAGGGTCATTATTAGAGGAATATCATCTGCATGTTCCCACCCCTTATGAACTCACACAGTGCAGTTTCCAGCCTGTGGCCACTTCAGCCAAGGCAGTTGGAGCTGAGCAGAATGGCCAGCACCTTTCCAAAATGCTACTGGAGTGTGTGCAAGCTCTCACAATCATCTCTTTTTTTTTAAGGCAAATTCTTACATTTACAGTAGACGTTCACTGCAACAGGAAGTTCAGCCTACTGAAACAAGCTTAAACTTTTATGTTCTTTGCATTAAAATTTCTCTTCATGGCCAGCTCAGGGTTGGTTAGCTCCAGAAAGATGAGATCCAACATGACAATAACCTAATTCCTACACCTTTTAAATGCCTTAAGCTGTGGAATGTATATACTGCATTATGATTTCACCTGTTGCTAAAGTTCAGCTTTGTCCAGTGGCCATAGTGTACATATGAACACAAACCCTCAGAAGATACTTTGGGACACAGTGGACGGAGAAGTTTAGGCTTTTCCACTGGCACAGTGCAGATGAGTGAAGCCTGCCATGCCTGGTCTAGTCTGCTACCACGCAGCCTGTTCTTTTACAAGGGGAGATAAGGATTATTCATATCCTTAATTCAAAATATCCTCCTATCACTGAGGATGCTCTGAGCAAGAAACAAATAGACTACTTCTGAAGATGTGTGTGATGTGAAGTCAAGGAAGATGTGGTTATGTGGCTTCTTCCTTTGCCCAAGCTGCTAAGAAACCGTAGCCATCCTCTGTGTGAACAATTAATGGAGTATTTTTGGACAGCTGTACATCAGTGGTGGTTTTGCTCTTGGCAAAGCATTGCTCATTCTTACACAAAATGAAAGTATTCATTAGGAAGCTTGCAGATTCGCATTTTCACATCTTTAAATTGCACTTGATTTAGTCAGGGTTGCATGCTACAAGTAAAGAAGGAAGTTATTTTACAGCTGGTCAGCTGGCTACTCACACATGGCAATGAACTTGTTTCACAATTTGGCTTCTGTTCCCAGTTGCCATCCTTTCTAAGGACACTCCTGTTCATGAATCCAGCTGCAGGGAGCTCACATGCACCTCCCATAATTCCTGGGTAGCCTGTTCTTGGTACTAACCACCTTACCATGCTGTTACCTGCTGGCCTCAGAAGTCTTGTTCTAAGGAGGAAGGCATCTATATGTTGCCATCTTGTTTATTTACAAAGATAGTTCGTACACCAAAGCCTCTACTGAGTTACAAAATGGTCAAGGAAAGCCAAGTCCACTTTTCAGCCCCTCTGCGCTCTCAGCACTTTCTGTTGATCTCCTATGTTTGCTTATTCCTCATTCTGACTCACAACAATTCCAGCAGCCAGTGCTCTTTGTTGGCACAACAGAGTCTTAGGCTATAAAATCTAGTGACGACTTGGAGCAGAAAATATGCCTGCCTTTCCAAGCTGCAGGTGGGATTTGGTTTAAGCTTTTATTTTAATGTACAGCTTACAGGCATCTGATTTTGCTTCCCTTCTGGATATTACAGGTTACATAAACAATTGCAGGGAAGATTAGAAGTCCCTCACGCAGTTCTTCCACTCTCACATGTTATAAAAGCAGCCCTTTACCAGAAGCAGCACTGTTGCCTTACCCCAACCCTCCTACTAAAGATCCTTGAATGGCTTTTGCAGGCTTAATTTCTGATGGCATTTCTACAATGAGAATTGAGAAGAGATTTGTTGAAACTATTAAAATTTTATTAAAATAATTACAAACATGGCAACACATCTTCTCTAAATAGGCTAGATGAATTATTTTAACCCCCAGACAAGCATAGCTTTACGTGTTAGTCACTTAAAGAGAAAACAACAATCTTTATTTTCTCCAAAAGAGGGAAAACTTGATAATATAACATTGTATCTGTCCTACAAATTTACAGAAAAAATAAACAAACTTCATTTTAAAAGAGTCCTTGGAGAAGAAGTACAAGATTTCCCCATCTTTCACTCTTCATCTCTTCTCCCTTCCAAAAACTAAAGGAAAGAGAGTGAAGTCTTAAAACTGTCTTCCTCTCCCTTTCCAAGGCTTCTTTTAGCAGTTACTACAAATATTTTTTTTTTGTAAAAGCAAAGCCAAAGCAAAAGGCATGAAGTAGACCTTATCTTCACGTAATTTAGAGAACAACTATTCTTGGATGTTTATAAAATATTGCTACTAATGAGATTGCTAAAGCTTAGTCAATGGAAAGTTATGACAGAATTTGCGATTGTTGTGCTTGAAGAAAGTTTCATCTACTGCCAACCAACTGCAAACTCACACTCTGGCCAGCTTCACCCTTTGCCTGAGAACAAACTTTGCCTTCCCCCTTCTGCTCTCCCCTGCCAGTGTAATTCAATCATAACTCAGTTATTTGGGAGAGGTGTCCCGGATTCCCCAGGCAGGGAAGGCGGCACATTGTCCATACCCACGGTGATGGTCCCAGCCAAGCACACGTTTGGCACACAGGAAAGCCCTCGGGTGACCGCTGGCAGAGCCCAGGGCTCTTGCAGCACCATCAGGAGAGCCCATGACAGGGCTTTTCTTGGAGATTCAGGTTCAGCCAAGCTTTCCTCCCTGAACAGCAGTGCTGGCACATACAGAATAAAAAATGAGCAGACTGAATTCTTACTGGGCTGCTGAAAGCACAGTAGATTTACTTCACCAAGACGTACCTGAAACTAAAGTCCTTCACAGCAACATTTTGAATAAGGCACTTCCCTTTCAGCCATTGAAGCCAGGTGAGCTCTATCAATTTACAAGAATGATTTTTAGAAACATTACCCTAAGCGTGTAACAGCAGATGGACTTCAGAACACACGCACCACTTTTCAACTACACAACCACCTTTTTGTTTCATTTTTTATTTTAAAGAGTGACATGAACATTTTCTAAACTTCTCCTAAGCAGAGATGAAGGGCATTGACAGAACTAGTAAAAATTAATCATTTGCTTAAAACTCCTTTTCACCTAAAATTGCAATTTCAGAAAATGGGAAGCATTACATACAACACAATTGCAGCTACCTGAGATCTCACCAGTGAATATAGTTTGCTCTGAATCTTACATCCATTATATGATTTCTATTTTAGTAAACTGACAAGCCAATGTCTCCTCTGGAAATCAATATGAATTATTTTGAAGTCCTGTTCTGAAACCCACCTGTGTACTAAAATTAATTGTCAGTGATGACAGCACCAGGATTTAAAAGACAGTGCAAAACCAAGAAACTCCTAGCCCACCACCCTCCTCAGAAAAATCAGAATCAACTCACAAAACAATAGTTTTACATCCACAAGCTGAATAAACTTCACCCTTTGAGCTTCCTAAGAAGGACCAAATCAAAAAGTAATGATTGTTTCTTTATTGAATGTGAAGGTAGTAAGTGTTGGTGTTTTTGTGAGCTGTGTTTTTGTGAGCTGGACTGAAACCTTTAATGGGAGACCCTTTGACACATACAGCATCTTAGTATGTAAATTAAAATTACAGGAATTAAAGCGTAGAGATGACAAAACAACACTTTGTTGCTCAATACTTTTACAAATGGTACTGTTATCATTTTGAACCTAAGTTTTGCTTTAAGGCTTACACATTTACACAAAATTCTCAAGCCGAAAAACTTCATGGAACTGACATGACACAAAGCTACCAAGCATTTCAGTAGTGCTACGATCTGCATGTACCTCTCCTGTGCCTACACAGCTGGTACATGAAAGGTCCAAAACACAGAGAACAGAAAGCTATGATAACACAGTATCCCACTCCTGGGATGAGATGGTTTTTCAATCTGTACTTTTAAGTAAATTCTTCCAGTCAAAGTGAAAGCTGCATGTGGGCCCTCTCCCTGCTGTTTACAATGAAACATTCCAATTTTATCTCATTTATAAATTCTTTAATTATTACACAACTGCACTTCTATGATTGTGTTAACAGGGAACATGACTGGAACAATCCAGATTGTGTAATAAAGTGACTGTTTTGGGCTGTAATAATACAGAGTGAATCTACAGACTGCAATTTAGTCAACCCCTTGACAGAAAACTTGGGGAGTAAGAACTTGGCATAGAGGATGCTCAGCCTTAGGAAACTGCTCTCCAAAAGCAACTTGTTGACTTCAGCTGTGTTTCACTCTTCATCCTCATCCTAGGAACAATCCTATACATAAAGTGAATCCTTGTGCTGTAGACCAGCTTTCTTGCACCATGTTTATAGACCAGCAGCAATCTACTTTTAACTGCTTATTGCTACCACTTCTTAAATTCCAGCTGCTCAGCCAAGGAAGGGGCCTTTGAAGGCCAGAGTCCAACTCCCTCCTCAAAGCAGGTTTAGGTCTATCAGGGTGCTGAGGTACTTACTAAATACAAAGGTGGAGATTGCGTATCCTTTCTGGGTGACTCCTTCCAGTGCCTGATCATCTTTAAAACTAAAAATAGTTATTCCCACTTAAATCTAACTGGATTTTTCCCATGTTTTAATTTATGTCCGTTGGCACCAATCCTGTCTCCATGCAGCTTGAAGACTTGTCTTGTTGTGAATCCTCCCACTGAAGGGACTGAACACAACAGTAAAAACTGGTCTTAGCCTTAAGGCTAAACATTACTAAACTGTTTCTCCTTTCCCAGTCAACACGTAATTCCAGACAGTAAGCAGGAGTGTTGGCAAGCGAAGACAACTTTACTCATGTAGATGAATCCCCCTTAGAAGTTAAGGAGTTAAGAGGGAAACAGGCACACAGTTGGAACAAGCTGAATGTGAGCCATTGATGCTTCCCCTCAACTTTAAACATGAAACTGTATGCAGTGATAGTGCCTGTTCCTTTCCAACATCCACACTCACCTCAGTGATCAGTCACTGTACTTGACAGAACTCAGAAAAAGGATCTGTGATTTTCTCTTAGAGACACTAAGGCATATTCTGCAGTGCAAACATGCTAAGAAAATCCAGGCAAGTGTGAAACAGTAGCTGAAAACCCAAGAAACTTACAAACTCCCCTCAAATTCCAATGGCTGAACCAGAGTTTCGTTCCTTTATGTTTGCGTCATTAATCTTAAGAACTTCAAATTTCAGAACGAAAGTTTTAAACCATATGCAGCTCACTCATCAGGACTTTTTAAATCCTCTCTCCCAACCAAAAATACTCCAGAAAGTTTACAACACACGGCAAGATTAAAAATGTGACTTCCAACAGGAAAAATTCTGAAGCGCGAACACAAGAAGTCTACTTGAATTATTCTACATGTAGGCTATGTTAGGTTTCATAAAAGATACTGGCTACATATGCCTTTGCTCTTCCAAGCTTCTCCTGTAACAAACAAAGCCATGGAAGTGCAGAAAAAGATTCTGGCTTGACCACATGTTCAGACATGGTCCACATGGTCTACTTGTTTGTACCACACACTTCTAATTTTTTTAAAATGCAACATTTGCAATAGGTAATAAAAATCTATAAAACCCTGCTTCCAAACTCAGACAGGCCTGAGAGCAAAAGCATCCTTTGGTACAAACAAACCTAACAGAACTGACATCCTAAATTTTGCAAAATGTGATCCAAAATGCTGTAGAATACTATGACATTAAAAACTCCTTACAGAACATAAGAAACCATTTAAATCAAACACACACAGACTGTTAAAAGTAGCCAATTTTATTCAAATAACATTAGCTCTAACACATAATTACTTTTTCTCAAAAAGGGTACATATTTATGTGCTTTTTAGTCAAATAAACAGATTTCCCCCCGTTGCAGAAGTATTTCAATAGAAGCCAGAGTCTTGAGTAGCCCAGTTAGGTGCCTAAAAAATGAATAAAAAAAGATTAGAAGAAATTACTGTATTACCTAATACTTACTGAAATTTATGACACATTGATTTAAACAATTTTAATACTGTGTATGGACATTAAGTGGGAATGTTGGTCATAATAAAGGATACCCTATAAGATTAAAGCAAGTGTTGATATACCAGACACATACTGTAATTGAGTTGTACAGCCAGAGTCCTCCAAGCTAGCAGTTTCAAAAAGGAGAACTTCTAGAAGATCCCAATACAAATCTATGAATAACTTTTCAGCTATATTTTTAAAAGGAAGCAATGGCACACAAGTTTCACATGACTTCCCATTAATAGAATAAACTAGCACACCACTGCTTGTCCAACTTCTGCCAGTATTTCAGCCAAGCACTGAGGAAGCCCAATAAAACTTTTAATGTTTAAGCTCTTTTATTGTGTGGTTTGTTCTGGGTTTTTTTTTGTTTGTTTTAAAGATGTATGGCTGGGCCTCAGAGCCATCCCCGTTACAGTACTGCTCTCTCTCACAGAGCTTCCCACACTGTAATGTGGAGGGAAGCAAAACCAGATGATCTTGCCAACTTTCTCATATTCACTGGTTCTACTTAAACCTCTCAGTGACTTAATTACATTCTCTAGAATTTCACTAAATGGGTTTAACAGTTAGGGGTTTGCACAACTCCTCCTCCAGGTTCCAGTCTTAAGCACCATTCATTCTTCTTTCAATACCACATATGAACCTACAATATTTTAAGTACAACTCACTTGGAAAAAGTATTATAACTACTTTCATAAGTGTCACACTTCATAATCTGCCCTTTCCTGGTGGTGAAGGAGACCATTTAAAGGAAGTAGAGCAGCAAATGACAGAAACAGTTACGCAACGGAAGAAAATCTAATGATGAAGAAAAAGGCTAAAAGAAAGCAAGAACCACTGTCTAATTCTCACCATGACAAAGTAAGTCTTTTCCAGTGTAATTTCCAGTATTAGAACTAGGAGTAGGTACACCTGCTGAATTCAGGCATAGGTTAAGAATTATACTTAAATTTATCTCTCATAGAAAAAGACAGCAAGAATTCAGAAAAACGTAACTTATACCAACCTCAGATCTACCACTCTGATTCAGTTTCTTCTCAATGTTCATAGCCAACATTTGACTACGAAAAGACAGGCTTTTGGTCTTTTCAATCACTTGTTGATAAGGTGAGACTGCATTGTTGCCCATAACTACATGGCCCTAAAACCCAACAAAGATAGAACAAATTTAACAATTGCCCAGAATGCAAGCGCCTTCAATGTAATACTCTCCTTTCAGAACTTTCACAGATCATCTTACAGACAAGAGCAAAACACCATAAATGAAATCCACTACAGATTATCCAGGAACAGAAAGTTCTGATTTCTATTGTTTTTCTTTGCCTGTGAAGTAAAAGAAATTTAAGGAAAAACTCAACAAATTCCCTTGGATCCATCTGGTTTTAAACTGAAAGAAAGTAGGTTTAGATTAGATTACTATGAGGGTGGAACAGGTTGCCCAGAAAAACTAGAGGTGCTGTATCCCTGGAAGTGCTCAAGGCCAGGCTGGATGAGGCTTTGAGCAATCTGATATAGTGGGAGGTGTCCCTGCAGGGGGGTGTTGTAACTAGATGGTCCTTAAAATCCTTCAACAAAAACCTTTCCATGATTTTATGTACAGTCTTACCAGCTTTGAATCCAATTTGGCATCTAATCGTGCATTTCGAATGAGATTGACAATCCATCTTTCTGCTTCTTCAGGAGTCATATTCAGTTTATCTGCCAACATACTAAAAGATAACAAACTTGTTAAATGGCGAAATAGAATCTCTCTGATGTCAGTAAACATAATGAGGGACTGTGCAATGCAAGTCAAATAGACATAAAATCTGGCACAATCCAAGAGTTGTATTCAATAAATACTGTATACCTGGGAAACTTTCATTTGACTGAAATGACTTTAAAACTTACATACACACTCTCCTGCACATCTCCCACTCCCACAGCAAATAAGAAATCCCAGAAGTGTATACTTACTCATTCTGAACTGCACCATATTGCTTTTAAATCTTGACCTGTACAATTTTCCTATGTTCCTATTCAACCTTGTCTACACAAACATTCTTGGAAAAATTGTCATTTAAGTAATTTCACTATTAACATAAAACCACCATCACGATAAAAAAAAAAAAAAAAACAACTGAATTGCTTTTATTCTTACCTAAATGCAATCAGCAGTCAAGAAAATACAGACCAACTAGTCCAGAAAAATGTTTAGTAAGTAAACTTCACTCTGAAGTTCAGGAACAAGACCCATGAGTCAAAGCTTGGTACAGAAGATATGACAGATACACTATGTTCAAACTTCTTTCAATTTCAAGGAAGGAAGGTGGGGGAGAACAGAGAAAGGAAAATTCTTAATCAAACAAGCACTCTTGTCCAGAAATAATTCCTCCTAATAGTGTTTCCTGTGGCTTTCCAGCTAACTCCTTTAGCTTCCTGCTGGCAGTTGGCTCATACAGGGCATTTGTAACGGTCATTCTTCCATCAGCTTTCAGACTAACGTAACAAACATGAGGTAAGGGCTACAGGCATGACTAAAAAGCCAGCTGGCTACACTGAGTTGCACAAGAGGTCAATTTCTCTTTTTTAAAAGATCTTGCCTAACCATCTTTTTCTCCACCTGAAAAAGTTATTTTCTTCTTGACGGTTATTTGCATCAAGTAAATACTTTATAAGCTATCAATTATTAGCTCATTTACCTGGCTGGACTTCTACATACACTTCTTTATACAGAAGATATGGTCTTGGTCCTATATGGTCTTGATCTCTCACCTTTCTCCCAACTATAAAAGCAAATTCCATTTTTTTTCCACAGACAAACATGAAGTGAATAGAAAAAAAAACCCAAAGTAACTTAAAATACTGGATTTACCCTGACACACTTAAGCAAAATAACGCAATGAATGGGTAACAAGTGTTTGAATTTGGCAAAGTAAGGGGAAGTAAAATCCAACCCCAGCTGCTACTGTTCAAGTAGACCTTGTAATCTGCGTTTGAATAAGCAACTGTAAAGGCAGAAGAGAGCAGAAGATACCAGGGATAGAAATTTTTGTGGAATTATCAGTCACCTGGACAGAACATGAGATACTTTAATAGAAAAAAAACATACAATCACTTTATTACCCCTAATCAGTGATGTTAAGCATTTGACTTGAAACTAAAGAAATTTTAAACTGAAAGTACGTAAGGGTGGGTGTAATTCTCATATTTCTCTTTTAGAAACCTTAGTAAGATTTAGATAAAGTAAATTCCCTTCCAGATGACCACAAGAAAGGCTACTGCCACTACACTGGGGATTAAGCAACCCAACTCTGTGATTACAGTGCGGAACCTCCGTTCACGGAGACAGGCCCTTTACTAGTGGATTCTTGACTCAGCAGCATAATGGAATACTGCTGTGGGACCTGCTCAGAGCTGTAATTGTGTTCACAGGATCAAACCAGATGACTTCCCATCTACAGCACCCACGCTTGCCTTTTTTCTTAACAAAGCCCCCGTGTAATTGGAGGGGAAGAAGGCACAGATTTCTAGAGAATCATTCCAAGCTAGAAACTATGAAATATTTTAATTTGTTACTAGCAAATAATTCTACCCTTTCCTATTATATTTACATTTTACTACTAGCTCAGCTGCTACAGAAGTGGCTTTTTTTAAAAACTAAAAAGTGTTTTGTGAACAAAATATAGTATATATGTAGCAACACAACAGAAATAACACATGTGGTACAAGTATTTTCCTGCACATGTATCTGGAAAACTTAAAAATCATAAATCATAGAATGAAAATGACAGAGTAAAAAGGATGTAAAAATCTATTTTATCTCAACTTGTAGCTTTGAGACTTACACAGATTTTAAATTTTAGTATAAAACAACTGATGTTATCAGGTAGCAACTATCTTTTAGTGAATAGAGGATAAATCTGTTAAAAAACCTAAAACTTCATCACACCTTTGACACAAGAGATGACCTTCCTCCAGCACTTGTGGCAACTGGATTCCCTCTTAGAGTCCCCTTGCAGGCTACACTGAAGCAGCCAGTACCACCCAAAGTGCATGGATGTGTAACAGAGGTATTTTCCTGGTAAAGCAACACACATGGCCAAAAAAGTATTCTCCATCCTTCCAGAGCAAATGCACTGAAGATCTATCCTGATTAAAATTCTGTAACAAACACCACTATTCTCCTATTACAGTTAGAACATGTATTTAAAACTCTGAAGACATAAAATACAGCTTAGCCTCACACAAGTTCGACAGCTGAAGTAATAGTGACATTTAGATTTACAAATACACATTAACACCATTAATATTGAAGAAAAGATGCAATGAAAGTTGCATTATATGTTACCACTGTTTATAAAGATTCCTGCTATAATTCAATAAAAATTAAGTCAATTATAATGAAACAATACTATTAATATTTAAAGAATAGTCTACCACTTCAAGTTACAGTTAATTTTGAATGGCAGTTTCACCAAAACAGGTGCAAAAATTTTTTTTTATAATTTCTGTCCCCCTGTTTTTTAAGGAAATTCACTTATTTGAGTCATGCTAGGGCTAATGTTATTTAAGTTTCCATGTACTTAAAAGGCAAGCTTACTGTATTGCCCACATATTCAAATAAGAACAAGCCCATCTTGTATAGTTGTGTGTGCAGTACAAAAGAAGAATAAAGCATATTCCGCTCTCCAATAAATACAGGCATATCAAACTAACTAAAAGACATTCAGAACTAGCTTCATCTATTACTCCCTATTAAACACGGTATTTCAAACAGCAAACCAATCACAGGGTGATTTGGGATGTATAAACTTTAAGTAACAACTAATAAAGCAATTACGTCCTTTGGAAAATAGTCAGCTCCCTAGCAGATCTAAGTAGTTAAAAAATTAAACAGGCATTTATTTTATATTTAATATAAGGAATAGCAAGTTTCCCACTGTTTTCAAATTCGTTCTGAATAGCTAAAGAGTACTCATCAAGCACTGTGTTACAACCATCCAGTTTCTGGCTCCAAGTTTAGCAGTGGAAATCACTTGCAAACAAAGAAATGCAAGAACTATGCCTCATTTCAACCAAACGTGCACTTCAACTGGCTAATTTCTTCAAAAGCAAGTCTGAAATACACCAAGAAATACTTATGCACCTAATTTAATTAGTCCAAATCTAATGATTGTTACAGCTTGCAAAGAAATTGAAGACTGATATCCATCATTAGAAACACAATGACCTACTGAGAACCACCTCATTACTGATGATTGATTCTATGTGCAATTAACTTAGGGATATGTGGTAGGAATATCCATGTCATTCTGAGATAAATGGCTCAACTCCAAATCTATCACTTGCCTCAGAACACACCATAATGCTTATAAAGAAAGTACACTGCCACCTATAAGGAAGTGCTCACATATAACAAAGACAGCCAACTACAATATTTTTTAATTGCACCTAAAGTTGAAATATCACACACAGCACAAAAAATATGAACTATAAAATAACTAATAAACACCAAATAAATAGCAATCACCTACCATAAAATTTGATAAAACTTGCTATTTTTGCCATAATGAATCATTGGTATGTTGCCCACAGTTTATCAATATCTTTTGGTACAAGACTTGAAAAATCCTTAACATACATACACACTGCTGAGGCTTTGTTCATTGACTGGAGTCAGGTAAGAGAAAGAGACTTCTTAGAAAGACATCTAGTCTCTAGTTAAAAAAGCTTAAACATCTAGTTTCATTGAACACTTGTGCTTGAGTATGTGTATATGTATGTGTATTCACATCACTAAAAAGAATTTGTAAGAAAGAGCAAGACACTATTGGGCTTTATATCCTCCGGAAACTCATCCTTAAGAGAACTGTATTTATATGGTTTGGTTTTTTTTTTTCAAATACTTGTTCAAACCCCTTTATGTCTAAGTGTGCAGTACTCTGCTTAAAGTGATTTTAGATGAAGCATTAGTCCTCTTATAAAAATGAATATTAAGTATGGAAAAGCTCTGCTCACACCATGTAGTTCCACTTACTATTAGGACTGTATGCTTAAAACTCAATACACCACAGTTGACTAAAATGCTCAAATTCACTGTTTGCCTTTCACATCAAAGCCATTGACTATTTTAAGCTGATATGAAGGATAAAAAAGTATTTTTGAAAGGCAATGAAGACTAACATGTCACCCAGCAACTCAAGATTAAAAGTAGTAAGAATCAGTCCTTTTTCCAACTATACCTATCCATAAAAAAAGCAATCCCTCCAAGAAGTTTGCAATAGTAAGATAATTTTCTCTCAAATCCTTTCCTTTGAAATCAAGCAGTGTTAAATCCTTTCCTCAGAGGACTAGCTGCACACACTTGCTCTGGATACAACCTAGTAACAAGACTCTATTGAACTTGACCGATTCAACAGCCTTCATTTCTGCTGTCTCAGGTCTCTGCACTGCTCTCTATCAGTGAGATTTTTATAGCATTCAGTGTTTTTCACTTTGCTTTTTCCTTTTTAATTTAAGGGATGTGGAAATATGGGAAATGTGGGCAAAGTCCAAGTGGAAAGAGATCTCAAGCACACATAATATCTTCCCATTTAGTTTTTTTTAATTGATATACAAGAGGCATCAGAGCTGATTCATTTGAAAAATCTGCATTTATAATCTGAATAAACAACAGACATATTTGCTAATAACAATTCTTACAGCTGAATCTCTTTGTGTCACAGGTAATAAGATCCATTGTTTTCTATTTAATGAATGAAAAAAAGCAATGCAATTTAATAAATTTCAAAGAACACAGCTATAAGACAGACATGGGTATATGTATCTACTAAATAAAAATAAGTTTAAGCAATTACTGTATTTGCAGTTTGTATTTACTTAATATTAACACTCTACTTCAACATGTGGAATTCAGGTCCAAATAAAGTCACCAGGACTTTGGTGACACTGGGTATGAAAGTTCCCATTAAATCCAGTAGCAATCCCACTTAAAACCATAGCAGTCTTAGCTTGAAAGTACTGCTTGTTTGGGGGGGGCTAGAGGTGGTAGAGAGGTTGTTTTAAAGTTAATCACAGTAATTCAACTCTGAAATATAACTGTAATTCAAGCACATCACATCAGAGCTATAAAACTAGAAAGAATACTATCCAAATGAGATTTCAGTTAGGATTTCACCTGACAATGGAGTACTTCCTGAAGTTTACACTGTTTGTTAAACTGCCCTCCACGCCTGATTTTCTGAACTGAGGAATGAAGACGTTCTCTTACCCAATGCTGATGCACTGATGGATGCGACAGAAAGTCTCAAATATAAAGAGACGGGCGTTCTCAATGAAGTCCTCAAGGCACGCCACTAGGAAGAAATCATTCACAAGCACCTGCAAGTGTAAGCAGAAAGGGAACATGAGAGCAAACGTGAGTAGAAATTTACTGGTAGACACTGCCAGTAACTAAGAGCAGCCCACAGTATACCTAAAAACATTATTGCCTTGTTCGAAGGTGTGCCAGAAAAGCTATAGATTAACAATATTTTTCATTGTGCAGCATCTTCCTAAATTTAAATTGCATGCAATCATGATCACTGAGGTCTGACTCAAGAGAGTATGGTCATAACTCTACTGAAGGTCAAACTCTACTGCTGTCTTAACTACCGAAGATCCTTTCAACACAAAATTTGACTCCCTACTCATCTTTCACAACAAAAGGCAAATCTGAGATTTTCTTCAAGCATTTCTGAAACTTTAATGGAAAACCTGAAGCTCAGCCAAATGCATGACTACCTATTTGCTTCTTCTTCTAGAACTTCTTAAATATAACATTATTAAAACATTAAAGCTATATCCTTAACAGTAAGTCCCTTTTAAGTGTTAGAAAATGAGTTGTCAAAAAACCCAACACCACCCAACCATGAATTAAAGTTTATCACGAAACACCGGCAATGGAATCAAACACCACTTCAAACAAATTAGATGTCCACTGTGAATAGAGGTCTTTACTTAAAGGAAAAGGAGTCTTATAAATATTTTAAGTCCTACTGTTTCACACTCTCTCAGCTTCTTCTGCGCTCCATCAAAATCAAAGTTAACATACAAGCATTCCACAAACTCTGTGATAGGGTCCCTGTACGTGTAGGACTCCTGTAAAAAAAAAAAAAAAAGAATTAGGAACAGTATTAGAAATCAAGGCCATGTGGTCGCTCAAGTATTCCTTATAGTCTTAAGATAAAAAAATAATAGTGGAAACAAGTCCATATATCACCTTAAAAAAAAAGCTGAACTTCCCAATTCCTCTTATACAAGCTACATAAATGTGCCTCCTCCTCCCAATAGTCTGGTTAAACAAGCACAGGTGTAGTTTCACCTTCAGCATTTAAAGCTGTAATCTTTGGGTTAGGAAAGTGTCAAGAGAGTACAGCCGTCTCTGGATCAAACCTCCAAATTTCACATCATATGATAGAATAGTCTTCCTAAATTCTGATTTCAAAGATGACTCCAACACCAAATCCCTCATACTTTAAACTGAACAGTTATTTGATTTTCATGGACAACATAGCTAATAAAAATGCTACTTTCCATACACAAACTACTTCAATTTATTTTGGCATTAGAGAAGTTACTCAAGTTTCTCAATTACCAGGCAGAGACAACACTACATCTACATACAATTGTGTAAATTCAGATGTAACCAATAACCCCTTAAGTGTTTCTAATGCATATTTTATGACAGCTTAAATCAGTATCTATCAATATCTGCTTTAACATACAGTAAGATCAACAGATTAAGGGAATTCCTAAAAGAGATTATTTTTCTTTACAGATCAAAGTTAGTTTTTCCTTCCCCAAAGAACTGTATTTACAATCTCATTATTTAGGTTTAAAATTCAGTTTTATACATATTTTTCACATCAGAATTATACTTGTTAACCGTTATTTGCAAAATAGTCTTAGAATGAGCATCTCTCAAATTTAACAAACAACAAACTGCTTAGCTATCAGTTCAATACTTACAAAGATGTTGCAAGTATAAACAATCTTTTACTGATACTACAGCAGCACCACATAAATTATTTCAAATCTATAAAACATCTACCACATCACCATTCAATATCATGAACCACACAGAGTAGAAGAGTACTAAGAAATATGACAAGCGATTTCAAAACTAAAGCCCAAGCTGGTATTTTCAAAAGGAATACCCTGATGGTGTGCAAGATTAAACAAAAGCAAGAAGTTGTAAAATGTTCCTTACTTCAAGTATTAGAAATTCATATTATATTAGAAGCTCAATGTTACAATCAGATTTTAGATAAAAGATGAGTCATAACACTTAACGATGCTTTTTACTTCTTATGCTACTTTTTGTGAACACTAATGCTTAAAAAAAGATTAAGTTGTGACTAAAATTTGATCTTTGCATGGACTGTGCTTTGCATAGGTAGTTTTCCCAAATGCTTCAAGTGGTTATAATTGATTGCTAGTCTATAATAACTGTACTGTCACATTTATATACATACGCACACTGATACAATGTTTATTACTCACAACATTATCAAGTGTTTGAAGTGTATTGGTTTGTATACAAGTGGCATGCTGAATTCAGATAAAAATCTGGGCCATAACCCTGTGGATTGCTACCAGGCAACTCTTATTCCTCTTCTCTGTATTTCCATCCTCATGTGACTGTGACAACAGAACCATTTTCAAGAGAATGGACATCAACTCAAATCAACAGACACAATTCAGTGGTTTTGAAATGTAAGAAAGAACTCTTATTCATACAACAATTTCTTGTAGAGATAGTTGAAAAAGAAGAATCAGATCCAAAGCCATTTCACATTTCACTGGATTTTCGGCATTTAATCACATACAAAGTAAGAACTGCATGCATACTGTACTACACATATGTTTACATACACTGCTCATGTATATGAAAGGAGGAAAAAAAATTATTCCATCCTCCCACTGACTGGTATACATTTTACTTCAGTAAAAATTTTCATTGACAAAAAACAAGTATCAAAGTACCTCAAATCCTAACCCAGGTATATTACTAGAAGAAAATTATCATGAAGTCTCCTTAGAAAAGAGGCAAAAAATACCAGATACTGTAGTCCTTACCTGCTGAATAACCTTGACTAGATCTTTCAGCACTTGTCTACGTTTACGAACATCCTTATTTGTTATGACTGCAGTAGTCAAATATCTGAGGATATGTGGGCACATTGTCTGAATTGCATTGAGATACCTAGAAAGAAAAAAAACACAGGTAAGATTCAGAACTCAAAGGTATACTGAAGTTTGCCGATGACACTAAAATGGGAGGAGCTGTTAACTCCTCAGAGGCAGAGGCCCTGCAGAGAGATCCTGACAAAGAAATCAGAGGGCTGGACAATCACCAACTTTATTAAACAAAGGCAAGTGTCAGATTCTACATCTAGAATAGGGCAACACTGGATCTATGTACAGACTGGGGAATGAGAGGCTGGAGAGCAGAAAAGGATCTGAGGGTCCTGGTCAACAAGTCGAATATGAGTCACAGTGTGTCCTGGCAGGCAGGAGGGCCACCTGTGTCTTGGTGGACATCAGGCACAGCATCACCAGCCGGGCAAGGGAGAAGACTGTCCTGCTCTGCTCTGCACTGGAGTGGCCTCACCTTGCTATTGTGTGCACTTTTGGGTGCCACAACATAAGAAAGGTATCAAGCTATCAGAGAGCACAAGCACAGGAGAGCAACAAAGACTGCTAGATCTACACATTAGTCAATCCTCTCACAAATAGTGTTTCAAATCTCATTTTTAGTCTGGGATTTACCTCAAGAATCTTTTTAAATAGCTATTTACAAAATCAGAATAGAATAATACTTTCACGCTGGCAGCCCTAAGCTCAGCAAGTTTGCATATTCGTCATCTGCCTTCAATTTCATTTACAGACACCCACACAGTACAACAGAACTTACTGTGGCTGATAGAGAAAAAGGTCAATGATGTTGTCTCTCCCTTTAGGATGATTAAAAAACACGAACAAAGACCAGTGGATGAGCCATGTCCTTTGCTGAAGAGACTGCAGCGGAGAGCTGACAGACTAAGAGAAAATGTAACATTGGTTCAAGTCAAACACAACACAGTTTGCTTTAATACTAATCCATGGAAAACTGTAATTGCTCTAAATTTTGTGATTTTGCATCAGCTCCTTGTAACTGTAATCATTCTCAGGCTGAGTTTGACCTCCAGCTTTTTTGTCATCTCACTGATAAATCTACTCAAAGTTATAAGCAAGATAAATTTTCCAGTATTTTATTCCAAATTGTTAGCTGAAATTTGCTTTTTGTTTATGGCAAGAGCAGAAATTCTAGCTCTCCAAGACTACCACACTAAACTATGTTAACGTCCCCTCTTAATTCTGAGTTTTGTTCCTTTCATTTCCTCTTCAAATGTGATCTGGGAAACTGCTTGGCTTTTTCACCTTTTCTGTTTTACTTCCTTTCTAAATTCTCACTGGATTTTTTTTTTTTTACCATAGACCCTCAGAAAATGATGAAGCTCTATAATCACTTTCAGCCAAAAAAGTAATTATCCTTATTAAAACCTGCTGGTAATGGATAAACAAGGGTTCAGCTCCAAGTACCTATATTAGCCCCAAATTTCAACAGCACTTCAAACAGACTGCAAAACAACACACTGAAGATGAACTGACCTGGCAAGTAATCATCACTCCAAAGAGCATGACAACAAACTGATTCTATCCTAAAAAAATCTTGGAGTTAAACAAGTCAGATAGTCTATTATAACCATACAGAATCATAAAGATAACAAAATTAAAGAAGAAAATTTATTAACATGAATTATCCACCACATAGACAAAGAATGACTAGGGGACAGAAAAAAACTCTGGTTTTTCAAGACTCTGGTTCAGGAGAGTAAAACTCTCACATCTCTGATGTAGCCAGTGAAGCTCCACAAGCAAAGAGGAAGGCTGAGAGGTCGCTAATCCCATCAGTTGCTCTGAATTAGTACTGCAGCCCCACTCTCAAGTTCCTGGTACTCATCTGAACTCAAGAGTGTTTTGTCAAGAAAGCTGAATGAGCTGAAAACTGTTTCCAAATACAAGCTGTCTTGCATTTTCTGTCTAAAGCATTGTCTTCATGAGGTAACAACATGGTTTATTGATATGCATTTTATTCTTTACAGAAAATGAATAGTACAAGTATCTGAAACTTAAGCAGCAATTTCACACAATGATACCTTACCCTCAAACAGACCCTTAAGATTTGTTTACTGGAAATATATTTGAAAAATATCTGTGAGAACCTAAGGTGTTAAGAGGCAAGCAATTTGAAAAAGAATGTTTCATTACTTATTCACAAGCATCCTTCAACTCTCCCACTGCCAATAAGAAAGCATCAAATCAAAAGGTGGTAAGCTACTCCTAAACAAGACAGCAAGTGATTTATTATAAAACTTGAGTACTAGCACCTCTAACCTCTCACATTGCTAAGACACCCAAGATTTTACTTACATTATTATCTATTGTCTCCTTTAGTCTTGTTAGGTCCTCCATGGCTGCATCCCAATTCTGCATCAGGATTTCAGATGCCAGTTTTCCCCAAAGAGAACTCAAAGCATTTCTGTCTGTTGCTGGAACCTATTTTCAACAATAGCAACAACCACGCACTGAGTATTTTTTAAAAAAATTATTACTTTTAAAATTACAAAAGGTATTTTCTGGCAGTATTTTTCATTTACAAGATATCAATTTTGCATAGTCCTAACTCTCCAAATTAAGTGCTTTTTTCCCAGAAAAACAGTTTAGGCACAGAAAAAAAAACCAAACCAGTAGTAAAATTTCTTAAGCAGAAACTAGGAAATCCTGTCAAAATAAGACAAAGATCCATGCTGCTGTGGTTTAAGTTAAAAAAAAAAAAAAAATTAAAAATGGCTGAGCACCAGATGACACACTGGTTCCAAACTTATTTTGGGTTTTCTTTTATTGTTTCGCCATACAAAAAAGCTTCTAAACTAGTAAAACAAGATTATTACAAGGCAAGTTCCTACAGAACTCATAATAGTAGGCAACCACCTTCAAAAAGCCAGCATTCCAAACCCTTCCAGCTAATGCCTTGCCCAGAAGTGTACTTGTTACAGAAATGTCCTGTGGAACTGCAACTTTGCAGCAGTGAACCCACTTCCTGCAAGGGCACTCCTAAGGTCAAACTGTGTTAGCTTTACACAGGAATGAGTTGTACTATGTCATTCACAATGTCAAATTCCGTTCTCAGACTGGTTACAATAGCTCTTTCACAGACTATGTTTCATCACACAGAGCTTTTAAACAAATCTCGTCCCATCAGAATTAGCAACAAAAGTTTTATACTAAGCTATCACCAGCACAAAATCAGTACTCCGTTTTTTGAGGTTATTTGACATACAAGAACATAATGCTATGCCCAGAAAAAAGGCATGAAGAATTAAGGACAGCTGCCCACGAACCTAAGACAGGTAACTTTCATTTCCCCTCTTGGCACATAAAAAGAACCTGTGACACTGAAAGTCAGCTTTAGCATCAAAATCTAACTAATAATTCAACTCATTCCTACTTTAAGCCCTATTCTTCTCATTAAAGATACATTTTCCAGTTTTTCTTCTTTAATTACAGTCCATTACAGAAATTATTGTGGTTTACTCTAGCAGTATTTCAGAGAGTTAAGATTACTTTCAGGTGGGAATAGAAATTAGCAAGAAAAAAGCATCAAGGTACGAACCACTACATGCTTTCAGCAATCACTGCACAAATCCATGAATACTGACTTACAAACTGTGTCTCTTCCAAGGAAACAAGGTGCCAGTTCAGCAGATACTGAGTTGAGAAGGTTCACATGCTCTGTGCTGGTTCCAAACCACTTAATTACAGGTAGCTATTCACAATAACTGCTTTTAGGTACTGCAGCTGTTCCAGCTACCTTATCTGGATTTTCAAGCAGTTACCTTAAATTTCGATTTGTTAGTAAAGCAGCACATTCACTGACCACCAGCAATAAATTTACTGTGCTGAGATTCTTACAAGACATCAAATCTTTATTCTCAAAATTCGCTCCCACCAGTAACAAATGATATGAATTACAACAACATGAAAAGAGTTGCTTCAGAGACGATGGATCTGGTTCTGCATTTATCATCTGAGCTGTTACATTTCATAGGGAGATGACTTGTACTCTTAAATCCATCACAGAATTCAAGAGAGGACAGATGAGAGTTCAGATAAGAAGCTGGCAGCTCACCATTATCACCAATTACATTCAATCCATCTGCAAGCTTTTCACTGCTTTTGACTACATCTGTGCACAAAATCAAGTATTTATAAAAACAAGTATTCATTTCACTGTATTCTATAATTAAATGTTACAAGACCTACAAATGTAAAGAACAATTCTGAGTTCTATATTAACAATTACTGTAAACTTTGGCATACAGTAATTGCCTCAAAAAGCTATAAAGTATTACATTCTAAGAATGAACATAGACAATTTACTGGTTTAAGTACTTCATTGAAAAAAACACCAAATAAACAAACCAAAAACCTAAACCCCAAACCAACAACCAATCAAAACTTACCAGAACCCTAAAGAAGTAGAGATATTCTGCAGCTCCTGAGTAGTTACCACACTCATACTGGAATTTTGCATACCTGTAGAGTGTATCTAGGTACTCCTGCCTAAACTGAAAAGGAATACAATAAAAGCTTTTATTCACTAGGAAAAAAACCCACACTGTCACAAGCTAATTTTAATAGCAGAGTAAGATTTGAAATCTGTAGCTTTTCAGAAGACATTGTACATAGGAAAAAAACCAATAGAAAACTATTACACTCTCCATCCATGCCATGGAATAAAAGATTATACCAATACCAGAAAAAGGTGAAATCTTGCATTACAAAGTAAAGCATACCTAAGTTACACAGGTGCCCTAACATTAAGCTTCAGCTTTCTTTTTGTTTGCATAAAAACTAAAAGTTCAAAGGCTTAAATATGTTAGTATTAGGAATTCTGCCTATTAGCTACACTGACAGGGGACAGGACAGAATGCTAGGCCATACTTGGTCAAAATGCTGTCAGCTGTGAGGGAGGTTGGGTGGACATACTTAGAACTCAATTCCAGCAGCTACACCACTTACCCCATGCTTCTCAGCTAAATAGTCAAACAGCATCCGACCATCTCTATAATAAAAGGATAGAAAGCACTGTTTTTACAAAAATAAACTGATAGCCACCATGTAACATTACAAAATGCAACACAATTTAAAGGTAAAACACAAAAAACCAAGCATGAATTTAAAGTAACATTCTTCCACTTGCTCAAAAGCAGCTGCAGTCATCTATTACTGTGCCATGAAGTTTCAAAATCTTAAAATTATTCTAATTTGAAGTAATGAATGCCACTTCCAACAATAACTACAGTTAAGAGTGGAAGGGTGTTTTAAATTTGATAGCATCCTTAGCTTTCAGTATGAAAATTAGATTCTGAATTAGAGCTCTTCCCACTCTCATGTTCCAATTTCAGAGCAGTTACTCTGGAAAACCTTGATTTTAACAGGAGATGGGAAAAAAATGGCAAAGACTAAAGTAAACAAGTAGAAAGGAAACTTATCCCACTGTTAGCACCAAGACAAAGTGGCTCACAAGAGTATCTCCACCACAGAGATTACCTGCAGAACACAGAACTATAAAAAATAATCACACTAGTAAGTTCTAAACATCTACGATTACATGATCACATCTCTGAAGACTGTTTTTCATTTAACATTAATACTAAAAGAACAAGCAGTATTACCCAGATCAAAGAGAAGTTTAAGCTGCCAGGAGGCAAGCTGAAAATTCCCTGGAAGAAAGATACAGTAAAAACTCTATGCAAGGAGTATTTTCCCATTTACTCTGAAATCAGCTGACTGCAAAGATGCGAGTTTGTTTAATCAGAACTTATGGTACAAGATTCTACAGGGACATGGCAAAGTGAGCCAAGAAGGACAATCCTCAGTCATACCTCTGAAAGCAATTAAATAATCTCATGGATTTGTTCCAGTAAAACATACTTTAGGATGGGGAATACTGACTATCGCTCTGTAATTTTGAAGTCAACGTCCTCCAACAGCTGATTAGAGAAGTGAAACGTTTTGGCTTATTCTTGAAAGAACTTTTACCTGAAAAATCTCCTTTACACATTATTTCCCAGAGCTGGGTATTCCAAACAGCGCCATCATGGATCAAAAGTCATGATCTAAAGTCCCGATAACATGCAGCTATCTGAATATGATAGATTCAAAATCACCAGCACAAATTCCCAAAAGAAGCAAAACTTCTTTCTGCTATCTAAAGCACACTACTCAGGTCTAGACAGATGGACATATTTCAGCCCACTTCTACCCATTACTATCTAACCTCAATAATCAGGATTAGAACTACTGCTGAGCCAATAACCAAAACCAGAACTTCTGAGCTGTGACGTTTCCAGACACTTTACAAACACAAATCACATACGAGTTCTAAAACAAAACTTGCTGCAGATGAGTAGTAGGGCAATTATTCTATAGCATTAGGCAAGTTATATTCCATGCATTTATTGACTGGATCTCTTGCTCTCAAATAAGGCATTTCCAATTTGAAGTACATTCTATTGACCAACTTCTGTGCATCGGAAGTCAGGTAACAGAGCATATCCCCCACGAAATGCTAGTATTTTAGTAACATTTTTCTAGGCTAATTATTATTAAAAAAACTGGCCAAAGGCAAAGTAAGAATTGGACAAGACATCTGTATGTTCAATTAGATTTGAACAGTTGTGGAGGAGGACTTTTGCTTAGGACAGGCTTAATTGCCATAGTAACTGTGACTTTCACTTTCAAAGCTATACCTCCAAAAGTAAGTGACTCCTGGCTTTACATAATCACAGGTCATACACAAATGCAATTCCTTTTCCTTATGTAAATATCTGACATGAACATCCATTCTGAAATCAGATACAAAGGCAGCTTACTTAGTTAACCATGTTTTTACAGCACAAGCTTGAGTACATTCTGGTGATGTCAGGATAGAAAATAAACTTCTCCTGACATGCTGCAAAGCTAACAGGTTTCATGATTCCTACTGACATCTTGTTTCATGTGTGCATTGAGACATAATACACTGCACCTCACCATTTCTGCACTGACCAAGATCTAAATTAATCTATAACAAACTCTTAAAAAAATGTGAAGAGTGGAAAAAAGAACAGAGGCAAGAAACAAAGGATGATAATGTGTATCTGAAACAGAATAAATACTAATCAAGTTCCTCTCCCTTGAGGGACCCATGTTCTTCAGGGGGTTTGTTCCCAAACAAAGGTATATTCATAGAGAAGATTTCTGCAGACTAGAGAGAGTTTGTACATTCAATACTTTTCTAAGAAATTCCAGAAGTAATGTTACAACCTTCTGTATCAGTGGATGCATAAAGCTTGCCAACAAAAAACAAAAAATAAAAGCTTGCCAAGCACAGGCTTCACCTTCAAATTCAAGCTGAGCCATAGGTTCTCTATTTAAATTTAGTTTAAGTAGGTATGCTCTATTTAAAATTTTAAGGCAAGTAAGGATGATGAAGGGATCCAATTAATATTCCAGTTTGTCAGACACTTACAACAGCAATAACAATGTTTCCTTTGAAAAGGAAACAAAGAGTAATTTATGCCAAACAAATACCTGCCCACCCCTCTGCTGAAGGTGCAGTTACTCCTCAGTGACTACAGCTCAGCTCTTTCCTACAGAGCCCAATTCAAGTTTAACCACAGTGAAACTCTGACAGACCTTAGATACAATGGGCAGACAAACTCATCCTACTTTAATTACTCCCATAAAAAAATTTGGAAGAAATTGGATGCATCTTAAAAAGACTATTATGAGTACTACCTTACACCAACAAGTTGGAACAGTTTGGGGGTGGAACGAGTAAGTGGGAAAAGGACAGAACACCCTAAAGAAATACGTGTTCTGAGTCTGAAAGGATGCTCACCCACCAGGCCTTCCAGACTAATATGACACTCCATAATCTTTTCTGGAAGGCAGAAAAGAGAATCTGAACTGTTTTAGTCCATATTTTCCCTCAAAAAACCCTAAACCCGATCAAAGCCAAACAAAAAAGCTCCTGGGACTGGACTGCACTGGATGATGACTGTCACTTGTACCAAGCTGATTCACAAACATTAAAAACAATAGATTTCTTCTGCACAACAGCTAAAAGCACTGAAAACAGCAAACTCTGTCCAGCAAGTTCAACTGCCTGACCACAAGTACTACTTAAATACTGTCTGGAAATAAAAATGTGTTTCTTGCAGTCACTACATAGAAAGCATTCCTAGCAGCAACATTTGAGAGGTACCAACAAGCCATCCTGACAAATTATGTTAGAGATTACCTAGTGGACTGCATTTGCCTCGTAGTCTCTGGATCTTCAAACATCTTGACAATAGGTTCCGTTTCAGCTTGAAGCTGCTTCAGCTGTGCAACAACAGTTGTTCTTTTCTCACGCAAAGCTGAACACAAAAACAGAAAGACTTTAACATAGTGCTTCAAGTTTTTACATGAACCAACCTGTAATTACACGGTGGTGATACTCAAACACATCTTCCCAATTCCTACCTCACTTGTCCTCTCAGTCAAGTCTCAAACCCAGCTGTGTCTAATAATTCTGTAACTTAGTGAAAACGTCTAACATTTGGGTTCTTTTCCTCCTGTGTGGAGGCCACCAGAGAGCAGGTACAGCTGGAGAAGAGTTTGTATTAGACAAGGTATCTTCTGGCTTCCACTAAGGGAGAAACAACCTTTAGCTAAGTTCACTTATTCCAAATAAACTTGGAAAAAAGCAAACAGTCCAATGATACCACGAAGATTGATTTTCTTCTGACTGATGATGAGGTTCTGAAAGAACATTTAGACCATACTTAACTAAAAATTGACAGGAAAAATTTCAAGCAGCTCAACCTGCAAAATTATGATTTTGAACACTCTGTGCTTACTGGAAACATTAAGCCCTTTATGAAAAATTGGTAGGAAATTCAACTAAGAGTTTTAGGGTGATTATTTTACACAGACCCCAAATTCCTCACAAGTGCTAGCAATACAATAAAATGAAGACTTAAACAAAATTCAGAAAAGCNAAAAAAAAAAAAAAAAAAAAGGAAAAATCACCCTGACATTGGCTATGTGACCCAAGAAACATATGGGATCAGAGAAGCCAAGACTAAATCCCAGGAGATAAATGCAGGAAACTGTGAAAGTGAGCCACACACCAGAACACTCAACGCCATGGAGAACAGTCAACACTTCTTTCACTATTTGACTACATAGATATTTGAACAGGACACCCAAGGTGGCTAACACCATAATGGTGACCCAATCTAAATATAAGAACAACTTGCCTGACAGGAAGTGTTCCAGTAAGGAGAAATTACCTCCAACTTCAGTTGACTCTTGAGATTATAAAAGAGGAAGGGGAAACAGATGAAAGAAAAAACATTCAGTTGACTTACTAAGAATACGAAAATGTTTTCCTGCGACATCTCCTGGATGTGTAATTGTAAGTTGATCTCATGGAAGACAAGACAAAAGCAACTATAAATTGTGCAGGGACATTTTTAATTATAACTCTGTAAGTGAACTTAGTTTTGAGTACTTTAAACAGTGAAGTCTTAAAAAAGAATAGTGTAAACTTCTACTGACGCCAGTGATTCCACAAGCAAGAACCACCTGTCCATATGCACATTCTGATAAGTGCTGATACAAGAAGACGACACATACCAGAAAGATCTCAGGAGCTAAGGCCTTTGCATAGGAAGCTGTACAAGCAAGCACCCTGAACAATGGACTCTGTGTGAAAGAACTAGCTCTGCTCATGTTAATTGAATAAAAGCCACAGATCAAACAACGGTAAGTCATTACATAAAAACAAAAAAACCCAAAACCCTGCCAAATTGATGATGTAAAATCTTAAGAGATGTAACATTTTTCTTATACTCCTTTCAAACAAGTGTGGAAATTGCTGGTCTTTCATGAAGGGAGAGCTCTCCAAGGGAGCACATTTATTCAATTTTCTTGCAGCTGTGACCTTATGAAGTTATACTCTAAGGCAATCTGCGAAAGTAACTGGCTATAATCAGAATTCTGAAGACATTTTGAGTAGTTTGTAGAAGTCTGCTAGAACTGCTATTTCTTGTGTTGTTTACATCTTTAGTATTTTACTCCTTATTTACTACTGATAACCGCAATATTCAACAGCTTAAAAAGGCTGAAGCAGAGAAAGAAAGAGGAATACCTATTCAGCTTTGAGGTTTTTTCATAGCCTTGATACAGCCTTTTTTAATCAGTAGAACTGTTAAGTAGCCTAAAGGTGAAGCTATTGTTAAAACTGTTTCTTAGATTACAGAAGTGAAGCCCTCTGGTTCTCGTTAGGCGTTACGAGTCCCATGTGTCACGGTACACATGCCCATAACAACATCTAATGCTAGCACAGACTTGGTGAAAACATTGACTTTAATGTCCATAAGCCTATAAATTCTCTTCTTCCAAAGAGGTGAGTGGCCATCTCTGCAGTTTCAAGAGCCTGAAAAGAGCAAGACCCAGAGGAAGAACACAACAGCACCCAAGTCTCTTCCTCCTAAGATGCAGACAAAATAGACTGTAGTCCCAATAGCTAAGAAAAAGGTGAGGAATTCCCCAACACGAAAAAAGATGGAGAAATAGGAAGACAGTGGATATTGAAAGACTATGTCAGGAAGAAACAAACAAAACAAAACACCCAATCCATAAAAAAAAAGAACTGGACAAAAACCCTTAAAATCAAAAAACCCATGAAGGATGGAAATTAGACAAAGGCTGGGTAATCTAATTTTCTGCCCATTCCCAAATGCTCCTCAAGATTATAGAAATTTAAGTAGTAAACAGAGAAGTTACCAAAATCATGGATAAAATAGTAAGAGATCACATTCATTATACTCCTAACTTTATTTTATTTTAGAGAAGCCGCACTTCTTATATCGACAAAACTGAGGAAAACACATTCTCAAAACCATCTTTCTCTCTCTGAAGTCTACAAATCAGCCACAGACAGATTAATGGAACTACTTACAATGCAACTCTAGTCTTAACATACTGGATGCTTTAAAGAAAAAGTCACCACCAAATCATTGTGCAAGTGTTTAATGTGACAGTTGAAAAGCTAGTGCAACTCCATTAGGCTACACCTTTAAAGTGCTTGAAATTACAAAATCAACATTGAAACAGTTAAAGAGGTCACTCAAAGGTTAACTTCCTGACAGACCAACAAACCCAAACTTCCCAGGATCAGGGCATTCTATTGGTCTCAGTATTGCACATCCTTTTGGTAACACTGAAGATAAACAGTACTCTGATTTCTGAACGCAACAAGCAATTCCCACTAGTTATTTATTATTTTAGATAGAAAGGCTGCACAACAAGCTTTACATCTAAATGAGCAAGCTTACCATGAGGAATTTCATCAGAATAAAGATTTTTGTACACATCCATAGCAAAATCCACCATGTTGGTATCACTAAGGAGATCCAGTTTTCCTTGGAGCAGCTCTTTTTCATTGTAAATCTGAAACAGGAATTATTAACAGATTCATCTGAATAGTGTTAAAGAGTTTCAATTCATATTATGCAGTTATTTTTATGGCACAGTTTATGAACTTCTGTACAATTGAATTGTTTTAAATACCAAACCTCACAGCTCTATCATTAAGACTACTTACTATAAAGCCTCTTTGCATTTTCAGTCTTGGCAAAATACCAAAAATTTCCTGCTATCTATGAAAGCAGGTACTTCAAAAGTTAATTAGAAGTCAAGTAACATTATTAATCTCTTAGCAGGAATAGTAATTCCTATTAGCAAATTACATATATATTTTAAAAAATAACAAAACCTTAATCATACTTTTCTTTCAAAGTACTGAATGCCTTCCACAAAATAAAATGCTGAACAGTGAGGGCTAGTTAAATTATTTAAAGTGGATCACAGAAGAGATGCACAAGATTAAATTTGTAATTTAACTGTAGCGCAGATTAATCTAAAATATGTTGCCAGGTCTATAGCATAACAACAAATTTAGAATGGCTATGTAATTCAATAGTGTACTTTTAAACTTTTCAAATCGTTTTTTATAGTTCATACTCTGTAATTTAGCAGTGAGTTGCAAACTGTAGGTGTTGAAGATGTAGGTGAGGGCCAAATCCAGCATATTCTTCAAAAACACATTTGCACAAGACCTGTATTACAACTCGCCACACCATACTTGTGGACATCTCAGATATGAAATCCGTGTAAGTTTAATTCAGCTCTGGACATTGTGTTGATCAAAAGTCACACTAGAAAATTATCTGTTTAATTAAATTCATCTGACATAAAAATGTTAATGTAAAATCGCCCCCAAGATGACAGGCATTAAGCAGAATCCACATGCTAGACGTGACAGCTGCTTAGGTCAAGTTGTCTCAATGTACACATGGTTCATCAGTTCCTTTCTGAAGACTAAAATAAGACCTACTTTAAATTCAAAACTTACGTAACTTTACACATTTTGCTTCCATTTTAAAATAGTTTAGACTGATGAGCGTTTAGTTTAAAATATCTGAAGCACTCGTCTGAGGTATCTCCAGCACTACTAGGTTCTTTGTAGCAATGTAACTTAAAAATATACGTAAGACCAACAAGTGGTAATTCCAGAACGAACTTATATTTGTTTTTAACACAAATTCGTGATGACATGGGTTTCAAATTAAAACTAATGAGTATCATTGGCGAAACTCCCGTAACCCCACAGACTGCCCTGAGCTCCGGCTGAGGGACAGCCCAAGCACCAAGGACCGCGGGGCTATGGAGGGTGTTCCACGCTGCGGGACTGCGAACTGCGGCTGCGAGGCAAAGCTTTGACTTCTCCCTTCTCTGAATACAGGCGAGGGAAAGACACTCCACTAAATCCGAGGAAGGAGAAACTGCAGGAATTCTGTGCTGCCTCGCAAGTGAGGGGCCGAAGAGCTGCGCGGCGTGATCAAGGAGCGGTTCCCTCAGGCCTCCTCTCGGCTCTGCTCCCGTGCCTCCCTGAGCAGCCCCATACGCTTCGCCCCTCAACCCACGCGGCACAAGATCCTCCTCCCTATGGAGGCTCCGAATCCCTCACGGGCCGCGCCCGGGCCGCGCAGCGCCCAGGCCCACGGGAGGAAGCCCCGGCCGCGGCGCACCCAGGCCCACGGGAAGCACCGGCAGCTGGCAGCATGGCCTGCCACCTTCCCGCTCCCGTAGCCGGCTTTCCCGTCCTTAGGGGAGACACGCACCTCCTTGACGGAGAGGAATTCCAGCAGCGGGAAGACCAAGTGCCGGTCCAAGAAGTGCGCGATCCTGGTGGTCAGATCGTACTCCGCCATCTTGGCGCCGGGAGAGAGGAAAGGCAGGGGCGCGACGCGGCTCTTGTGGGCGCTGCGCCTGCGCGGCCCCGCCCGCCCCAGCGGCGGGGGCCGGCGCCTGCGCACTGCGGTGCGGGGGGAGGCGGCTCAGCGGCGGCTCGGCCGGGGCCGGGTGCGGATGGGCAGCGGCCAGGAGCCGAAGTCGGGGAGCGAGGGCCAGGGCCTTCCCTTCCCCCGCCTCTGCGCCCCAGGCCGCTCTAGGGCCGGTCCGAGCGTGTGGGGGCTGGGGCAGGGCCCTGCTCGCGCCTTGCGTGGGGTGAAGGCGCCGGTGGAGCGCGTGAGCAAGCGCTGGGCGACAGTTTGGGCAGTCCAGCTTAATAGAGTGGAATTTCTGGAGGGGTGAACATCTCCTGAAAGTGAAGTGCGAGTCCAGCCCCTGCACTTTGTGCGTCGTGTGGGAGCTTGACTTGATTCAGTCTGGCATAGGGGATCTAAAAAGGGGTGTAAGCTGTCCTTGGCACCAGGTGAGAAGTTTGTTAAGGGTTGGTCCGTGCTGCCATGGTTCCAGGCTCTCCCTGGTGAGGCCGTGCCAGATGAGGTGGAAAAAGGAGGCTAGGGAGCTGCTGGACAATGGCTTACACCGGGAAATCCAACAAGTGCAGAAATGTATTGCTGAGTTTAGCAACAGAAATGGAAGAATCAGTAATAGTGATGATAACTCGCATATTTCTTGTAGCTGTGGTAAGGAAGCATTGGTACTGGTTGCCCAGTGAGTCCCCATCCCTGGAGGTACTTAGAAAACGTGCATGGGGTGCATGGGGCACTTAGGGACATGGTTTAATGGTGGACTTGGCAGTGCTGGCTTAATGGTTGGACTAGATCTTAGAAGTCTTTTCCAACCTAAATGATTCTGTGATTTCACCATGTTAACTCATCAGGAAGATAAAAGGTTTCCTTTCCTGTTTCTAATGATTTTTGTCAGGACACACAGTTGATTTCAGTAAGTCAAGCCTCATCTCTTCTCATAAAGCGTGACTAAAACCTTTGTCATGAGGAAACTTTTCCTTTCATGAGCAGAGGCATAATAATTTGTTTAGTGATTCATGTAACTACAGACTATGTCTGGTAGCTACAATAGCTGTTCATGTGGAATAACAAGTTAATATAGTTGTTGTACAGGTTAATTTTAGAGTTGGATGGTTTGTTTTGAATGTAAATGGGAGGTGAGGAATAAAAAGGTCATAACATTTACTAAGCCATTATTCAGGCAGCTAGTGATGTTCTCCCCACCTTAACACAAAGATGTAAAGGTTATAGAATTAAGGATGTGACAGGCTGGTTTTTAGAGGTAAGATTTCATTGCATCTTAATGATGCCCTGTAAGGGGAAAAAAAGTATGCAGCATGAATTCAGTAATTCTTCACGTGACACCGAATTGTTAGCGCTTTCATATAAGTCTGTGGTACATGGAATTTTGTATTAGTAATACTCTTCTCAGAACATCATGTGTGAGAAAGAATCCCTTTTTATCTGCAAGACAACCTTGTATTTTTCATAGTAGTTGTAGATGCTGTTTACTTGGATACCTACATATCACTGATCACATACATAATCTCTAGTGGTGCAAACTATCCTCCTATATTATTTTTCCCATAATAACCATGTGGGTTTCACCAAGGCCTGTTCAAACTTGCCGCTGGTTTCTCCTCATGACAGTCAGATTATAGAGCTGCCAGTGGAAGCCAGGCCATGGAGTTGCCAGTGGAAGACCCTCAGCACTACAAAATGCTAAAGCATCCAAGGCCCTGGGCTGTACTTGGTTTTAGCTGATGATTGACTGCAGGAAACAGGTACAGTAATGAGTGAAAAGGTGTAAAGAACTAGCTGGGGAGAGCCTTTTAGAGAAAGACTGTTAAAACAATACTGTGCCAAGGCAAAGTATTAGGAAAACTGTTTTAAATTCCCTAAGTGAAACATACTCTGTCCTGAGGATTACTGTTTTAAGAAGAGTGTCTAATTGCTTTAGCTGTATCATCTAGTGAGATAGATATTCACCCTTTTGGTGAAAATTCTTCTAAAATACGTTGAAGCTTTTGTGGCAAAACAGTCTTAGCCAATCTTAACTGAATAACAGGAAATTTGAGTTTATTTTGAGCTCTTGCACAGACACCTGACTGAGGAATTAAACAAGGCGTAGTACCTCTAGGCCAAATTTCATTTTTGACATAGAACAGGCTTGAGGCTGAAGTCCTTTAAGCTAGTGAAGTACTTCCCTTCTGGAAATTCAGTCCACTGTACTTAAGATTTTTAGCACCAGTGTACTTAAGGTTGCTAGTTTGGTTAATGAAATAAAAGCCATTTGGCTAGAATTGTCTAGAAGATTATCCTAAGAAAATCAACAGGAATGTATCTTGCTTGGGCTAAGTATTTTGATTTCATAATTCCTAAACAGTGAGGAAATTTTATCTGAAGGATTCTGTTTACATAATTGGTTGTCATTTATCTTATTGTTAACATGACAATGGAATCCAACATTCTTTGAATTGTTAGAAGTAAATAGTCACTAGGAAAGCATAGTAAAGTATTTTTCTGTCTCATATTATCGAAGGGAAATTGAATCTATTAACTTCTTCCATATCCTTTGATATGATTCAAACCTTATGTAACTTGTTTTGCGCTTTTTTTTTTTTTTGGTATTTGTAATTCAGAAATTATATTTCTATCTTTTTTTCTTTTGACTTTGTATCTGAAAACAGTTTTTAAATCCTGCATTCCATAAATATTTTTACACTGCTTAAAAGAGAAATATTACTAAAATCAAGAATGTATCGTCTAGAGGAATTCATTGCTGTCAACTATTTCTGGATAGCATTCAAATTTACAGAAAGGGTATCTCATAATTCAGCTGAATCATCATAAAAACCATGATTATGTTGATGTGCTATTTAAACTATTTGGGGAAAAAAATGAGGAAACCTGAGAGTCCAAAATGCAAGTAGTGGAATGTGGTCCAGTGGAAAAGGACCTGAGGGTGCTGGTTGACAGCAGCTGAACGTGAGCCAGCGTGTGCCCAGGTGGCGAGGAAGACCAGTGACACCTGGCCTGTGTCAGCAATGGTGTGACCAGCAGCACCAGCGCAGGGATTGTCCCCCTGCTCTCAGCACTGGTGAGGCCACACCTCGAGTGCTGTGTCCAGTTCTGGGCCCCTCAGTTCAGGAGGGACACTGAGGTGCTGGAGTGGGTCCAGAGAAGGGCAGTCGAGATGGGGAAGGGTCTGCAGTACAAGTGCTATGCGGAGAGGCCCAGAGCTGGAGGGACATTATCACTCTCTACAACTCCCTGAAAGGAGGCTGTAGCCAGGTGGGGTTTGGGCTCTTCTCCCAGGTGACAAGGGACAGGACAAGAGGACACAGTCTTAAGATGTGCCTGGGAAGGTTTAGGTTGAACATTAGGAAGAATTTCTTCACAGATGAGTGATCAGTCGCTGGAATGGGCTGCCCACGGAGATGGTAATCACTGTTCCTGGAGGAGTTTAAGAAGAGACTGGACGTGACACTCAGTGCCATGGTCCAGTTGACATGCTGGTGTTTAGTCATAGGTTGGACTCAATGATCTCGGAGGTCTTCTCAAAGATAATTTGTTCTGTGATTCTGTACCACATTATAACTTTATAATTATTTGATATACTTTTTCTGGTTTAAGAATAATGAACAACTTGTCTAATGTAATTATAATTAAATTAGTGGAGTTACTCTGCATTTTCCTAGTGGAACTGAGATAAGCAGGTTTTTCTCACCTGAAACTGTGATCATATTAAAAAGCCAAGAGCAGAAATGCTTACTTGGTGATGCTTTACCAATGGGCTCTAGACTGTGTTAGGCTCTATCCTCAACTTTCAGTGTGGTGTTTTCTGTCTTTTTTGAACTATTTCTCTTATTAAAAAACCCAAAGAATTTGTGAAGCTGTTGTGTTGCAAGGTTCACGGATGATTTCAATCCAGTGAAGTCAGTCAATCAGTTCTAATATATTCTCTGTAAAGGTTTCAACCAAACTTAGGTTTTTGTAAAACGGGTCACCTCCCCTCCACAAAGGTGATTGGGAAGAATAAGACAAAGCAAAGAGATAGTTATTTCATAGGGAAGGGGTGTTTATGTTTATATTCCACTTGTAGGGAAAAATACTCTCTTTCTCATGGCTTATAGTTCCAAGATACCTGTTGGAATAAAAGTTTTAAGATGTGAATCTTCTACACATGCAGATGTCTCTGCTGACTAATAAATATCCTCTTAAAGGTTACATCAGGCATAGTATACTGACACATGGCAGGGTTAAAATGATAATTGTAAAGAAAACCATGTAATATGGGCTTGCTGTTGGTCTATTACATTGATTTTTTTAGAGAATATAGTGATATGAAAGGAATGGAGAGAGGAACCTTTACACAGGAATAGTCCCATCCTTTCCACCCTGTGGTACAATTTTCATTATGTTCATCAAGGTAACAAGAAAAGTTAGAAGGAAGTATAATTTTATTTGAAAATAACACATGCATCTCAAGTGTTACCAGATTGTCCAATACTGTGCTTTCAAGAGAGACTTTAAATTCTTGTTGTAAGGCAGAACTGTGTCTGGGAATTACAGAGTACTTCAGTGAGCTTAGCTGAATTGCTAAGGAATAAATGAATTTGGCTCTCTAAGTATGACATAGTGTACTTTAAATATACAAAACAAGGCAAAGGAAATTGTAAGTAAAGCTTTTTATCCCAGACTATTGGCATCAGTGAGGAAGGGCATAATTTAATCTCAGATCTTTATTATTGGTGATGATGGATGAGCATGAAAGAAACCAGCTTTGCTTTCCAATCCCAAGTTGTTCACAAGAGAGAGATTTGAAAAAAACCCATTGAAGTTCAAGTATACTTGAGCTGGAAATCAGAGAAAAAAATGAGGCTCTTTAAAATAACCATATTCTAAAGTTATTTTTCAAAATAGCTTTATACATTAAGAAGTACAATAAGTCATGCATTAAGTAACTGGAAATTGTTCCCTCTTTCGATTTATTAAAAAAAAAAAAAAGAAGAAAAGGGAAATAAAAAGGAGGGGGGAAAGTGAAATTTCCCAGGGGGAAATACCTTTAAATGTTGTATCCCCAGGATACTTGGGAAAAATAACAGACTATTATGAAAAAGCTTCAATATAATGAATGTGCAACAACTTGTAGTGAATATTATTTTCACAGAATCACAGAATAAGCTGAATTGGAAGGGACCCTCAAGGATCATGGAGTCCAGCTCCCGGCCCTGCACAGGACCGTACCCAATGGTCACACCATGTGCCTGAGGGCATTTCCCAGATGCTGCTTGAACTCTGTGAGGCTTGGTGCTGTGACCACTTCCCTGGGGAGCTGTTCCAGTGCCCAGCCACCTTCTGGGCTAAGAACATTTTTTTAATATCCAGGCTAAACCTCCCCCAATACAACTTCAGTGCCTTCCCTTGGGTCCTGATAACTTTACATCTGAAAAGGACTCTACATGCCAATGAACAATAAGCAGCACTTACTGTGTATTCTTTTTCTGTCCTTGACTGTTGAATCGGTCTAGGGTAAATTATGAAATACTAAACATTTTTGAAATGATTGTACATGAAAATGTGAGTTGAAGGTGATACATATATCACTAGACTTTTTGAAACAATCGTTTGAAAACCACCTGAAGTTGACATGAATCTGGTTATAGGCATGAGTTTTGTGACCTCTCTTTCAGATACAGTTTCTGCCTTTGGCTCTAAAGAGTTGCTTCCCTTTTCATTGTTCAGGAAATGGAGCTTGAAATTATCTTAGCTTAAGACATTTACCTCCAAGTTTCAATATTTTAAAATCTTTTTTAAATCTTTTTAATTCATAGAAAATTGAGAGAATTTTTTTTTTCATGAGGACTTTGGTAAAAGGGTTGTAAACTTTAAGTATTATGTAGCAAGTGGTTACATTTCTTGAAATGAAAGATTTTCTCTGCGCTTTTTCTGAGTAAGGGAGGGTAAAATAATTTTTTATCACATTCATGTATATGAGTTAGGACCTGCAGAAATTTACCAGTTTCTATGAAATTAATTTTTATTATGTTTTCATCTTTTATTATCTTGTAAACTTTTTATTACTGCTTTATTTACTACTGCATTAGTTTTTATTTTATTACTGTGTTATTGGTCATCTTCCTTTCAGTAATTATGATACTTTATGGATACTATATTGCTCTAATAAGGGCTGCAAATGTGTAATATTCACAACCTTAAATGTGACTCCTAAGTACAGGATTCTAAAGTACCTGAGCAAAAGTAATACCCAAATTTAAACACTGTATGCCCTGCTTGCCCTCTAGGTTCATTAGGATCTGGTCAGCTCCGACCACAGCTCTTAGCATAAGCATGGCACAACCGTCTTAGAAACCCTTCTAACTGGAACCCAAATAGATAGCTCAATCCCACAGTACATTAATGCTCAAGTAAGCTGTCTAAAGAGCTTAGGGGGAGAAATAGGGAGGAACAGGGAAAGAGAGATGTATAATGCTTCCTACATGTTCCGTCATTTTTAGGTTGAAAATCCATAGCTCTGTAATCAGGTGGTGGACCTGGCCAAAAACTTCATGTCAGAAAACAATTCAGAATCAGAACAAGGTGGAAGTGAGCTGTATCTCTTCTACTTATTATTTTTCTATGTACAATTTTTTTTTTTTTTTTAAATCCAGTCCACCCTGCACCATCTTAGGTTACCAAATACATAATTTCATCTGCGTGAGGTAGCATTCTTTTGCAGCAGGGCTGAATTTTAAGAGAAGAGAGACTTAGGGTTGTTGTCCAGGCAAGTTGACAGGGCAGATGTGGTACTGTGAGCATATAGTCTGGACATTCATTTCGGGTAACTTAGGAAGGGGTGTCAGAGAACACAGCCCCATGTCCATTCCCCAGTTCTGTTACAGGAGGTAACTGTAACCTGGGACTGTCAAGCCACGTCCTGCCTGCCTGTAGGAGCTTCAGAGAAGTGAGTAGCTTGGAAAGGGGTGGTGGTGAATATAGCAGGTAGTGCTAGGTGCCTTTGCTGTGGGAGCCTCTGGGCTGTATAAAATGGGTTACAGGGCAATCTGGAGACATCAGATAGCATGCTGTATAAATACAGGCAGTATATTTCACATGTGGGTGAGGGTTGTACCTTACTGTACCTGTCTTCAGGAGGTCATGGTAATGGTCACAGTCACCATGGCAAATCCTACAAACAAGCTTTATTTAAGTTAGTCTAATACATCCACAGCCTTGTGCATCAGTGTCAGACAGCGTTTATTCAGAAAGGATGGGACTCTGCTGCAGGCTGCAGAATACTGCCTTGTAATGTTCATGGGCACGGCAGAGGAACCAATGGCCCATAATGGATCTCGTTACTTGGGTTCATTCAAGAACCAACAAGATTAGTGGTTTCACTCTATTAGATTATCTCACATGGACTTGCTCACCCCCAGCATTATATTTAGTAGGTCTTGGCTTCCCTTCTGAGCAGGGAGGTCACGACTGGTCCAGGAATGCTGGAGCCAAAGCCATGTTGGATCTTTGTGTGCCTCTGCTCATGGCTACCGGCCTCAGGCATTACGGACCAAGGTCCCTGAGCACCCCCTGGCAGTTGTTTCCACACATAACCCCTGACCCTTGAGATCTTTCCTTCAGCTGGGATTTTGATTTTCACTGCCTTCTTTCCAGGCCTCTTTTTTCTCTCCAAAGCCATGTCTTTTTTTTTTTTTTTTTTTTTGTTTTTTTTTTTTTCTTCCAATGCCTTTTTTTTTTTTTTTTTTTTTCAGGAAAACCTTCTTTGAGGCCCCTAGTCTCCCATTTTCTCAAGTAGTCTGTGTAGAAACAATGCATGATAATGCCTCCTAATTGGGGGTTCTGTCTCTGTATTAATTGGAGGAGTTGGGATGTGCCACTGTTCAGTCACAATGTTATCAAAATTTATATCCAGACTGTACTGGTTGCCAGTGGAAACTAACAGTCTTCCTGAGGGTATAAAGTTTGGTTTCAGATATTCACACAGGTATAGACACATTTATCACCTGCCTGCTCTTGCTTAATTTTTTTATTTTTTTTTTCCTGCAACGATAATGCACCAAAGATGCCTGAAAATACATAAAGAAACCCTGCCTGTTCTCGGGCTTTGTCCATGGGAAGTGGACTGCGTCACCATGCTAACCACAAGAAAAACATTCCAGTCTTACAGTGTTCCCTGTGCTCATCTCAAATTAACTTCTCCAGGAGGGATAACATTTTAGGCGCATTTGTTGAGGAGGAAAATTGAAGCAGGGAGATGATAAAGACTTACTGAGAGCTAGCACAATAGCTTGGTGGCAGGACCAGGAAAAGAGGAGGAGATCTGACCTCACTCTGGTCTCTTGGAGTACTTAATTGTTGTAGGGGCCTCCAGTCGGTAATGAGTCGAAGACAGTGGGAAGCACAATTTCTCACGGGGGCGGGGGTTGTGGTGAAGATGTTCATTTCTCTCCTTTTGTTTAAGAGCTGTCTTTGAAGGCATTGTTCTTCCACATCTGCAGTAGCCTACATTCATTGTGATAATTGTGGGACAATACACAGAATGGATGATTGATACATGAGATAAAGTTGTGTAAGAATATTACTAGATGATCATATGGAGATAATAAATTACAGAAAGACAGCTCAAATAAATAAGCTAAGGACAATTTTAGTGGGGTATAATGTGGGAGATGGCACAGCAGATCCAAACAGGGATAAAAATGAGTAAGAGAAACAGCAACTAAGACATTTGCTGGAACAAGTCATAGGACATGAGTTAAAATATTAAAGATAAGTGAGTAGCTCATGGGCAGAAAAGGAAACAAATACTCTGTGCTCATGAAGAACTCTGTACTGCCCATTCCCACTGTCATCTTTTTTCCATATCGGAGGTGTAAGTGCACTTTTTTCTTTGGATAGGAAATCCAGGTTTACTGACAGAGTCTGGATATTTAGGAGGTTGGGACTCAGAGACATCAGAAAGCTTGCAGACCAGTCTGGACATACTCAAAGAGTCAAGAAGGTGCTGTAGTAGAGATTGCTGCCTTACAAAATGTGAGGTGAACTCAGTCCTTTTGAAGTAGAACACATATCGGTGTTCCTACCTAAAGGGTGTAAGATATAGAAAGCAAGGAGCAGGCAAAGTCTGGTTTGGATTTTATTTTTTTAATTTTAATTCTTTTTTGAGGCATCCTTTTTAAATTTGTTGCCAGCTCCATGTTAAGGCTTTTGAGAGACTAGTTTTCTTACATTTTCCAACTCTTCTATTCTCACTATTTATCAGTCATACTGTATGGCCTTGACAGTTTGAACTCCCAGTGAATTTAGTTTAAGAACACCTTGAAAATTTTTATAATGGAAGAGTAGATTAAAAAGGGAAGATGCAATTGTTACTACTAAAGGAGTATCCGAAGTAAAGATACTAATTTATTATTAATATCCCTCTACTGAGTCCACCACAGGTTTTTTAGCAGGTATGTAATAAAAATGGCTGCTTCAGGAAAATGCAGTGGAAGAAGAAATGATTTAGGCACTTATGTCAACTGATCACCCTGTGGTTGTGGGCTTCACTTCCCTCTGAGAACAATAGTTGCTCCCTAGTGCTGTGGTTGCCCCTGTGAGCTTGCTCAGAATCCCCATTCTGAATGCAGCCTCAGCCAGGAAGGTGAAGGGAAAGCTGGCTTTCCTTTCTCACTGTTGAACTTCTAATACAAATGTTGATCTCTACAATATGTATTACTGCTCTCTGTCAACAGACTATGATGTCTTAGATCTCAGTAATTACTCCTTCCTTGCCTAACAAGACTGGTATTTCTAAATGTCTGGTATATCCCATAGACGCTTTGTCTGTGGCATGATATAATCTTAAGGAGTTTGATCCAAACTTGTTGAAGGCAGTGGGATTTGTCTGTTGACTTCAGTGGTTTTTAAAGGCTCAGAAACAGATACAGGATTTGGACCAGAGCAGAAGTGTAACAGCTAATACTGCCTGCAGCAGCACAGTATTTTCACCACTATATTAAATCACCTTAAGACATTTAAAGAGGTCAAATTTTTCTTCCCCTCCCAAAATACTGAAAACATTTTGGTTGCCTATGCTAATCTTTTGCAATATTCTTATTTCTGAAATATCATGAGCATCATGAGCTACATACAGGCACAGAATGTTGTGAAACTTATGTGTTTTAAATTTTGAAGCAAGGTTCATTCATGACGTCATGTGTTAAGTTTCATCCCCCAGGGAAGGTGTGTGTGTGGTTTTTGTTTTGCTTCTTTTGGTTGGTTATTTTTTTCAAGCGGAGTTATTAGGCCCTGAAAAATGGAAGTGCTGATATAATCTGAAACAGTGTTTCCTGAAGGGCCCTGTTAGAGCACAATTCTGAAAGTCTAATAGGTCCCATTGTGAGAGTCATTTGTCATTTTATCCCTACAGGCAGATTTTTAAAGGTTAGTGAGGGCTATTTGTCAAAGTTAAATGCTGCTTTAAATTTTGTTTCCAAAAACCAGGCATTTTGTAGATATTCCTAGTTGTAGTCTTCAGATTATCTTGGTAAAAAAAGTTTGGAATAGGATAGGTGGGTAAGAAAGTATCTAAAGTGAATTGTTTATACACTTACTTAATTCTAAAGAACAAATTTTCTGAATAAAAAATTTCAACTCGGCCTGCACAGTTTTGGTTTCTGTGTAAAAACTCCCTGTGCCAATAGCCAATACTTGGAAAAATGCAGGTATTTTAAATTAGATTGGTTTAAAAGGGGAAACTACTGCATTAGTGGCTAAAAAGTATATGAATCTTGCTGTTTGTTCTTCTCTAGATGTGAATGATATCTTGAAATTCCAGAATGTTGTCAAAATAGTTTCAAGTGTTTATACTTGTTGATGGAAATTAAGCTTCCAGTCTAGTGAATTCCTTCTACTTAACTGATAGGATTTAACAAAGTTTCAACATACAGAGTATTTACAATCGTAGGAAAAAGGCTGATAGAAGAACGCTGCCTTTACAGTAGCAAAATGATTCATGGTTATTGCTTTTTAACATGTTCTTTAAAGCACGATGGTATGAAAATGCTTACAAATGAAAATTGTATTCCACTTAACTATGGCATTGGCATTTTACAGGAAGTTGGGTAAGAACCTTTCTCCTTTTAATTAGAGCAGTCTCGTGGGGGTTTTGTATTTTTTTTCATCAAGTTATTAGTTATTTTTTCTGACGATGCAAAACCAGAGATTTTAGATAGCTGAATTCATAGTAAACATATTGTAGGCTTATAAGATCTGATTTAAAGTAGCCCATAGAGAAGTGATAGTCCTTCTGTGTGCCTTGGTAACCAGACACCTCAACTGATAAAACAAATACTGAAACAAAAAAGGGAGTACTTATTTTCCTGATTTTTTTAATCAGCAGACTCTTCCCTAAAGATGGATCAAATCCTCTTATTTAATTTATTCAGCATAAATGAATTAAATTGAAACCCGATTAGCGCACAGTTGGGAGAATCTCTCTGCAGTGACTTGGAACACTTGTTAGGGATTAACCCCAAATCCCAATTCTTCTTCACTGCCTGTTCTAGTAGCATCATTTTTTCATGGTAAGATACTTTAGAGTCCTTCTTTTGGAGGTTACTGAAATACTTACATGCCTTTAGCTTTTCACCATATAAGCATTTTTAATGCTTATAGGTTATGATTAGACTCAATTCATCAGCAAGAATTTTCTGAGACTCAGTCTGTGATTCAATATTTATGAAGTTGAGTGTATGAATTGCACTGAAGTATGATTATTTAACTCTAAGCAGTAGAAGAATTGCCATGATTGTAAAGTAGTAATTCCATTACCTTGCTGTCAAAGCTGTGGATGCGTCTTTTCTGCTAAAGACAAAAGCCCTGGTGAAAGTGCTTGCTCGTTATCCTGAAATAATAGGATAATACTGTGCAGTTCAGTATGAAAAGTTTTATTCTTACATGAACAATATGTTAATGATAAGCATGACATTAGCCTGTTGACAGACTGATTGCTTCAGAACAATCATTATATGTCTAATATTTTAGAAATTTTACAAAGAAGTTGCATTTTTAAGGCCAGATCATAGCCAAAAGGTGGCAGTATTCTATTCAATATTCATTTGCAAAACAATATAAAAATGCATGTATTTACTGACACTTTGTATCTAATATCAGATCAAAATGGATGATTGTATCCTAAAAATAGTGTCGGTTTATGAAAAGGACTTATTTAGAATGAAAGTAGAAATTAAATTTCTTGCTTATACCTTAAAGTTTGCAAAAAAAGAATCTAGTACATAAATTTTAATTATTAGGTGTTTAGTGTTTCACATGATACCTACACCGTCACTAAAAGAGGACTTTGTGGCCTGGGGGTTTTTATGGAGTGCTTAAGAGCATTAAAACTTTTTCTGTAAGTGTTGGCAGAGTTAACTCATTTTACCTTCAAAAAGAAAGAAATTAATCTCCACATGCTTTTAATATGAGCCAAAACTGCTGCATTAAAACCAATTTGTTTTATACACCCTAGAGATTGGTAATATTTTTCATAAAGTTAGTATGGCCTTTTTTGTGCTGAGACAACAATATCTTGAAGAATTGTTGAAATATTGCTTTTCCTGCCTGCCAAGTTTTTCAGCTGTACGTCAGTGGTTTGTGTCAGAATAGATTGAGATTAAAGTTTGGCTATTAGTGGGAGAGAATGCTTGCAAGTGCAATTATGTTCAAGCAAATATTTCCATGTAAATTTTGGTCCATAGTTACATCAGATGTAAATATGAATTTACTGTAGTTGCAGAATGAGTTTAAGTCCAATAAAGTAAATACATATTCTATTTTAATGTATTAAATACTTTTAAAAATCACTTCTTATCACAGTCTTTTAGAGATATTTAAGAATCAAGGACCTATTCTCCAAATATTGGCCAGTCCAGTTTCCTGTTAATATTTTTTATCCTTTTTTTTGGTGTTGAGAAATTTTGATGAATGTTATATGTGAAATGGAAGAAAAGTCGATTCGGTGGGCAGGACATGGGCAATCCAATTGAAATGGTACTGCTTTTTAACATGATTCTGTATTCACCTCCAGTAGAGTATAATTCACACCTATCAATCTTTTGTAACATCAAGCAAAACATGGTACAGTTCCCAAGGGAACTGGAATTAATAAGTCTTTTGATACATCACTGACTTCTCTGTTTTGCCACTTAATTTTCTCCAATAGCCCACTCACTGAATCTCTGAAGGCAGCTTCTTTTTCCAGAAAAAAAAGGATGAGACACATTTTTGTTCAAGAATCATTTTGGTGTTCTCACATGGACAGGAAGGTGATGTGAAATTTCATTCTTTGTATAATCAAATAAGGCAGACCATTATATCAGTAGCACAAACTCTGGAAACATCATGAAGGTAAGACTGAAGGTGTTGGACAAACATACGTGGATACCACAGATATAACTAAGAGACTGCTCAGAAGACCAAAATGGATGATGTTATTTATTTACCAACAAGTTATCAGTTTTAAACAAAAAGTCCTAAGGAAGAACAAGTGTGCAAATGCTGACTTTGCTAATAAGCTGTTTCCTTCTGGTCTCCAGTGTTTGTGATCCATCTGCTTCTAGAGTTTATTCCCAAAGAGTATTTTAGAAAAGCTTACTTGTATAGAACGGCCTAGAAATTTCCTGAAATAGTTCTCAGAACAAATCCAGATAGTGAAAACTGTGGGATATATTCTTGTATGAGGATATTGAAAAGAACCATTGCTTATGGCAGTGTGTTCCCAAGATATTGAATATATATCTCTAGAGAAATGGAGGGAACTCTTGTCAGTGATGCATCACAGTTTAAGCAAATTTGGTCAGGAAGCACAGCACAACTACAGCAATAATATTTTTTTACAGTACCCTTCAAATGGTATGAGCACATCTCCAACTAATGTGCCGGTTTGGACACAAATCCAGGAGGAAACAACCCGAGAGGGGCGTCTCTCTCTCTCTCTCCTGCCTGCCAGGCAAGCAGGCCCCGGCAGCACCTCCCCCACGGGTTCGGGAAAATAATTTCTCGAGTGAAAGTGAAAAAAAACTATTTATTTAACAAACAGAGTCCCCCGCTGTCACGGAAAAAAGGATATTGAAACCCCCTCCCCTGTCCCCTAAAAGAGGACTATGGATTTTAGAGTTCTTTCTGTAGGTAAAACCTGCAGTCCTGAGCTGGGCCGGGCCGGCCAGGCAGGGTCCGACGATCCCCTTGGAGGGCCCCGCCGAGCAGGTCCGGAGATGACAGCCGGTCTCAGATGAAAAGCAAGCCAAAAACAGTCCAAAAAGGAAACGATACCGCTGAGGCAGATCACAGTCCCTTCTCCGCTGAAAGCTGAAGAGACTAGCGAGCAAAAGTCCTCCAACCAACCAAATGTTGTCAGAAGCGGGAGAGAAAAGAATGCAAAACATTCTAGTTGCAAGGTCAAGCTGGCCGCTTTGAAGAGTTCTCTTGGCTTCTCTCTCCCCCCTTTGCAATTTAAAGGTACACTAGAAATCAAGCAGGCGATGGGGAATACAGTATGGTCATAGAATCACCCCAAGACACAGTGGCATATGCTTTCAGTAAAGTGTAATTGTCCTAGAAGTCCTCATGTAGGAGAATACACTTTATGCATGTGTACTTACATGGGAGAGCAGATGATGCTCACTGTTCTCTTTTTGTAATTATACTTGAGGGGGGGTTATGCATTAAGGTATTAGTCTTAACAGTAAACTTCTTTGTGATCATATGTAAATAGAGCTCTAAGTTTATGGTTTGTCTGCTAAAAGAAGGATGAGCTCCCTGAACAAAACAGAACAAGTAGGAGAAGGGTTTGGAAGGTTTTTGTGTTCATGCACGGGAGGAGTTTTTGCATCTGCTGAATGCAAGTGTGCTCTATACCATATAGTTACTGCTATGGATGACCAGTGCCTATGCACTTGTTTCTAGGGACTGCTTGTTCTGCTCTCTGGAGAGACTGCGGTTTCCTGTTGAGCTGCCTTTGCCAACACCCTGTTTTTTCTTGATGCCAAATGCAGCAGTAGGTGGAATGGGAGAGACTGTGCACATGGATGGCCGTTCCCGAAGTGCATGTGTTGCATCACGTATTGCTCCTCGGGTAAGGGTTATCCCTAAGACTTGCTGATACTTGAGTAAAAATATAACTGACTTGAAAATTTTTGTCCTCTGTGTTCCTCCAAGAAAAACTTGTGATGTGCAATGAATTAGCAGTTATTACAAAACTGTGTTGGTGTTTCTGTACTAGACCTTTTAGGAGCTAGATTCCCAGCAATGTTTGCAAGCTTCAGTTCTGATCAAACAGACTTGTTTTACTTTAATAGACAAACATTTAATTGGTGGGAAAAACTTGCCAAAATCTAGTTTATTACAGTTGTATGCCTCTACTCTGGATTTCTTTTGGGGAATGAAGGCAGGGCAGGACATAGGTTCTAGGAAATTATGTGCCTCTTAGGAGTTTTGATATTATTTAACTTGGGCAATAAAATGAAAATCAGTCTACGAGGGAAATATAATTCATGTGAAACAGTGCCCAGCTCTCTTGGAAGTTATAGGGAGACTTCTCAGGAACTGAAATGGAGTTGGATACGCTGCACCTCCTCTGAAGATACTGTTAACGATGTCATTGCTAAAGAACATACAGACTGTGGCACTGATCCTGTGCTGTTTGTGTCCTCTGAAGTTGCTGTGAAATAAAAACTGCAGGTTTTTTCCTAACATTTTACTCAGGTCACACATTTTGGAGAAATACATTTGGTGAATGTCATCGTGCACTTCATATATATTTTTTTCTAGAAGATTTGGGGGCTTTGTTATAAGGACTGCTTTTAATTATGTAGGATGCTTAATTACAATATTTTAAATTTCTATTTTTCTACCTAAAATTTAGAATTTTTTCAGGAAATTTTTCCTTTTGGAGAAATTCCCAGTTTTCTAATTTCATTTGCACTGTACAAGGGATAAACATCTTGTTTAACTCATTGCATTTTTCCTTCAGGTATGTATAGGAGAGACTTGAAAGAGGATTGTTTCTTGCTGGAGCTTTAAACTGGCAGCTCATTGTGGAACCTTTTGAGGTGCGCTTCACTGGCTTTAGAGAATTTAAAATAGTGGGAATCATGAGATACTAAGATAGAAGGATTGTTAAAACTTAGAGCTACCTCCTTTTGCCTCGTATGATCATGATCTGGTAAAACCTTAGAGAAAATGCCCAGATGGACAGTTATTCTTGCACGCAACAACCACTATGTCACGTAGTAATTTCTGAGATCGCGTGCGAGTCACTTTTCAACCTGGCTCACTAAAGAAGCAAGGCTTCTGCTGTCGTGCCACAGGGACTCGTGTTCATCCCTTTGTAACCTGCAGGTCAAATCAGTTTAGAAGTAGGGTAGAGATACCAGAAGGGAAAATCTTCTGCAGTAATTCCAGGGACTGAAGATAACCCTTGAACCTATTTGTTCATCTGCCAGAGAATGAGAGACTTGATTTTCAGCAGGATTTCCTGGCAGCCAAGTAGAGCTACACTTACATCACATCATCAGGCATGTAACTAGTGGCAAAAATGTAGAGCAATATGAGAGTCTCTTGTCCAACAGAAAACAAAGACAAGTAGATAGGGAGGACTTGAAGATATGATTGCAAAATGTGTGTGTGTTGAGGGGCAGGAGAGGCTGTTGGTGTTCAACCCTGAGAGATAAAGACAAAATCAACTTCTTCTTTTCAAGAAATATTTGATTGCAGCTAATGAAGTGCAACAAACCTTAAACACTTATTAATAATTGCTATCTACTCTATCTACAGTTGAAAATGCACCCCTCTACTCAGCCCTGTTGAGGCTGCATCTGGAGTATTGTGTCCAGTTCTGGGTTCCTCATTACAGGAGAGACATGGAGGTCCTGGAGCTGGTCTAGCTGATGGCTACAAAGATGATTAAGAATCTGGAGCTCTTACGAGGAAAGGCTTAAGTACAGGGGCCTACTCAGCCTTGAGAAGTGGTGACTGAGAGGGGACATCATAAATGTCTACAAGTACCTGAAAGGAGGGTGTCTGGGGATGGATCCGGGCTCTTCTCAGTGGAGCCAAGCAATAGGACAAGAGGCAATGGGCAGAAATTGATGCACAGGAAGGTCCACCTGAACATGAGAAAGAACTTCTTTACTGTGCAGGTGACCACACACTGAAACAGATTGCCCTCTCTCCTATATAGAGGTTGTGGGGTCTCTTTCAAGAGCCATCTGGACATAATCCTGTGCCACATGCTTTTAGATGACCCTGCTTGAGCAGGGAGATTGTACCAGATGACCCACTGGGTTCCCTTCCAACCTTACCCATTCTATGAATATATGGCCACACAAGATAAAGAAATTTAACATCCAAGAACATAGCACTCTTGGAAAATTACTGTCAGTTTCGTGGACTTCTGTGCTGAGTCTCTGTCATCCTAAATTTATCTGAAATTACTAAAAAATCTAAATAGTAGAACTTTAAAATGTTGAAAATCCTCAGGGAAAAATACATCGTCTAAAAAGACAAGGCACATCCATATGGTTGACGAAGGTTAAAATACCTTACTTGATCTTTCTGGCAACCAGCCTATAATCAGTCTGCAACAAGACCTTTCTATGTATCAAACTTTAGGAACTGCTGAACTCATGAGAAATACGAAAGTAGAAGTGAACTTGTTCATACTTCTTTTCCCATAGTGGTGAAGTAATGATCTAACACATGACTGAGGGGAAAGGTATGGGCAGTGCTGCTTGAATCATGACCCCATGGGCCTTGCTCTTTTGGGTTTAGGTCAAGACTATAGCAAAGATGGTGTTTTCTATTCCCTTAAAAGGGTGTCTGTGTTGCTAACACAGGCCCTTGGAGGCATGATTAGTTACTCAGAGGAAAACGCTTGTCCTCCAATTGGCAAAATGTGTGTAGAAATCACAGCTGTTACTACAAATAAAATGAAAATGCACTCAATAGCTGTAAACTCTGAGCTTGGACAAAAATTGTCTGGCTCTAGCTGTTGCTGTTCTGGAAGTTAAAATTTCTTTTCATTTGTGTGTTGCTTTGTCCTGCCTAAGGATAAAAGTGTATAGATTTTGAAACGTTGGAATGTTTATGTAGGTAAAATATTTAATGATAACCCTTAATGAAAATGTTTGAGCTGATTGACATAAATGTTGACATAAATGGACGCAATATCTGATTTTCACAGAAAAGCCAATAGACTGACTGCCTGCTTGAGAACAGAAACTCACATGAAACCACCCAAAGCAGAACATTTTGCAGATAATGGGGTTCCAGAGTTTAAAATATACCTTTGTTGGCAGACTATAAAACACCAATAGGATGTCTTACAAGGTGTCTTCATATTTGCATGTGTGTTACTAGCTATTCTGTCCTTCCATAAATCAGTATACTTCTAAGGCTTATAAACAAAACTGTAATTAAACACTGTTTAGGCAGCTCCTAAAAGTGCAGGCTTGAAAGTAAGGGATGATTCAACAGGCTGCCTTATAAACAACAAGTCATCTCAGTTCACTAAAATAAAATTCACTTTTCCGGTTTTTAATCATCAAAGTAGCTTGGAATACAATTCAGTGTATCTGTATTTTGGTTTCACTGCTCCTAGCTCATATGTCATCCTATTTACATTAGGTATGCTGAAATTAAAAGGGAGTTGTAGGATCTGGATCAAGATATTATCTGCCTCATTAATGGTAGTGGAACTACTCACTGAACTAGTGTGAACAAAACAGATTAATGTGCATTTAAATCCATGAGCTCAAGTGTAATAGTTTTCATTGACAAAGAAAATTATACAAAAAGAAAGTCCTGTTTCTGCAGATCTTTGTTGCAAACAAGGAATAGCTAACTTGAGGATATGTTAATTAAGGATTAAAATGCTCCTGATGTATTTCAAGTCATGTAAAAAAAGGAATTGTCTCTTAGGTTGGGAGAAGGGAGTGCAAAAGGAAGTTAATACAGGAAATACTTTTTTTTGCCCTCATCATGCTAGAAGGGTAATTCTGTGACCATACTTTTTTCATCATTTGATTGATTGATCAACTTTTCTTTTAATGTTCCTTAGATTTGATGTTGCCACTGAAAACAAATATATTAAATAGAAATGCAGTGTGACAAATACAGATTGATTATAACAATCCAAACTGTTGATTTAGAAATTCACGGTTCTCCTTGTAGAGCAACAGAAATATTTTGCATGGGAAGCACTTGCCGGTATTGGAGAAAGCCTTTCAAAGCTCAGAGGTAATGCAGTTTATCTAGATTGTATGAGCGGCAGGGAGATGAGCATCTTGTCTTCCAGAGAATTCCAGCTGTTTAGCACGAGGCTTAGAGCAGGTATCTCACAACCTGAAGCACAGTAGTAGAAAGAAGCATCTTTCAGATTTATTTTTCCTCTAGTTTTAAAAGCCCTTTTTTTTTAACTTGTCACACATATTCAGAAGTGGCATATTTCTTCTTTATAGGCCAGGATATATCCTGGAATAGGCTAATGTTTTCCAAGGCTGAATTCAAACCTGCCCTCTCCTCAGTGATGAACTTAGTGCAAATTGCAAAATATCTCTTGTGTGCTTCAAGTACAATGTAGGTACAACTTACCCGTGGAAGTGTGGAAGAGCAGTCAGATCAGGTTTCATCCATTCCTTCCCAGTTTTAAGTGTTCTAATCACCTTGGTCATTAATAAGGTTGTTGGCACAATCATCATGGTGGGTTTTAGCAGCCAAAGAACACCAAATGACTGAATTTCAATGAAACCTCAGGACCTAAGCTTGTGAAGTAGTGGCCATTTCTGAAACCCTGTTTAATATGTCACAGCATTCTGAGTCTGACACCATAAGCCTAACTTCTCTTAAAAGAGAGAGATTTTTAGACATGCCTTTTCTGATAATACCATTGAGCAAGGAAAAGTTTCACTGCAGGTGTATTCGTGTTAAAGCAACTTTAACTGTAACTTTGGTAATTTTTTAGTAGGACAAAAAGTGACTGACTGATCAGCTGCTCCCATTGACTAATCTGTCAGATTTTTCTGCATGCTGATCGCCTTTAAACTGGAGGAAGTAGTTCTTAGGTGCTTAGTTTTAGAATTATTCATGTCACAGAATGGTAACTAACTAATTAGTAGATTGAGTAATTTAATTCATTGATGTGCAGAGAATGCATGTAAAAATTGTTTTAATCATAACTGGGTTACTAAAGACATGCAGAATATGTGGCTGAAATGGCAGCTTTTAATACTCTTTGCCAGTAAAATTATCTCATTTTCCCCATTGCTTTCATCTAGATTTCATTTTGCATTATATTGTTCAAAGGAGGTATCAATAATCATTCCAGTTTTTCTGCTGTCATCCATGTGTCTCCTGTGGCTTGGTACTGCAGATCTTAATTATTGAATAGTCCTCCTGTCAGTATATCCATGCAGGACTGTAACTGGAAAGAGAAAAATCTGTGATGCTGCTGTGAGTTGTTCCTAGTGGAAGAGTTGCAAAACCAAGCAGTTCTCTGGGGTCTTAGACTGCAAGTCCCATAATGCAGTTTGCCAAATGTGCATAGCAAAATTGTAAACTTTGGTGAATTTTCATCATCTGCACTGAAAACAGCAATCTTTTTAGTGGTCCTGTAGGCAGTATGGATGGTAAGATTCATTACAATGTACTGTAACTAAGTCTCCATATTCCCTAAACTTTTCTCTACATGGGTAGTTAAACAGAAGTCAGAAGTCTGGCGTGGTTCACAAGCAGGATTCCTTCTGTCGTCCATTCATCACTTGATAGCTGTTATGAGGAGCTGCCAGGAGAGAAGGAAATCACTTGCTGTCTGTACAAAGGCACGTTGGCCCTGGTCCCTGGCCCATGCAGAAGTGCACCTGTACAGGGGGCTTCGGTGGAGCCTTTCTGTCATCTTCTCAGTGACAGTGTTTTGTCGTATCAAGCTTTAAAATCAAACCAACTTTTTGGAATTCAGAGCTTGCTCAACCCAGAGAAATATGGCTCCAATAACTTGTGAAGCCTCTTTTAAACTGCTGGTGAAACGATGCCACCATGTTCCCATCAATGGGAATATTTGATGGCTGGAGGTTACCACTGACTTGACCAGGATTAGACGTTTGCCTTGTGGATCTGCGCTTGGCTTATAATTAAGTTTCCAATTCTTTTTGAAGATGCTGAAAATGTGTAGTGCCTGTTGACTTTCTGTAGGACCTCAATAGGATGTTTACATTTCAAAAGACAAACTTTTTTATCTGCTAACTTCTGATAAGAATTTAAGAGCAATTTTAGACTTTTAAATTTGATCATTTAGCTACTCCATTAATTTAAGGAAAGCAATAGTGCCTGTCCTTCCTGTAGCTACTACTAAGGTAAGCACATAGAAGCCCCACATCCTTGCACTGCAATCTAGCAATTTGCTGAAAGTGCAAATGTTCTCACTTGCTTACCAGTGAGCTGCCAGCTGGGATTTCCTTTATTTTGCTGTATTATTCCCTGCTTTCTCTTTTTGCTCTTGCTGTTAATAAAAAGCTCAATATAAAAATAAAATGGTGAAAATCAGAACTGATGTGTGAATATGACATTCAAGAGGGTTTTTTTGCCTTTCTATTTAAAGAGAGGTAATATCTGCTGAATGTAAGTGGTATGTATGGCTCTGTGGGTGTGCATACCAGTACATGTTTCTGAGTCATTTTGCAATAAACTACATGATCATACTTTAGCTTTTTTGATCCCAGAATCTTAGCACCACCTTCCAGCCAGTGACCCTGTAATGAATGTTGCATTTACATTACCAAATCTCATCACCATATGTCCGTGAGTGCTATGGGGCTCAGATCAGTTGAAGATTGCTGTAGTTAGGTCTGTGAAATAAAATACAACTCCTGTTCTTAGGTGAGGTATTTCTGCAAAGATTATGTTTAACAATATGGATGCCAAGGAGAAGCTAATTTGAACTGGGTTTTTCATAAGGAAAATAGTTTGTTAAATACTGACAGAGAGACTAAGTAAACTGCCTGAGGTTTATTTTGTAAATGTACATATATCAAACACAGGAAGATAGCTGTACAAGTAAAGAGATTGTTACTAACTGCTGGGGTGCATTTTTTTCAATAAAGCTATCCATGTGCTTTAAGGAGATAGTTAAGATTGTTTTTCCTCAGAATGATTAATGACAAAGGGCATAGAACCAGACACCCAGGCTGAATGTGAGGATGAGTCATATACCAAGTAAATCCAATTATTTTCATTGTACTTCTCTGAAATGATGGTTTAGTATATAGCCCAACTGTGACAGATTTTTGGTCTAGCATACATAGTGTCATTTTTAATGCCTTATGGGTTTCCTTTCTGATTTAGTGATACTGTTTCATATCTTAAGAAGACTTAGTGAAGACGATTTAAATTTAAAATCAGTTTCATACCTTTATAAATTTCTGTATATTACATATGCATATATATTTGCTCACCTGAAGAGAGATATGACAAAGAACCATTTTTTGTATATAGTTTATCAATTCTGCTGAAAATACTAAATTATTCACTGTAAAAATGCTTTTACTACAGGGTAATTTATTATATATTCACAAACAGTTTGACAAATGAAATTTAAAAGGTTTCAGAGGATGACATTTCCACCATCATCTTTGGAAGACTCTTGATCAAAGAAGAACATCAGTAGGAACTTTTTCCTTGATCCACAGCCTACTTTCAATATGCCCCTTTTATTTTAAAGTCTGTAAGGAAAGAAATTACTTGATTCTAATGCTCTTTTGTTCCTCTATCCGTCCATGTGCTTGTCTAACAGTCCTCTAATAATTTCTGAACTGGCAGCCAATTTTTAACCAAATTTGACTGAGGATTAGAGGTCCCAAAACTATTAAGGTCTTACACACTTCATGAAAATTGAAACTAAAGGAGAGAGACTCAAGTCAGTGCCCCACTGAGCAAAGCTCACTCACAGCTTGCCACAGGGAATCTGCTTAACTGATTGCAAGTTCATGTTGGTAAAGTTAAACAAATGTACATGTACTGGCTACATCAAGCCTTAATTTTGTAGTGAACAACAGTGTTGGGTTTTAAAGATTTTGTAACAAGTTTGTCTTGTGCTTTTTGCGTTTGGCCCTCCCTTGACTTTTCATCTTGGCAACTCAATTTTTGCTTCTTCAGCAAGAAGCTGCAAACCAAAAACGGGTTTTTAAAAGTGCACTTGAATCAATGTCTACTGAATTTCAGACGCTTTCAACGTAGCAGCCTGTATGTCAAGCTCAAAGTTCACGTGTTACTAGCAGCTCGTATTCTGTGAGTCATTACGAGGAATCCTGAGAAGTTACGGCTTGGTTCACTTCCATTTTAGATTGATCATTAAAACTTTTTTTGGATGACTGATATGATTTGTTTCAGAGCGATTAATGAAATCTCTTCTGGTAATGTGATAGAGTAATTAAGTTTTGTTACTAGGATAAAATGTGTTGCTTTAGATATTTTCAGCATAGTTTAATTTCCTTTCTTGCCAAAAAATGCTCTTATTTTCACAGCATCTGCCACTTTTAATCTGTAAAAGTGCATGTCAGTGTAGCTTGGAGTACATCCTTACTCAGGCTGAAGTTACACTCATTTAGGATTAGAATTTTATTGTTAATTATAATGGTTTTAATCTAGATTAGTCCTCCATGGGAATACAGACATAAGTATTTGAATAAACCTCTTTACTAAACCATTTATTCTGTTGAAGTTGAAATATCTAAGAGGTCACCCAAAAGGCGCCAATTGAACATGATGGGTACAAGCTTCCTGTGTGCCGTGGGAATGCAGTATTTCTCACCCTGTATTCACAGGCTTCCAGGCTGGTACCCTGGTACCACAGGTGAAAATTTATAGCCACCTGGCACCAGAATCACTGTCCTGCCGTCTTGCTTGGCTTGCTAGACTTTGACATATCACCTCTCCGTAGGAGACCTGTATAGGAGTTCCTCTTTATGGTCTTCCAGGTTGAGGGGCTACAGAAATAGTCCATTGACAATCGTGTCTCTTGCTTCTCTGGCAAGCTGTGCTAGCATTTCTGGAAGTGACTCCGCTGTCTGTTCTTCGCACTGGTGCACTTGACAATATAACCACCAAATGCTTTTCACTTCTCTCCACTGACATCCCAGATCTGAGAAGGGCATAGTCTATCAAGCTCTCCTCAGTTAACTTCTCAGGTATCCAGGAGCTTCCTGTAAAGAAACTAATATTCACCCAGTATATTCATGCTGTTAAATGTGTCTGCTGAGGACTGTGATGCCTGGCCCATAGATTGTCTGGTGCAGGATGGTAACATCCCTGTTTTGCAGGGCTACTGTCCTCTTAAACAGACTGTCATGTCCATAGTGTATGAGTTTTCTGAGCTTCACAGGGTGGCCTTACAAGTTGCTATTTTTTATGTATTTTTCTGATCAAAGTGTAACGTGTGGGTTGTGTTTCAGTCTTCTAGAGTGGAGATTTCATTATATGAATCTTAAGGTATATGCTGCAGGCTGTGGGGTATGACAGAAAGGAATGTGGGTTTATTTGCAATAGTGTTGGAGGACTACACTGAGCAGGACCCACAGAGTGTAGGCTGGTCCATGCTGTTTTTTGGGAAGAGTTGCTAGTGAGCTATCCACAGAGCTGCCCTTGTGCTTTGATATGAACAGAGCTAGCCAATTTCCTTCAAAGGAAAACTGGAAAGTAAGGTAGCCAGGTGACCTCTGCCCGCGAGATTGTCAAGGAGCTAAGCACAATGTGGATGTGTCCACTGAAGTCCTGGCATGATGTAGTTTGTCTGCTGAAAGACATGATGTCATACTGGGGTATTGCAGGATACAAAGCACAATACCCAGCTCCTACAGCAGTTTTCTAGAGTTGTTAGTGCTTCCAGTGTAAATTACCAGGTTTCACCAGGTCTGGAAATTATGACCTTCGCTGTTTTCATGGCCTTGATCCACAAGGAAAATAAGGCTTAGGGCAGCACAAGAAACTTAAAGAACATTTTCCTTAGCTTGATATAACTTTTTAATAATGTTACTTTGCTTTATAATCATCACTTTGGGTCATTTCACACTTTTTCCAATTTTGCAATTTGTAATACTGTACTGAACTCCCTTCACTATGTATTTAAAACAAAACTCAGTTCATGTTTCTCACCATTGTTGAATGAAACTATTGTTTTGGATGGTAAAAATAGGATTCATTTGGTATTTGGATGCTTCTGGATACTAAAACATTTTCGGTCATCTCCAAGCACAGGACTTATGACTAAGCATCATACCAGGGTCTGAGTCATAAAGTACTATAAGTAATGTCTGAATTCATACACACTTCCTTGGAAGCATTTCCAAAATTATGTCTTGAAGCTTTCTCAGCTGTAGGTGCATTCATCTGTCCTCACCATGGGAGTAGTGAGAACTGGGTGCTTTTTCTAGGGCTTATTCTTTTAGTTTGAGAAGAATACAGAAGGCATAGTTGATGAGCTTAAGTTATCTTTCCTCTCCTTCAGTGTGTGCCAATGTTGATATTTCAGTGCAAATAATGAGTGCACTTGGAAACAACACTCCCAGTTGTCCTACTGACTGTTCTTTGCTTCTTGTTGTGGTATGGTTTTGGCACATATGTGTTAGATGCCTTTGGGTGAAACTAAATTGGAGTATAGACTCCCAGAGCTCATCTAATGGACTCCAGCTGCAATAAGGCGTTTAGTCTATGGAGCCAATCTAGAGTTAGTCTAGAAGTCTCTAAAACAACTCCCAAGATAAAAATAAGAAAAAAATCCTTTAAATGTGAGTACTGTGGATTTCAAGTATTCCAAACTGAGTGTTCTGGTCTACCAAGGTCTTCTGTGGATCTGGAAACCATGGCACACAATGCAGATGTTCCATGCTTTTGAAGAAGAGAATGTCTTGGAGTTATGAGAACAGCTTCCTGATTCTTACAGAACAGGAAAGTATGGGCACTATACTATCTTGTGTTTAGTACCTGGTTAACCACTACAGCACTGAACCTTGTCTAGATACATAGTTGCATGTTGCCGTTCATAACTAATTAAAGTCCTCCTAATTAAAAGCCTCCTTGTGTAGGGGGAGGATGGGAAAAGCAGAGCGGTTTTCAGATGTATATTAGGTTGTTTTTACATTGATTTTACCTTTGTTTCAGAGGAGTTATTCTAGAGTTGCACAGTTTTAAACAATGGAAAAATTAAGGGCCATGACTTGCTGTCGCTATTTTATTTATGTGCCCAAAAATACCTTGGAGGTTATTCATATAAATGCACTCCATTCAATTTACTTGACTGTCTGATGGCTTAATCATGCAAATAAATGTGAGGATGATATTTATTTGACTGTCCGTCATGTGGTTTCTTTGACTGTACGGTAAAGCATACTTTCTTTTTCCCCAAAGAAAAAAATTAAATTAAATACGTAAAAACCCACCCCATGTTGTAAGCCAACAGTTCAGATTTTAAACACACATAAGTCGGGACATTCAGAGTTATGACTCCCTAGAGCTTGTAGCTCAGCCATGTCCTACATGTGGTGTAGATTAAAACAGTGATTTCCTCTCCTTTCTGTACTCCTTTCTCTTCTGGGTCTTTTCCTCTTTTTCTTTTAGCTCTTTTATGCCATCTGTGCTGGAGCTCCTCCATGGGATGGGTGATCCAGCAAAGGCCCTGGATGACAGACATGGGAGCAAATGCCATGCACACAAGACTGGCACTGCTTGCAGCAGTAGAGGAGCACAGAAACGAAAAGAGAGAGCCCAAGGACCACTTCTGGCGAGGCCAGTACCTCCCTTCATGTGGATGGTCCTGCCTCCACTTCATACTCATCTCACAAATGCTATTCTGTGCTGTCCATATTGCAGCATTTTCCGAATATTTTTCTCCTCTCCGAGGCAACTAGCAACAAGACAAGAGGAAACAGCCTCAAGCAGTGCCAGGGAAGATTCAGGTTGGACATCAGGAAGAATTTTCTCACAGAAAAGGCTGTCAAGCATTGTAACAGGCTGCATAAGGACATGGTGGAGTCACCATCCCTGGAGGTGCTCAAGAAACAACTGGTTGTGGCATTGAGTGCTATGGTCTAGTTGGCAGAGTGGTGACTGGTCAAAGGCTGGAATCACGGAACCACAGAACATGCTGGAGTTGGAGTTGGAAGAGAGCCACAAGGATCATCAAGTCCGACTCCTTGCACAGCACCATCTCCAAAATTCACACCATGTGCCCAAGAGTACTGTCCAAACTCTTCTTCAACTTTGTCAGGCTTGGTGCTGTGACCACTTCCCTGGGGAGTGTGTTCCAGTGCCCAGCCACCCTCTGGGTGAAGAACCTTTTTGTAATATCCAACCTAAACCTCCCCTGACACAACTTCAGGCTATTCCCTCGAGTCCTGTCCTGAATCACCACAGAGAAGAGATTGGTGTCTGCCCCTCCTCTTCTCCTCCCAAGGAAGTCGTAGACTGCAATGAGGTATCACCTCTTCTCCAGGCTGAACAGACCAAGTGACCTCAGCCACTCCTCATATGGCTTTCCCTCAAGGCCTTTGACCATCTTTGTTGCCCTCCCCTGGACACTCTCTAATAGTTTTATATCTGTCTTTTATTGTGGCACCTAAAACTGCCCCCAGCACTCGAGGTGAGGCCACCTCAGTGCAGAGCAGAGCGGGACAATCTCCTCCGTTGCCCAGCTGGTGATGCTGTGCCTGTTGCCCCTCAGGACAAGGTTTGCCCTGCTGGCTGCCAGGGCACTGCTGACTCATGTTCAACTTGCCATCAACCAGTACCTCCAGGTCCCTTTCTGTGGCACTGCTTTTCAGCTCATTCCCCAGTCTGTACATACTGTCTTGAAGGTCTTTTTCAGCCTAAATGTTTCTATGAAATAACACATCTTTCCTTTTTTTTTCTTCCCAACAAATGTGCACTTGTCTTGAATCTCTTCCTCAATGTGCTTTATTCGTGCTGGTCTGTGTTACGGGAGGTGGCGGGGAGGGGAGCTAGTAACTAAAGAACAAACCTCTAGGTCCTTATTCTGTGAATGTCACAGATATTCTGTGAATAAGAGAACCAGACAACATGATAACATTTCTCCAGAGCCATATGTAGTCTATCTTGACAGACAATGAAGGATGGATGCTTCTCAGCATTCATATTGATAAAAATTATCTGAAAAGAGAATGTGAGTTCCCACAATACTTATTTTCTGGATCTTACTCTTCTTCCATGTTACTTTTTATATTCTGTATTCCTACATAACCTGAATAAAATATTATATACTCTTTTATGTGGTTACTGTTTCTTTGCTGGTCTCATAAATAACTCGCAATGTTTTCTGACTTGGCATAGTAAAACTCCCAAAGTTCCTCAACAATATAAATTTTTGGAGACCGATAGGTGTAAATTGCCCTGAAGAGAATGCTGGTTTGTTTGCACTCCTCTAGGCCAAATCCTGTAATGGAAGAGCTCATCTGTCCAACTGCTTTCTTTTTTACAAGTGCATATCATTATACCAGTCTCTGGATTTTCCAAAGAAAAAAATACAAGTATTTGAGACTGTCATTATTTGTAGTTCCTGCTTTTTCAATTCTATAAACACTGAGATAATTAAAATATTATTCTAAATCCTTTTGAAATAATAGTTGTGGTTTAGTTATTGTGTGTTAAGCACTTATTCTAGTAAAAATAAACACATTTCTATTTCAACTTATACAAGCAGGATATTATTTCCAAGCTCCTCAGGGCAGGGATTGTACTTTTCCTTGTATCTGCAAATTATTTATTGGAAGAGGGCCCCTATCCTCCTTACGACTTCAGCATTAATACTAAGTGATGATCTTCATATGGAAAATATTGAATCTGAATACACAGAATTTTGTAAATACCAGCAACCTATTGTACAATCATGACAGCACTTTTCTTTTTCAGCTGCTCGTATTTCTCTCCTTGGTTTTTCTACATCTCTTTGTTTAACTTACTGGAGGATAACAAAGCAGAAAAGCAAGAGCCTAAAGTTAATATCTGAAATGCAGTTGCTTGGAAAGATCTTTTTCTGGTTTTCAGTGAGGTGGCTAAAGGATTTATGTCCTGGTATGTTGAGCATGATGAGTACATGCACTGCTGACTTAAGGAGGAATTCTGTCTCAGGTCTAAATCTTCCCTCTGCTTCATGGACCAATCTCCACAATATGCCTGCCATGATCACTCATCTTCTCTTGGGAATAATGTTCCCAATGTTATGGGCCTGCCATGCTTGTGACAGAGGTGTTTTTTGGCTGCCCCTGTTCAGCCAGCCACGTGCACAGGGGCTGGTCATGGTTGGCTCTGGAGTTGGGACACCCCCTTCTCGTGGCTTCAGGTTACTGGGTTCAGTTTTACCTCCTGTCCAAAGATGGCTCTTTCCTCAGGCACATAAGAAGAGATCATCCAGACACAAAGTCTGTAACGTGCTGCTTCTCACTGTGATCCTGTGACAGTATCAGGAATAGACTGGCTGCTAGCTAGTGATACCAGTCAAACAATAACTGTGGATGTAAACTTAGTGGGTGTGGATGTAAACTCCAACTGTGGATGTGATTAGTGTGCTGCAGCTGTCTGTACACAGGGACTTCATCTTGGTGCTGTGCTAGGAACTTTCCTGATGAACTCTGCCTGTTCCTGCAGGTTGATAGCTTCATCCTTTGCAAAATTCCTTCTTACATGGTACATGGAGCTGAAATCTGAGGAAGGTTGAAGAAGTCCGAGAAATAAAAGCAGATGCAAAGGAATTGGTTAGGATATGTGGTTTTAGTCAGTGTTGCCAGTTCAGTTTCTATTTTACAACAAGGTTTAACATTGGATAAATGTTATATTTTTAGAAAAAGAAAATACTTGCTAGTACAAAAGAAAGTATTCCAAGATTTAGTAGGAATTATACTACCTTTTCTTCCTTGGTCTGAATAAAGAAATAAACTAAACTGATTCAGGCCTGGTTTTGATAATATAAGAGGAGGAATTCAGGGCAATCACAGAATAGGAGAAAGTAACAGACATTATGAAAAAATATTGGATGGAGCAGCAGTCATTGCCAGCACTATACTATAATTGGGTGTACTAGGTTATTTGGTTTGTTTTTAATGAAATGCTGTAAAAAACAGTACCTTTTGTCCTGGTTAAATATTAACAGGTTCTATTTTGAAGCTGCTATCAGAGTTAAATTAAAAGATCGTACTATTTTGTATCTTGTATGTTTGCATAAACCATATCAGTTCACATTTAAGAAGGTTTGCTATCAAGAGAACCACAAACTGTTCAAATTCTTAACATCTGCAGCTTTGTCAGGTTTTCAGGGGCTACATGTCTGAGTAGATTTGTTTAACTCAAATAAGGAATTATGGAAACAATTAAATTTCTTTCATATTTTCATTTTAGTGACAGGATTCCAGTCCAGCTTTACAATATGGTATTTCTTTGCATACAGCTAAAACAAGACATTCACAGAGACAGAAAATTTGCCGTTTTTCTTATCACCACAAGCATATGATATCTGCCATCAGCAGCTGGGAAAGTTTCCATGAAAATAAATATCAGAGAAATAAATATTTCAAAACACTTTTAAACTAAGTCCCAGTAGGTGTATATTGCATGAGCACACACCAGTTTAACTTGGGATTTTACTGATTTTAATTTTTTTCATTCACTGTGGTAAGCCTGCCTTAGATTGTTTGTTTAAATACCTTCACATATTTATACGAAACTGCTCCAGTTATGCATAACATGCCTGCCATTAAAAGTTACATGTTGGATTCGTACTGGCTTATGAAAGATAAAATAAAAGCAACACGTTTCAACTTGCAAATTGTTGTCAAAGATGCATTTTTAAAGGGTTCCCATTGACTGTTTCTTTGTGAACTATTATAAAATGTGAGGCTATTATAAATATGAGGCACCTGTCCCACAGCAAGGATCTAGTTGGCAACCTAGGCTATTTTCAAAAGCAGTAAAAGACATGCATGATAAGAAAAATTACTTAATAGTTCACCATGTCCTTCCAGCTTCTAATGAAAAATTGTCCAATACAATGTATTTTTCATTACTTTGCCCTGTCCACTTTTTAATAACCCATGGGATATGGTACCCTATAATTTCCTGATGAAGTCTACTCTTATGCACGTCTAGTTACCGCAGTCTTTTGTAATTCTGTAAATCCTCCTAAGAGAATTCCTCTTTTCTCTGTTACATGCTCTTGTAGTGCCCTGCACAACTTTTCCCCCTAGTAGAGATTCTGAGTGCTTGCCACTGTCATGACATAAGAAGAATTTACATTGCTTTAATCTGCCTAAGAGGAACTAGCCCTTTGTAGGCTGTGTAGGATCCAGCTGGAACCAGTTTAACTTTTTTAGAGCTTCATTTTTACACCCAGATCAGATCAGCTAGGGAGAGGGGAATGTTTGTCCTCTTTTTCATCTCATTAGCACAGGGCAGCATATTTGAAATGTATCAGATAAAGCAAGAATACTTTAACTCTTTTGTCTGTTGTAGCTTTATTGTAATCATCATCCTTCTATCTGTCAGCCTCTATGGAAAAAAATGCACTATCCATTGTCTTGATCCACCTGACAGAACTACACTGCCTGAGCAGTGAAGAGAGAAAACCAGAAAAGAAAACTAGATTTGGTCTGGGGCAAGTTGTCACTATTTTTAATACTGGCATATTGTTGCTGTGTGTTGTAAAAGTGCAGATTTCCAGAGTCAGTCAGCTCTTGGATATGGGATTTACAGCAATGTGTGGAATGGCAGAAATGTATTCCTGTGCACACCTGTCTTGCACGTTGAATGGCTGTTTTGGACATCCATTATAAAATGAATTCCTTCTAGTACATTTCTCCAGCTGTCCTTGTCCTAACAGAACTAGTCTATAAGATAGAATATATGACTACTGGCTGTAAAGTAATGCCTATGGCTAATCTGTAAGACAATGTAATTCAGAGGTTGTAAGTGATTTCCAGACCACCACAGGAGCCATCACACCTGGTCAGACTACAAACCTGTCCAACCTACTTATTCATTAACTTTAACACCACTGTCTTAGAATTAATGTGAACGTCCATCTCAGCCTTTACAGAATCATGGAATCATGGAATCACCTGAGTTGGAAGGGATCTTAAAGACCATCTAGTTCCACCCCCTTCTCTGGGCATGGACACCTTTCACTAGACCAGGTTTCTCAGAGCTCCATCCAGCCTGGTCTTGAATGATTCCAGGGATGGGCCATCCACAGCTTCTCTGAGCAACCTGTTCCACTGCCTCACCACCATCACAGTGGAGACTTCTTTCCTAATGTCTCATCTAAACATACTGTCTTTCAGTTTGAAGCCATTCCCCTTGTCCTGTGGCTGCATGGTCTTGTAAAAACTCCCTCTCCAATCTTCTCGTAGGCTCCCTTCAGGTACTGGAAGGCTGCAATTAGGTCACCCCAAAGCCTTCTCTTTTCCAGGCTGAACAAGCCCAATGCTCTCAGCCTTTCATCACAGGAGAGACGCTCCGTCTCTCTAATCAACTTGGTGGCCTCCTCTGGACTTGTTCTGACAGGTCCATGTCTTTCTTATGTTGAGGTACCAGAACTGGATGCAGTTCTACAGGTAGGTTCTCCAGGTGGGAGGACAGAGTAGAGGAGCAGAATTCGCCCCCTTGCCCTGCTGGCCATACTGCTTTTGATGCAGCCCAACAGCAGAGGCTAGCTTCGGCATTCTGGGCTGCAAGTGCAGGTGGTTGGGTCATGTCCAGCCTCTCATCCACCAGCACCCCCAGATCCTTCTCAACAGGGCTGCTCTCAGTCTGTTCATCCCTCACCCTGGATTGACACCAGGGATTGCCCCAACCCAGGTGCAGCACCAGCACTTGGTCTTGTTAAACCTCATGAGAGTCCCACAGGCCACTTCTCGAACTTGTCCAGGTCCCTCTGTATGGATCCCATCCTTCAAGTGTGTCACCCACACTACTCAGCTTGGTGTCATCTGTGAATTTGCTGAGGGTGCACTCAATCCTTTATGTCATTAATGAAGATATTTAATAGCACTCATTCCAACACTGAACCCTGAAGGACACCATTTGTCGCTTGAGTCCATTGGGACTCTGAGACATTGACCGCTACCCTCCAGACGTGACTGTCCAACAGCTTATTCATCTAACGGTCCACTCATCAAATCCGTCTCTCTCCAATTTAGAGAGAAGGATGTCGAGGGGGTCTGTATCAAAGGCTTTACAGAAGTTCGGATAAATGCCTTGTAGGTGGCATGAAAATTTAAGAACTGTCAAAATACAAGGGCAGCTGCCTATCCAGTTTTTCACTGGTTTGAAAACTAGTGATAATCCTAAAATAAGTTAAGGTCTGCTCAGTAACCTCAGACAGTAGGAGGTTATCATTCTCTATATTCTCTGTTGAGAACATGCCCGTTTGAGCATTTTTTGGAAGGTGGAGAAACTCAAAAAGTCTCATCCCTTTGTCTCTGCTGTTGAACCTGACACGCATGATCCAGCACTAGGGAACAGCTGGAGGACTGTTGGATTGGGTCGCTCCTCTTCCTTGGCCTGGAAACACGCAGAGGCATATCCTGCTTCAAACTGTCAGAGGGAAACATCTCTGAATTAAAACATACTTGTTCCCACCTGTACAAAACAATTTTTTTTTTCCCCAAGTCAAGCTTATTCTATCCCCCTGCGTAATTCTCTGTCAATCCTTCTTTGTGCCAAGTGGAGGGCAGTGATGGAATACAGTCTGCTAGCAACAGAGCTGAAGAATATTGCCCGCGTAGCTGAAACCAACAGTGATCTCAGCTCTGGAGGCACTGGTTCAAGACTGGTATAATAACAATGATGATCGCATATCCTTGATGTGAAGGACTTTACCGTCATCAAGAAGTCTGCAGAGAAGCTGCTGCAGCCAATTGAAGGGACCCTCTGTGCAGCCTCTGCAGCACAAGAGCTTCTCCCAGTCCTCAGCAGCAAGTGAGGTTAAAAGAGCTTTATATCCCATTTTTAGCCTAAAAGATTTTTCTGCTTGTTTTTCTCAGAGTTTCTACTGAAATTCAGGAGTTTTGGGTGTCCCCACGGTGCCTCCTGCCAGCCACGGAGCTGTCTTGTGAGTGGAGCTGCACCTCAGCCTCCTTTGTCTGCTTCAGCAATTAAGAGCTGTTGCTTTGCTTCACCATGATGGAGTGGGGTTTTGTAATGAAACCAGCCCTGATGGGTCAGAGGAACATTTAGCACATATTCCCTGTTTCTAAGTTTTCCATTTCTTTTGTCCACAATCAAGTGGTGATCGAAATCAAAGCTAATTTAGTAATGTTTAAGATAAGTTGCTCCAAACCCAATTACAATTAAGGCGAGTTTTCTATTGATTTTGTTAATTTATATTGTTCCAGAGGAATACTTTGCCAACAGCTAAGCTCAAAGTGGCAGACAGAAGAATATAAATTTGCTATTTTTTCTGATGTCTTGGAGAAGGAGGAGGCCAGTATGTCTATGCAGAGTATTTGAGCCTCTCACAGCACACAGTCCCTCCCTGTCCATTCAAATTAAATTTGCTTCCTGCCAGTCTTGCCTTAGGTTTCCAGGTGTAGGTGGGCTTGGGACTCAAAGCAACAGTAGGGGGGCAAAACCTTAACATGGTTGCTATTTTCTCCACTAACAGAAAGCAGACTTCCTAACCTTTTTAAAAAACCCTTTGTCAGGCCACATACTCTTGAAGCGAAATTCAGATGAGGTGTTTATCAACATGCATAATGATTAATTAGGAGGAATAGAGCTCAGCTGTGGTTCTTAATCAGATTATCTCTTCTATCAATACATTTCCCAGACTAATTACCAGATGTGCGAAGGAGCCATTCTCTTTCTACATGCAAATTTAACTCACAAAAATTTCATGGAGCTGAGAAGAAAGGTGCAGAAAAGCAGAGTTTCCATCACTCTGCAGTATCATTAAGAGCCAGAGAAATTTGTAGTAGTCTTTAAATTACTTAACTTCAGGAGGAATTAAATTTCCAGCAAGTTGGGTTTGGGGCCAGGGAAGGGGGTGGTGGAGCAGAAGGTTTAGATGAAGAAAGTATCATAAGTTGTTGGTTATATATCAAAAGTTACTTTTATTATAGAATAATGAGTAATAGATTGAAACTTTTTTAGCACATGTAGTACTATTATAGTTATATACTTGTAAGGAAAATTTCGTTTTTTTCACCTGAAAAAGCTGACTTCACCTGGTTGTATTTCAACCTTTCTTCTCCTTCATCTATGTTCCTGACTGGCATATTTTTTGCCTATAAGATTTCCAGTTCTGTTTAGGGTTCTGCAATTATTGGGAGTTGATATTAGAAACAAATTATTAATATTACATTGGCAACATTTATGTGGTTTTTTAGAATACCTAAAGAAATTAGAAAGAGATCCTAATAAAATTGTTAAGGTTTTGTTTGTTTGTTTGTTTGTCCAACAAATACGACCCAAAGAGAAATTATGTATTTCTGGAAATGAGGATTTGTATATGATAGACATAGAAATGAGGTGAGGTAAGGCTTTCAGCTTGCCAACTGCTTTGAGTTATTCCTGTCAATGCACCTACCTCCTCCATTGCAATCTTTTCCTTGAATTTAAAACGCTGGAATTGGATTTAAGTTGCTGTGGCCAGACACTTCTCATTACAAAAGAAATGGTCTTGAAGAAAAACCTTACCTCTGTATATGACTCTCCAGGATCCAGATCAGGACAGCATGGTTCATCTCGGCTCAGGAGGGATTCTCTTTGATTTTGCTGTTTAACAGTGAAGTGGGGACTAGAGTCGGAGGTGAGCGTGTAGTGCAGCCCTGGATCCCAGCACACACACACTATGGTCTTGTTTTGGTGGTTTGTTCTCCAGGGTTAATTGAGAGATGGCAGCACAGAACATCTACTGCTCTGAAAAAAGCTCTAATCGTACTACCATCAGGAACTGGGTGTTCTTTGAAATATCTCCCAACCCTGAAAAAGTTAAGGTTTTCTTTCTTTCTTTGTCTTTTCTTTTTCTTTTTGGAGGATATTTTTGCCCGATATCTGAAGAAAAAGTGATGATTACAATAAGAGAAATTTAAGAGGTTTTCCCTGTCTAGGGTCAGTGGTGACATCCCCATAAATCATGGGTAACCCTATAGAGTCTTAAAGAGGCTTAGTTGTCATACATAGGTACGACTGTTCCCATCATATTTATCTTTCAGTCCACAGCTTATAGAAACCAAATATCTGTCATCAACAATTATTAATCATCCATTTACCCTGCTGAGACATCTAATAAAGTGTCAAACACAGAGTTTGAACACTAGAGAGGAGAGAAAATGTAATCCAAATTTTCAAAAGTAAAGGGAAGAAAAATCTCATGTAACATCTGTGCACCACATGTTCATAAATTACAGCGGGCCTGTGAAAACTTCTTCTCTCATCTATATGTCATACAGATTTAATAGTTCATCATTTCATGAAAAACAACATTATTATGCACCATGTTTAAAAGACAGTGTGATCAGCTCTCCAGCAGCACTTCTGCAAGCTGCTCTCCACTGAGGATGAGCTGCTGTGCTTCAGCATCTCATGGTGCCTCAGTCTTTGCCTGCAAAGCCCCTTCTTCCTCCAAGACTGAGGGGAAGCACCTGAACTGCACCTCAGGAGGCTGGGCCCAAGTGTGATAACCTGTGACTCTCCAAGGAAATTAACCTGTTGTGCTTAGACCACCAAAAAATGCTGTTGGAATGTGGGAGCTTGCTCAGAAACACGTCTCACCCAGAACACACCTTTCCTTCAGCAGTGTGTTAGAGAAGAGGGCTTTTTCAGCTTGAATGAAAAAAAAAAAAGAAGAAAATGTTACACAACCAAGGTATTCTACAAGTTTTTTACCCAATGCTATATTGCAGGTGTTAGGCTAAATATGTATGCTTCCATCTACTGAACTGAGAGAAGGCAATGGTGTACAAAGGAATATGCAGATAAGCAGGTTTGCTCCTGCCTTTTATTTCTGGTGAAATGTGTCCATCTCTGCATTAAATCTATGTGCATCATGAAATCCCAGCTCTTGGGCTGACTCTGCACATCCACAAAAACCATCCAAATATTGTGTCTTGTAAACATTTATTCTAACATACCGAGGTTTAGATGCAGAGCTAGGAACAGAAGAGTGAGAGAGAGAAACAAGTCTGATGAAAGGAAATTGTGCTTTTATATTATCACCCATTCTTAAAATAACCTTCTTCCCCACCAAAAACTTTGACATCTTAAAGCAGAGGTAGAACTTAAAATATGCAAAGGTTTTCCCCACACACATATAGTTAAGTAGCAATAAAGAATTTGGAGCCTACAAGCATTCCAGGAGTAGTGTGCTAAGCACACTGGTAAGTTTAACTCCTTACAACCTAAAATATTGAAACCTAATTTAGTTGTAATATACAACTTTAGAATCATGTTCGAGAAAACATCCAGTTTTGAAACATTTTTCAGCTTGAGAAATTTCCATTGTTTCTCTTTTTCTGCAGATGATTGTTCTGATTTAGGAAACGATATAAAAGATGTAAGAGGCTGCAAACCAAATTTAAAGCATTTCAGATTGTTATCCCAAAGAGAGCACAAATGCACTGTCTTTCTCTGCTTAAGTCTTCATTTAACAAAGTGCTTAAGCACAAGCTTATAGAATGATTGAAGTAGAATTTGTGTCAAATTCGGTAGGCATTTTGGTTGCAGTTATCAAATCCTAGCAGGGGATTGATTTCTATGTAATCAGATTACTTCATTAAATCACAGCCTCATATTTCTCTTCTGATCTCCTGAGACAGCTACTGAATTTAACAAAAAGCCATTAACTGCAGTGCAGGGCAGGCAGTGCCTTGCTGGCACAAAAATGACTTTCCCAGATGACTTCTCCGAAGGAGTTCTGAACCTGCCAGGGGATTTAACTGGATATTGCATGCAATGACCTGTCAAAGCAAGCAGGACCTGTGATCTGCACAGGGGCCACCAGCCAATGGACTGACTCCCTCAAACCAGGTTAAAACAGGAGGCAGATGTTGGAACCAACTTGTTGAAAATTGGGTTTATCTGCTGCTGCACAGTGGAATACTTCCAGTTACTCCAAATGCACATGCAGAAAGCATTTTTTGCATAGGAATTTAAAAGAAACTGTGAGGCCAGAATTCTTTAGCAGGCCAAATTTCAGGTTTAAAGGTCACTGTAATTGTCAGAACAAAAAATAATATTTTTTATTTGTCTTTTTGTTTTTCAAAGATGGAAAAGACAGTGGCCATGTTCCATAATGAGCAAAGTGAGGTTGTAGCATTTCTGTTTTCCTAGTAGGAGCCGTTTTCCTGTCTCTTTCCACTGTACTGTTGACAGGTGAGCTGGGATGCTGCTGTCTCCTCACCTTTCAAATGCTGGATTCCGATAAATGTCCTGTTGATGTCTTAAGATTTTAGCTTTTATGTTTTCATATATTTGTAATCCTGCAATTCTTTAGTGTATAACTCTAAGCTCCATAGAGAGTGTTAGCAACTGCTTTTCTCATTTTTGTCAGACACAACAATTCCTCTCTAGGCCTGAGAATCAAGGACACCTCACTGTTTCAGGCCCTGAGAAATGTAAACAAAAGTGAGTTGGGGGTGACCAAACTAAGAGAATGGGACTCCACTGCCTGAAGCTGTAATTGGACAATTAACCTCTGATATGCAAATGGACAAAACTTATATCTGTCTGAAAATACCTGTGACTGTGTCCATCCTGGGTGTAGTCTCTGCGAGACTCCTGCGCTGGCCAAGGTGTACCCTGTGAAGGCCTTTCAGTAAATACCTGCCCTTTATCCTTTCCCTCTGTCTAGCCTCTGTTCCAGGTCAGCCTCTACAAGGCATCACTGTGAGTCTGCAAAAATAAACCAACTGGGTTTTTATCCTGCGAAAATGCAGAGCAGAAATCAGCTCTGTGGTGAGCATGAAGAACTTCTGACTCATGCCTGATTTGATCTTATCAAAAGCTTACTGAGTTTAGGAGAATCCTAAGCATATGGTGCCAGGAGATCTATAGGATAGGAACTGTGTGTTCAGGAAACTGATTTCAAACAGGAAACAGAAGCTCATTGATACAACTGCACTGGAGATAAAACAAGTGGGAAAATATACACGTTCCTGGATGTGGCTTTGTTCCCAGTTTAGCTCCAGGTGCAAGAAGGAGTTTTGTAGTTGGTGACTGACTGCAGCCCAGACAATTCCTGCTGTTGCTGGACAGCCCAGCCCTCTTGTCAGCGTCATGAGAAGGATGTGGCCAGAACGGATTTACCATGGAGGAGATGAAATGTGTGAGTAAAACCCACAGCAATTCAGCTGCTCTGATTTTGTTGGTGGAGGACTGGACAATGCATTTTGCATGGATAAGGTACTTTACATGGAAAATCCTGAGCAGAGCTTGTGTGGAGCATGGACTCACTGAAATGGTGTGAGCTGCCTGTAAAAAGGAGCTCTGAATGTCCTTGCAAATATTGTCCACAGTGTAACTGCAGAAAAGTTCATACCTCTGGTTGCTGCTATGTCACAAGGTGGCATCGATTCAAGAATATTTTGAATTGCTTTGTGTCCTGCAGCTGCAAGTCCAGCCAGGAGAACACGCTGGCTCCTGGGATGTGCTGTGCTGGAAGGTTTAGTGTGAGACGGAAAGATTGAAGATGTAATCACAAGTGGTCAAGATCAAAAAGTAGGGTGGGAGAAGCATTTAGTCTACTCCTTAAAAAGATAAAATGTTTCTCTGCAGCCGTGGAAATGAAATGAGGATCAGATTAATACCTGAATTAATCTGAATACCTGAATTAATTAATACTTGTATACTAACCTAAAATCACAAAAAAAATCAGTGTTTCATCATACCTCTGTAAGATGAGACACTGAGATGAGTGAACGGCACTGAGGTCTCTGTACTCATGGGGTGGAATCCAAAGTTCCATCAAATGAATGTTAGAGCTTTAATTTTCCAGCAGTGGAAACTAGCATTTTGGAATCTCAGAATGGGATTTTGAGCTGTCATTGTACTCCAAATAGGTAAAAAAGACTTTCCCTTGGGAAAAAAAAAAAAAAAAAAAAAAAAAAATCTGTGTTTCTGTATCTCTCACAAGCCCCAGAAATTCTAGATTTTATAATTTAGGAAAAAAGTTGTATGAAACTGAAATATCTCCTTCAGTTTTATGCTACAATGCTTTTCATTTTTATGTATTTTATCATTTTATACAATTTTGCAGGAAATAAAAGTGAATAATGTCAATTTATGGGAATTCATGTTTCCAGATAAATAATAAAGGAGAAGTAGATGTTCCTGTCTCCTAATTCTGAGACTAATAGCTAAGCTTATTTCCTGGTTACTACCTACGCAAGTGAGTAGAATTTTTTCACAAAAATATTATTTTATTAAAATGTTGCTTTGCATTATACGGAAATACTTCATTTAAATTTCATTGTGAGAAAAAGGATATTGAAGGTATTGTAAAACTTAATATAAATTATGAACATAATTATTGCATTGTATTATATTAAATTTAATTTTTCTAAAATTTGTTTTATTCACGTATATTAATCAAAATATGCATTATGCAAATGAAATATCCATATGTCCAGCTGTTTCATTATCAAACACAAGGTCTTTTGGCTTAAGAAGCAAATAAAAGATGTTTCAATGAAAACTTTATGTGAACTTGATGATGATATCTTTAAGGATTCTGAAAATGTAAAGGAACTCTTCTTCCTTTAATAAGGCTTAAGAAAATAATGTAAAATAAAATACCAAATAAAACATCACAAAATACTATCTTGAAACCCCCTAAATTACAGCTTTCTAGCATGAAAGCAACTCATTTGTAGGTTTTGTGGACTTTCATCCAGTTGAGTTTTCCCAGATTTGCTGGCGTCAGTAAAATGGCATTTACTTTTGTGTGAGTGTTAATAGACAAATTTATTTTTGAAATTGTAAACAGAAATTGAAAAAAAATGTGCTTTTTTCTCAGTCTTGTTAGGCAGTTTAGGAAAGGTTAAATTACCTCTGTCTCTTGTGAATTAACTGCTTGATCTTCCCATCAAAGCGACTGCAGCACTACCAAATTTGAAATTGCTGCATGTTGAGTGAGCAATTGGGGTTTAGGAGAATCACTAGAAGGGGCTGTGATGCTGGGACAAATGTGTTTTCCCAGAACACAATAATTTACTTGAGAAAGCTAAAACACCTGAATAAAACCTAAAACTCAAGAATTTGAAGACATCTGGGACTCCATCTGAATTTACTGTTCATCCTGCTTTTTTGTTTACTTTTTTTTAGATATCCATGAGCACGCGCATCAGAGGAGTGAAAGGAATCCATGGAGAAGGCAGGATGGCAAGAGGTTCTCTTGAGCCTATGGATGTTCAGCACAAAAATTCCCAAACAGGCCAGGATTTCTCCAGGAGAATATTTTCTTCCATTAATTTTTGCAGCAAATAAGGGAGTTGAAGAACATGGAAATACTTGTTAGAAGACATATGGCTATGGTGCCAGGTACAGAAAGCAGTCTCTAGCTTTGTTATGACTTTTTCCTTATATTTTTAGGTTTGTCCAGAGAATTAATTAGTGAAGGAACAGCAAATAGGTGGGAGAGAAAGAAAAGCAGGAAGAGGCCATACCTAACATCACAGAGTAAGACTTTTTGCTTACTGATATTTCAAGTTGGATCCTCAAGTCTTTGTTCCAGACTTTCTTTCTGTGGCAAATAACCATATCAGGGAAGAAAGGCATATATGACTATAATGTGCAGGCAAAACTGTGCATAGCTGAGGCATAAAAGGATTCTGGATTTTGAGATCTACCAAATCAGTTGAGTTTTATTGCAATACGTCTTTTTGGTTCATTTGTTCAAGAGGAGAACATATATTAAATATGAAGATTTTATATATATATATATATAGGAAAATAATGGGGGTTTTTTAGTTAAGAAAGCAAGAATAATACATAATGCCCTAGTACTCCTTTAATCTGCTTATCCAGTGCTAGTGTAATACATCTTCTTTAACCAGGCTTCTAAATGGATGAAAGTCCCAGTAAATTAGTGAGGCCCTTCCACTCACTTTATAAAGGTTATGTCATGTAACAAAGATTAAAAATAATATGTAGGTCAGGTGGACAATGAAATTCTAAATTTAAAGGAATTAAATGACTAGCCTTGTTCATGTAAATTGTACCATAAATTGACTTATTACTCCTAAGACAAAAATTAATTCAAAAGAATTTTATAGCACTTTCTCTGTAGAAAATTGCTGTCAGGGAAAAAGGCTGAGTTAACTGAATAAATACAATATCAATAATCCTTAAAATAAAATACATTAATTAAAGATATCTTCAAGTTGATCTGCTGCCAATCATGCTGATTTACTTATTTTTGTCTAAAGTATAGGTTTTAAAGCTGTCAGCTGACATAATTTTTCTTTATTGTAGGGTTGGGTTGGACTGTGCTCTCTCACTATATGTGAACATTAAATACTTAGTTTGAATACACTGAGAAGAGCTGTAAAAGCCTTCCAGACTACCCAGCTTTCAAAAATTCCCATTTCTCATTACAGATGTGGAAAAGCACTTTTTAAATTAATAGCTGTGAGTGATTTTTTTTGGCATGTCAAGATTTTCATAGAAAAATGAATTAGTAGAAATTTTGAACAAACCTTTCAGTAATTTAATTTTTTGCATTTAATGTTTAATACGAATTTATTGTTGAACAACAGTTCTGTCCCATACTGTCTCTGTGCCTGCTTCCCGTTGATGCAGCATAGCTACCAGACACCAAACTGTGGAGCTACCAGACGCTGTCTAACCTGTTTAGGAGAGGTGAGCTGATTCCCGTGGTTTCACAAGTCCCTCAAAAAGATATTTGAAAAGGCTTTGGACCCCTGGCTCAAACAGAGGCAGGTGTCACAGGGCCTTTCGCGTGGCTCGAGAAATGATCCAGAGATTTTCCCTTGCAGGAAATCGTGGCGGGGGCAGAGATTTGAGAGTTGTGTGGGAAGAAGTTGCCAGCCTGGCTCCTGAGCTTGGGACCACTGCAAGTGGCAGGTGAGGCACAGACGTTCCTCCAGCAGAGCTGTGTGGCGGCACATCCGTGAGCCTGGGTGCGGAGGAACACTGTGGGAGGAAACACCTGCTCACCCTTCGAGCCGTGCTTCATGCCAAGCCACATGGAGCTGTCAGTGGCTTTGCAATGCATTTGGTTGATGCTGCGTACTCACAAATATCGCTGCTGTCTGGTCTGGATTTCATTTTGGGGGGATTGAAAGAAAGTACCTTGGGAAGGATTGTAAGAGGAGAAGACACATAAACCTTTCTTCCTGACTCAACTTTGTTATTTTCTCAAATGTGGAACACATTTGGTCTGGCATCCCATTGATTTGTTTACTGCTTTTGTGTCTCACATTTGCTGAGGCTTTCCAAACATAGATATTTCTCTCATCTGGCCTGGCTCTGACTGCTGCCCTGAAAACCCAGCACAGGGGGTGGAGTACATGTCCAGGGCATTTGGGTGGGCGTGAAAACAAACAAAGTGAACCTTTGAAATAAACTGGGCTGTACTTTCAGGTTTGCCCATGGCTCAGATGTAGAAATTATTTGGTTTGTTTGGGAAATTATGTTAGATGGTATCAGCTATAAGCCCTTACCTTGGGTGCACACAGCTCTCTCTTTACGTGATCTGCCCCTGTATGTGGAATGTTACAGCACTGTTATGAATTATTTTGTCTTTATGCTTTGGAAACTATGCAGCATGGCTTGCTTTCAAACATTACTTTTGTTATAAAAATCAGTGGCTCCTACAGTGACCTGAAACTAGTCAGGTAGGATTTAAAGGAGCAAAGAATTTCACAGATGGCTAACTTGTTACTTCGTTGTGGCATGTGTTCTGTGTTTCAAAAAATACTTCCCCCTTTCGTTTAGATAAGACTATTAGTAGTTTTTCATACAACTGTAATTCCTAGTTTAGGTGGGATGTATTTCAGTCAAATAAAACTGAAAGAAGGAAGAAACCCACCTTCTCACCTCAGCCTTTTTGCAGAGAGAGCCCCCTCCCCTGACTCTTCCTTCTAACCACCATCGTGGCTGTACTAAACAGGGCAAGACACCCTCTTCAAACATGCTGAGAGTTAAGTATGTATCAGCCTTGCTGCCCTTACACCTGACATAATCTGCCAGAAGGGCTGGGAGATCTAAAGAGGGTAATTTTTTTCTGTGTATACCTTGAGGCCCAGTGTGTAGACCCTGTTATGCTGTAGCCTTGCAGAAATGCATTGACTTCTTTGAAATGCCTCTGCAATGGCCCCGAAGAAGACAGTTTTCCCAGAAGCAGTTGTCTAGCATGCATCATTCTTGGCAGTATCTGCAAATAAACTTCTTGTAATTGGTTTAATAATTTTCAAATAAAAAAATTATGATAGCTGTGGACAGCTATAAATAACAGAAATGAAACACATTATTTGCACTGTGCCTTCACATGCACTTGTTTAGCTCTTTTTGCTGTTAAGTTAAAACATCTGTTTCTATGGAAGTGGAGCATTCCATGCAACGAACACAGCACTGGAAGTGACCCACATATTAAATGACAACATTTGACAAATTCTAGCAGTTGATTACTGGGGAGGAGTAGACTGTGGTTATAATCAGAGTAAACCAAAAAAATGTGTACCTTTATAAACCTAGAGTTTAAATGAAACATCTGTACTAAATCATGTTTGTAGAACTGCACTGTAGCCAACTACCAGACCATATGATAATGGGGTGTTTTTAACGATCCCTATTTCCATCGCCGTCCTCCAAATCAGATCCAGACTGTGCCCACTGGCATGCATTCTACTGGAAACCAATTGGGATAGTGTCAGGCTACAGTGAATATTGTAAGTTTAGATACAGATACCCATAAAATGTAGTGATTCCAATGCCTTATGGAGATTATAAGCACAGGTAGATACTCAGGTGAATATTAGCTGTAGCTTTGTAGGCTACAGACTTTTCCAGTCATGTTTTAACCCCTGGAAAAGAGGGATATGTTGAAATGACTGCAGAGTCTTATTCATAAGGAAATATGAGTGTAGAGCAAGAAAGTGGATATTAGAATTGCAGCAGCAGGTCAGCTGGTGATAAACTGGGAGCGCTCAGGCTGGCACCAAATCAGGTTTGGCAGCTCACTTAAACATAATTCTTTGGGTCTGTGAAACTGGTATACAACAGTCAAGTAAATACAATTGTCTTTGCCTGTTTCCTGTTGCTGTTAGGAGGAGACAAGGCAAAAGAAAAGTAGTTTAGTCCATCCCTTTATGTAGATTCTTAAGCTGATATTCATTGGTAGCATCTCAACATAGACATTTTCTTATTACTGCAGAACATTCCTTGAATTAATTAAAAAACACGAATGTCCAAACTTTGTATTAGCTCTACATAGTCACTACAATCTTTCAAAAACACAAAAAAGGGCAAACCTAGCCTGCAACTACATTGTTAGTTTTAGGTGACCTATAATAAAAAGATGGCTGTTTTGTTAGGAAGACCTATTCATAATTCCTTGACCAACAGGAGTAATGCTCAATAAAAATCGAAATATTGAAAGAGTGAAATATTACCGAACCGATGGCAAGAAGTAGCAGTTAATTGGGACATATAAGATCCTCATTTGGTCCAAGTAGATGAGTGTTATTTGGTAGGTATAAAAGGACAGGCTATAATATAATGAGTGGTAGTGTCTAAATTTACTGTTAATAGGACACTCTTAAAATACTGCAATAATCAAATTATCTCATTGCTTAGAGATAACCTGACAAGGCATTATATCCATCAGGAGTTAATTGGGTTTTAATTTCATAGAATCATAGAATTTTAGGCTGGTTTGGGTGTGAAGGGATATTAAAGATCATCTAGTTCCACCCCCTTTCCACAGGCAGAGACAAGTTTGACCTGGTTGCTCAAAGCCCCATCCAGCCTGACCTTGAATGATTCCAGGGATGGGACAACCAAAACTTCTCTGGGCGATCTGTTCCGGTGCCTCACCACCCTCACAGTAAAGAATTTCTTCTTACTACATAATCTAAATCTACTCTCTTTCATCTTAGAACTATTCCCCCTTGTCTTGTCAGTACATGTCCTTGTAAAAAGTCCCTCTCCAGCTCTCTTGTACGCTCCCGTCAGGTACTGGAAGGTGCTATAAGGACAAGGGACAAGTTTTTAAGATAATATGCATGTTCTATAATGAGGGAGTAGAGAAAATTCAGTATTCATTTGAAATATAAATTTGAGGCCTTTGATTGTCTGATACTTTATTTGAAACATTCTATTTAATTTTGCAAAGAGTATATGAGAAGATTAACTACTTAGACCACTGCCATCGTAGACAACCAGTGCCACCAGTGTGCTTAAATATACAAGAAGATCTGAAGTAAAAACTTTGATTGCTTTGAGATAAACACAAAATTGCGGGGCGGGGGGTGGAGTAGGGCAGGGAGTAGAGGGGATATTAAAACTCAGAGACTTAGAAATACCAGCCCATCTTTGGGTTTATATATTATTTAAAAATTTTCCTAGATTTATAAATGTTATTGTCACAATGGACTATCAGATCATCTTGCCTGACTTGATCTTATATAAAGGTAATGTCTAGACAGTCCTCTGAGAGGGCTCTTCTTCATTTAATACTCTATAGCTATTAACATACAGTACCTTTACCCAAAATGAAATGCTTTTTCATACAGATATTCAATTAAATAATTCTCACAATTTATTTCTTGCATACCCATTTTTATGATGATGTTTATTTCAAAATCCAATGCAGACGTATTTACCTGAATTTCAGTTTAACAGGTTTGCTTCTGATGATGCAGCATTCAACAGATAAAACTGCTTGATCAGGATCATCTAAATTTTCCTTATTCTTTGGCCTCTTCCAGTGTCAGGCCACCGGTATGTATTTCAGTGGATTGCTTTCTCAGGCGCAGATGAACTGTTGTACAAAGTCAAAAAACTATCTTTGAACCTGCCAACACCAGTGTCTTGTTTCTTAAGCCTAACCTTCTGATTTGGAAGATGTTTACAATGGTTGTATGTCTGACTAATGAAAGTTGGCAGCTTGATCTGCCTCGTCAAATACACTACTAACTAAAATCTACTTATACTGAGGAAGAGTGCTAGTAATTGGTGAAATCATTCCAAAATCTATATAAAGGCAATTTCAGAGGGTTTTTCTACACCACAGTGTGGAGGTGTCAAGTTACACACTATACTTCATCACTCCTGAACCAAAGAGCTTTATATGCACAGTAAATAACAGCTAAATTAAATGGAAGGGGTATTTTGTCCAGATAAATTTTGAGATACCTTTCTTAAAAATACTTTAAGCAGGTAGAGTTACTCCTCTTCTCTCAACAAATGCAGCTACATCTTGACCTCGTGATTTTTAGAACTGTCTGGTATTAAATTCATTCCAGCAGAGAAATTTTGAATTTTGCAAAGCCACTGAGCATGACCGCTACCATTTTGTAACTTGAGTTTTTCTTCTTGTATCATGTACCATTATTTAATTCTATTTTGCCATTTGTATGTCGTGTGGGATCCTGACTGTATGGCATGACAGTTGAAAGTCTGGCACACACTCTTGACAGCTGTTTTGAAGTGAAGGCTGCGATGCATGCTACATCTGGAGGTGCTGAGGTTTGACTGCAGACAGTGAAAAAGTCCAATTTCTCTTTAGGGATGACTGGGATAGATTTACAATATCTAAGCTCTCATTCAGGAAGGGGACTCCATAAGGATCTACTCAGGCAGTTGCTGTTGCAAAATCAAAGCCAAAGACTCTATGGCATATTTTATGATACTACAAAATAAGTTAAATAAAAACAAATTAAATATTGAGTTAGGGAACTCATGGCATTGCCTATACTATCCTGAAATGGCAGCCAAAAGGTATAGGTTATCTGTCTCGTTTTCTTCTAAATTTTAAGATGTGCTTTTCTTTACTTTTACTTGTAAAGTTGAATGTGGACTTCATAGGAAGCTTTATGGATAACTGCAGAATTGCTAAAATAGTAGTACTATCAATCTCAAGAAAGTCAAGTCTAATTAATTAAGATGCAGTGTGTCTTAAAGAAGTAGAGTGGGAGGTAAGGGGCTTGGCAAGTTGTTTTTCTAAACTTGATCTGTTGCCATTTTTGTTCTGGGAAAAAGATGATCTTTTATGAAAGATTTGATGTCCTGTCCAGTCAAAACCTCTTAATTCACACATTTGTGTCACACAAAACCAGTATATTCTTATGGCTACAGGAAATCTTCGATTTTTAATGCCATTATAAAACCACAATCAATATTGTTTAATTGCAGAGCAAAGTAGAAATTCACTTTGTACACTTGCATATTTAAAAACTAAAGGGGCCCAAGTTTTCTACACATGTAGCATTCAAGGAGTGATGCATTTTTATAAATGCAGGCCTTCCATCTGCAACACTTAATCCTGGGAGCAGTACTTTCCAAATATTTCTGGTTTTTATTTATAAATCCAGAATGTTCCTCCTAAAATAAAAGTATCCTGGGTATTTTACAATGCATAAAGAGATGACAGGATTGGTTGGGAAGGTGACTGCTCTGGTTATTGGCATTTCCTTGTTTTTTTCCAAAATGTTTCCATCTTTCTGGCTTTTGGAGACACAGTGCTTCCAATTAACTGAGTGCCAACCTTGAATACTGGATCTGTCTCTGGAGCAAAGTGGGGTCAGTGAGGAGCTGAGGATCATTCATGTCCACCCTCTGTCCTTCTGCAAGGCTGTACTGTGCCACACAACAACAGTTTGACCTCACTGTAGCACATTACTCAAGGCCCAGATTGAGGGTTCCCCAACTCTGCCCGGTTCCACAAATCCGCTTTTCAGCAGAGGAGCTGGCAAGGCATCAGGATGGCCCTTTCTTCTCCAGCATTGGTACGTCAGTGCTCAGGAGAGTGAAGCTTCATGGGGTCTGGAAGGAAGAACAGAACAATTGATAAAGGCAGTTAGGGATGCACTAGGGATGCGCTTAGAAGCTTCGGTGATGGTTATTACAGAAAATCCAGACTTGTCTTCATGAATGTAATCAAAGTGGTAATTCCTATTGAATGCTTCATTCTGTGGCTGCACCAGAGCATATTCTTGTTCAAGCACAGCATCGCACTCATGCTTCACTTCCAGTTTCAAGGCTGTATTTTATTTGAAGCCCGTGGGATTCCATCATGGAAGTGCAGGAATCCTTGCCAGAATCAGCCAACTAAGAACAAGTGGTCATCAAAATAAGCTTCCCCTCCTGTCATATTTTTAAAAATTCGGTAGAACCTAGGACAGCCTGAGAGCTCTACAACTCATATTGAAGGTCCTGTAGCACATAGTAGTACAAAATGGAAGTGTTCAGATTATAGGGATGAAATCCTACCTAAATCAATGCAGGACACAGAAATGTGCAACCTTGACAGAAAGACTTCCTCCCTCTGAAATAAAATATTAGTGTTGCTGTTGATGTATTCATTTTCCAAGCAAGCTCCATCATGAGATTGTCTTAATTGACCTCTACACTCAGCCTAATCAATCTGTATTAAGGAAATAACAAAACAACTTGACTTTAGTTTTGGGAAAATTACATATTCGAAGGATTTGAATATCAGCCAGAGAGTGATTTTACATAAAGTGAAAGCTACTGTTAGGAAAAGAAAATTGAGAAAATATCGAAGCTACTTAGTCAACTCCACTTCTCTTGTAAGAAGACACTTGGTAGCATCTAAAACGTTAGACTGACACCAGCAAATCCTTTGATTATTCATTGCAGCTTCCAGTAGGCCAGCTGCTACTTCTGCCACTGAGTCATAGGCATAAGACTTCATTACGCTTGAGTACACATGATGCCTTGCTTGGCATAGTCATAGCCGTGTCATGAAAATGAATAAAAAAATATTTTTAGATCATTTATTGATTCACTGATATAACTTACTCATTTAAGCATCTCTCATCTTTCATGTTCTGTGTCAATTTTCCTAGTTAGAAAGAACAAACCAGCTTTGCAGAAATATTCAAATCAATCTTTGGTTCTGATTATAAAAGACTATCTCTGTGTGTAGGTCATTAAAGAATGACTTTACTGAAAAAAGGACTTAGATATTGTCAACCATTCCCAGCAGCTCTAAAAGTAGAATTGTGCTTTTCCACCATATTTTTCCACTCCAACCTCACCAGATGTAGCATACATCATATTTGTAGTTTCAAAACAGCTGTCAACAGTGTGTGCCAAAATCTCAGCTGCCCTGGGATTCAAATGGTATTTCACAAGACATACAAGTGGCAATACCAAATTAAAGGAACAAACGGTACTGCGGAAACATCTAAAGGATTGGTGGAAGAGTAAACCAGATCAGTGGCACTGTTTTCTGTTTACCAACTCAACTAAAGTATTCACATCAAAGACTGTCTTTCCCAAAAATATCTTCCTCCTCTTTTTTTAATTTTGGCATTGTACTATACTCCTTTTCCTTCGGTTCTGGTATCAGATTATGTTTATTTCTTCAATTCCTATTTCAGAAATTATATCCTAGGTAGGATTATTTCTTCAGTCATCTACTAAAATCAGCTTCTTCCTGCCTTCCCAGAAACTTATCACATTGATGAAAACATGAACATTGTTATAGCCTAGCTTGTTTGTTATGTATCTGAAGGAAGACTTTTGTCATTAACCATGTGAAGCTCTGAAACAGCCTCTCAGCAGAAGTGGAAACAAACAAGGGAATTGACTCTAATGTAGCTTTTGCTACTGAGCAGGAGTTACTTCCAAGACAAAGTGTCAGGAGGCTTCTTTGAAGGGTATTTGTTGTGTTTCTGTGTTATTTCGACATGTATAGGAGCAAAATCAATCTCCATGGAAGAGTTTATTTCTATTTGGCATCTGGGTATGACCTAGCTCCTCCAGTGCAGAGCTGATTAGCCAAACTTACCAGCAAGAGACTGCTGAAGAGCTGCACGTATGTCATCTTTATACAGATACTGTGGGATGAGTCCTGCTGAATACTCTGCAAATCTTGTATTATGTAAAGTAAAAATTGCTTGTTAGCTTGAGGTCATGGAAACATGAACCAAAAATCTGATGGTGATCATACTACTATTTAAAGTCCTCCAGGGAGCAAGCAGTCACACAGCTCTCTCTCGTCCTCCTGCTTCATCATTCTTATGTATTGTGTGTAGTCTGCATTCAGTTCGTTTTCCTTCTCCTCCTCATTGCTCTTCTGGTGTCAACCAGAAGCCAGCTGGCTGTTCCACCCTTCTCCAACTCAAAGTTACTTTGGTGAGTACCAGAATAACACAGAACTCCCTCCCAAGAGGCCCAGTGGCTGCCTTTCTCCAGTCAGGCATATAGGACCTGCCAAAGAATCCAAATAATGTCTTGTTTTACAACTACAGAATGAAATACAAATGCCAGAGTTGATCTGTTGATAGTTTTTATCTACAAAGTCTGTAAGACATGGCACAGCCATCTCCCTTTTGCCTTCCCCTGTTTTCTCTTTGCTGTGTGCATACCATGCAGCGGGAAGATTGAGCAATACATCTTAATGTACTTGAGCTCATCCAACTGCTCCATAAGGCAGAAACTGAGGACAGGAATGAAGATTTGACAAAGCAAGCTCTGGAATCACCATTTGTGGAGCCAGACTCTAAGCTGGAGGTGCAGGAGCTGCCCATGGACCTGAGCAGCTCACCATGGCTCTAGTGGGCAGCTGTGGGTCGAGTGAAGGTTTCCTAGTGAAACTCCTAAGTACAAGGAAAATGCTATTCTCAACAGAAAGACTTACCAGGCAGTTCATATCAAGTCTAAAAGCAGATGAAAAAGCATATTCATAGAAGAGGAATAAAGATGTCTTAGTCATGGGTTCCAGCTCTTCTGCTAGATGTTCTTTTCTCTGGCAATATTCTAGTGACTGCCACAGCAGTAGGTTCAGAATAACTCACTGACCGGTTTCCAATATTGCTTAATATGAACTTTGGAGTGGCCAGGCTGGTTTATGGCTCAGTACAGCCTAATGTGGCTGCAGTGCCCAGGAAAGGTCTGGTCCTTTCCCAGGAAGGTCTGGTCCTTTCCCACCAAATACTTGGTTCCAGGATCTAATGTTCAGTTATAGTTGCAAATGGGGGTTGTTACTTTATGATTGCTGGTTGTATTTACTTTGAAAAAAAGTGTTTTAAGAAGACAAGTGTCTAAGGTAGTTGTGCTGCAGCTGATGGTCTTATGGTGTGGTTTGTGAGAAGAGAGAGAGAAGGCTGTTCTCAGCCAAGATCCAAGGCCAGAAAACTCCTTATCCCAAAAATTCAGGACAGGGATGAACAACAGCAGCAGATGAAATTAGCAGACACTCAGAAAAGTGCTTTAAAACATCTTTTTGCAATGAATTGTTTTCTCAGTTAGGTCTACTGTGAAAAATTTAGGCTTCTTTCACCTTTTTCTCCCCTGACAAAAGTTTTACATGGGTTTTGAGCAGTGATAAATACTACAGTTGCCATAATCCCTTAGTCTTGACTGATTGCTATGTGTATTGTATGGGGTACGTTATATGCTGGCTTTCTGACACTGGTTTCCTGTCATTAGTCAAACGTCATTTCATCTGGAGAAATGGCTGAACTTCCAAATGAAAGGTAAGGGCTCTGATAAAAAGGACAGGCAAGTCATGTTCTCACGCTGGTGAAAATCAGAAAGAAATTAAATTGAATATAATTGCTCTACATCGGTGCCACTTAAAGCAGAATGTAAAGCTAGATGCAAAAGCAGCAATTTTGCACACTAATAAGCAAAAGTGAAATAATAAAAAAGTCCTGTGTTACACGGGGATGCTCCTTAATCAGTATTTCTGGTTTTGTATTAGCTAGTTTTTCAAATTCTTAGAAAATAAATTCTCTTTCATCTTCTACATGGTTTAGCAGAGAAAATGGCAAAAGACGACACCTGGGACCTCTCCTATTTTCTTGATGTTAAGAATTTGGAAAAACCTTTGGACAGGAGGTCATGAAAGATGCTGTCAGAAAAGTTTAGAATTACGGAAGAAAACAAGGGGTAGAATATTTGTCTGAACACATTCATAAATCTAATACCTTTAGCCCTTTAATATAACAGTAAGAGTCAAGGGTCTAGTTGGAAATATTTGCTTAAATACATTTCTTCTTGCCAGATACAGTGATTGTCAAATACACAGAAACGTGAGTGCTTTCTGAGAGGACACTAGGGTGATCTGAAAGACTCATTTTACTTTCCCATCTGGCACAGGGCTCAAGGGGGTTAAATGCATATCCCTGCTGAGCCCAGATCTTCCCTGTCCGTGACAGTAACAGCTTCGCTCTGATCAGACTGTCAGTGGCTGTGGTGTCACAGTCACATTCCAACACCATCATCCTGCACTGAAGAGCAAACTGTTGACAGAAGTCATAGGAGAAAAGGAGTATGAGAGGATTATATCTGATTTGACCGCAGGGACTTTTTATTTTGTTGATTTTTATACCACTTTAAAACGTTGTGTGTTAGAGAAAAGATGTTGAAAGGCAAGCGAGTAAATCAGATTCTGTGCATGAACTATTTACTGGAGAGAATGAAATGATTCCTGCTGGGGTTCCCTGTTACAACAGATACTGACACTGATACTGCAATAAGCCTTTCCAAAGATTTCCCTGGCACAGGCATCCCAGGGAGCATGGCAGTATCTGTGCTTAGTAAGGGTTAATATAGCCTGGCATAGCTAGGAGGGTAACTGAAAAAGAAGACATCGCAGGCTATGGCTCCTGGTGAGAAGCTCCTTTCCCGGAGTGTGCTGGAAGTCATGAGGCCAAAGGCCAAGTGACTTCATTCTTCTCAGAAGAGGCCATGACACATCCTGGAATGGCGCATGGAAATTTCAGAAACATCTTACATGGGCAGAGGCCTCCTACAAACACCAGAGTGAGCCCCAGAACATTTTTCACTTATGATTGTCAATTTAATACCCTGACACATCTCTCTGAGCAATTAGGGCTTAGATATTCAGCTAATACTTATAGATTGCCGCAATACAACCACATAGTTTCATACCTCTTTCTACAGTCTTTTTAGATCACCCAAACAAGCTTTTTTACCCATTTAGTGAATTCTAATTGTCAACCTGTAGAATCTCAAGTCTGCTTCTTGATAACCTTGATAAACATGCACATTTCTTACACAAGGGAAGATCCTTTCTTAGAACTGATGTTTTAAGGATTAAGTTGCAGAGAAACTGCACTCCATATGGGCAACACAAAATAAAACCAAACACAGCCCAAAGTGTAATAATGTCAGAAAAGAAATAATTTGAATGAGGTGGCTTGTTACAAACTGCAGTCTATTTGGAACAGAAGTCCAGTCTGATTTCTTTCTCCCAAGTTCTGGAAGGTTTAAAGGCTCAGTTAGTTTTGCTCTGCACGATGCTGTGAGATCCTCATGTAGTGCTCTGTAAAACAGCAACTCTTTCATCTCCTACCACAAAATCATGTATTTATGCTTGTCTGGAGCACAGAAATGCGAAGCCACTGGAAAAGGTGAGAAGGACATCTAGGATCTTGGGTATTGGTTAAGGTCCACAAGCAATGAGTATATTATACAGTTATTTCTTTCATAACATACCTCTACTTTTAATGAAAACAGAGTAGTGTAGCAAATCACTTCCTTCAGTGGAGTTATGCCACTTCGTACTAATAGAGGTTAATGGACATTCTACCTTCTTAACAAAAGGCACACTTTCTTGTGAATTCTTAATCTGATGATTTCTAGGAACAATAAATGCATTTGTTTTTTCAAAGTCTGCCAGTATGACAACTGCAGTAAACCAAAGCAATTATCTAAACATTATGCTGTTAGAATGTAATTCATATACATCTACCTAAGCATTAAAAAAAAATAAAGAAAAAAGAAAGTACAAGACTCCATCATGTCCATTGAGAACTTCAGTATAATAACTGATTAGCTTTGGAAAACATAGCAGTCCATGCAAAGGAAAAAGTCTCTGTTGGCTAAGTTCTTGGGGTTTTTTTACAAAACTTTACAACAAAGATATGACCTAAATTTGTCTCTATTTAATAGTCATCTGATGACTAGTTCATATAAATCCATTTTCTGTTCTGTCAGTGCCAAGTGTGCTCATGTGCTGGTGAGAAGCCTGAAGCTGTAGTCCACAGTGTTTGAGGAGGCTGTCTTTTTGGAAGACAGCCAGCTGTGGACAGCCAGCTGGGAGACAGCTCTGTAAGATTCACTGCAAATCCCAGAGCCCCTCTGAGTCTTTTACCTGGGAACAGTTTCATCCGTGTGGAAACTGGGTATCAGGGTGTACCACAGCAGAGAGCCTGGCATCAGCCGTGTGGGACTGGGAACATGTTTCTCTGGCTCAAAGGCACAAGGAAATCAAACTCTCACTGGGAAACTGTTTCTTAGCTCTTGAAAGCCTGGGTTTTGTTGTTGTTGTTGTTTGTTTGTTTTTTAAAACTTATCTGTATATTATGTTACATTTTTCAGAAATACAATCACATCTAAGCAGAATGAGCGCAGCAGTGTCTTCTTGTGTTACACAGATTTTGAAGCTGTGTGAGATTTGTAATAAGGTCGGAAAACTGTGTGAGAAAATTACCTGCAAGTACTTGCTCACCTAGAAGAAAAGTATTGTCAAGTCTGGCATAAAGCAATGTTGCAATGTTTCCAGAAATACAAAAAGCATTTGTTTTGCCTTGGTAGTGGAGCAGGAGCCCAGGAGTGAAAAGCTAAGGGGAACCCTCAACTACTGGCAGCTATTACACTTTGATGACTTCAGTAACAATTTAAGGCAGCTGAAGGTTTCTCACATGGGTCCTTGTTCCCTGCTCTGCTACTGACTTGTACTGACAGTCTCAATTTACTAATTTGTGAAGAAATTGCTGCAGTAGTGTTTTTCCATGATTAATCAGCGGTTTCCAAAATATTTGACTATCATAGTGGAATAAAGCACTAATCGTTTAGTTCAGTTTTTGATGTGGTATGAAAATCAAGGTGTTAATACTTCGGTTTCAGATCAGTCTTGCAGTTAAAAACAAACGAATGTGCACTACCATCCTTCCTCTTAAGACAGTCAAATGTATTCACCTCTACTTAGAGAAAAAAACCCATGAAATAACCATAAATTGCTTCAGCAAATTACAGTCTAGACTTGCTGATTTGTTTTAACAACACAAGATATCAAACCCATATGCAAGCATTATTGTAAACTGCTGTTCCTAAATGCCTGTAAATGCATTGTCCTGTAGACTAAGTATCACTGCAGCCAAATAATTACTTAGATTTAATGTGGAATTTGTAACAGGAAAGGAGTATTCACTGTGTCACTTGTAGTCGTCTGGTTTTTCTCTTCCCCTGACATCTTTAGACAGTGTGGCTGGGTCATCACTATCGTTTGACAGCAATGCAGCTTGCAGAAGATGAGAAGGCAATTTGTGGTTACATAACACTGACACAGACAGTAAGCTGTGTACCTTCAAAAGGAAAATGAAACAGGAGTCAGGCTGCCTTTCATTATTAATGCTTTTTTGTGGTTGTCCAAGTTTATCTTTATAATTCGTAGTACCCACAAGATGTACTCATTTCCTGCAGAACAACAGCTGTGGAACGCATGGAGGATTTACCTTTGCGGTTTCCCAGTGACTGAGCTTTGCCTCCCTCTAGAAGATGCTGAATGTTTCTCTGACTACAGTGGTGTTTCTCCCTCTGATAGACTGCTGTGTTTGGCTAAGCACACACACATCAAGCACAGGGCAGTCACAAGTTCATAGTAATTTCCACTGAAAATAACATAAAATAACAGTGAAAATAACATATGAAACCTTTGTTTTTCATGGGCCAAAGGTTTTTACAAACTCTTCATTATAAAATAGATTGGTACAGCTCTTTGAGATTTTCAAAGCTCTGGGTAAAGTCTTCCAATTGTATTGTGGCTGTGACAGTGTCTTCTTTGGCTGGAACCTACTGGTTGTGTCACTGGCTAGTTAATTTTGGGAACTGGAACTATTAAATGCACAGAGTAATTGTGATACTGAATTTCTGTGGTAAATTAGTGGCCTGTAGAGTTTGAAATGAAAAGAAAAAAAATGTCACACACACACACAAAAACTCAAGTAAATCTGTTCCCTAAGAGTGAAATATTGCAAAAGTTTTTTGCATTGCAAATATGGAGCAACTGCACCTGCAAACAAGGCATGCCCATTCCCCACCCTCTGCAGTGTAGGTTTTGTGGGATGTGTTTGTTTCCCTGTGTACATTGCTTTCTAGAGTGTACAGGCAGAATGAGGCCAAGGCGATAGTCTAACCAGACTACTTCTTCTGCATACTGACCTTTTAAATGCACACTGAGTAGTCTAATATCTGACTAAATATATTTAGCTCATACAGGAGTTTCCCCTCACCCCCTTGGGATAAGGCAACAGTTTTGGGGAGAACTTTGTTCTGAACATAGCGACAAGGCACTTGCAGTCTTCTTTATACAATCACTTTTTCAAACTCACTCGGCTTTATCAAACTCAGGAGATAAATAATGTATGTCCTTCCCATTTCCTATGTGAGATCATGAGTGAGGAGCTGCTTCTTGACAGATGTCCAGTGAGTATTTTCAGAAGTGTTTTTTCAGTCAAATGTAACCATTATAGCCGTCTAGTCAATTTAGCAGTGGCATCTCAGTTTTCAAACTTCAGCCAAGTTTTCTCATAGCTGTGACTAAAGAGGTTAAGTTAGAACTTCCTAACAGAACAAAAGAGCTCTTTTTGTCTGCTTAAAATTACTTCAACACAGTATTTTTTTCACCTACACAAAAGTAAAATGGGATGCTTCTCAACCAGGGAAGGAAATAAAAAAGAGAACATTTCGATAGTCTGAGGAGAGGAAAGTAAAATGAAAGTATGTATGGCACAAACCCTAAGAACTTTGCTTAGAATTATTGCAGACATTAGGTACAACTTCTTTTGGCATCTATGGGACATCAGGATTTGGGGCAGATCCTTTCCTGCAGAAACAAAAGACATTTGTGTTATTGAATAAAGATGGAAAATGAGAACAGTAAGAAGGCACTGGTAGAATATCCATGCTTATTAGGTTTGACCTAGATTATAAATTTCAGTTATGTTTGCTAAGAACTCATATAATTAATTACATGTAAAACTAGAAGTAGGAAACCCACACAAATTACAAACCAGGAGTTACAAACCACCTCTAGTACCTTAAGCTGTAATTTCTAAGGAGCTCAGACATTCCTTCATTTTTACAATTATGAAAATGTTAATTGCCTTGCTTAGTAGCAGGAAGAACCGAGACATGAAAACACACATTCTATTTAAACACTGCCCACCTTTTTAATAGAGGTTGGACCATTTCATTTGAACTTCCTGAAAATGCCTAAATATAACATTCCATCATTTTATTAGTACATAAACTGTGCTCTATGCATAAGAATTACAGCAGAACATGGTGTGACCCATAGGATCACCTGGGAAACTATTTGTGTTGGTAATAGACCATGTTCTCTCTTCATAACAAAAGTATGGAATGCAAATTGTCTGAGACATAAAATGTGCCCACTGTATAGACCCAGGTGACTTAATATAGCACTTGGACAGTATTAGCATATTGAGTCTTGCTTCTCATTTACAGGAAAAATATACTGCAGTGTGTTGCAAACTCTTGCAATTTATAGAAATACAAATTCAATTGTATTGAGTAGGATCAAGTCCGGTAATTGCAGGACCAAATAAATTCCATACACTACCTTTGGATCTCTTCAATACACTGGTGAACATCAACTGCTTTGTGAGATCTTACTTACTAGTTTGTCTTGAGATCTCAAAACATTTTACTTAAACTGTCGGGAAATGTAAACCTCGGTAAATACTGAGTTAAATGAAAAATGGTACTGAATCTAAGGATAAATTCCCTTTAATTAGGACTTTCTATGTACTCTGATTTTCAGAAGTAAATATATTTTATTTAAAAATAACCTGAACTACTTGTCTCAGAAGTGATCCAGTGACAACACTTAATATATGGTGAGATTCACAGTAGCTATTTTTTTGTCAACATTTGCACATTTTTAGTTCAGAAATAGCTTGTAGTTCATGTAAGGGAATAAGTTCTTGTTCCTTTCCACTGGGGTTTCAAGCAGTGATACTTTAGAGAAGAATGTTGTGGCCAAAACTTTCGATGGCTCTCCTAATGCATCTCCGGTACTCACTGTAGAACTACTGTGCAGTTAAGGGGAAGACAGTAACAACTATTATTTTTAGCAGCCATCTATTTGACAAGAAAAGTGCTGATGACTAAATAATTTGTTACACATGCACTGGTCCAGATTCTGCTTGTCTTTTGCAATCAAAGCTCTCCTTGATGAGTCTAGGAGAACTGTGAGTGCAAGCATAGCCAATTCACTCCCCTGAACACTGAAGGACACATTTTTCTACTTTTCTTCCCATTGAGCATGAGCATACCCTGGAAATAATATATGTAGTACCAGTCACATAGTGAAAAAACATTTAATGAAAGTGAAAAATTTTCCTTTAGATTTATAATAGGCTCGTGCAGGCAGAAAAAAATATTAAAAATGAATACTTAAAAAAACAATGCAGTGAAAATCCACATTATAATCTAAAAGCAAGGATGCCATAAATCCTCTGCCATTCACAGGTCAGTATCCGAGTTCCATTCCTTTGATCTCTGCCAAATCCCTCAATTCACATTTGCTGGTAGTCTCATTCACTCTTCTAAAGGATATTCAGTGACTACATCTAGGTTAGTAAATCAAACATTTCCCAGGAAATTAAGTGCCTCCACTGTTAAATTGCCAGGAGAGTCCCTGTGATGGCTGTGCCAAGGCTAGCTAGCAATCTCCCAAGTAATTCCTGGATGTAAATCAGGAAGAGACATAGGCCAGAGATCACTGCTCTTTGGATGTGGCCACCGTATCTGACCCCATCAGACCACAGCCTCTGAGACCTGACCCAGGGTAAATGCAGTTCTTTCACTCACTAAGAATTCCAGGATACAGCATATGACAGTCTGAACAGCATCGCCCACAGCCATGGGCTTTTTTGTATTACTAGAGAAGTACACGAAGATTCAATAACCCACTTAATTCTCACTGCGAGGGGTCTTTCACCAGAAAGCTCTCACACTCTGGCATCTGGGTCCTGAGATTCATTCACTAGAGGCAGCTCCACTTCAGGAGTATCATGGAGACTTCTTTCATAACATCCAGATGGTTGTTATTATAGTTAGAGGTGAGCTAGCCATTAGCTCTCACTTCTGTTTCTATGATAGTTCTTCAAGAGATGTTATGAGTATAAATGACACAGTATGATTTCTTACACTAGAGAGGGGCTGTTAAAATCTATATATTCACCTTTCTTTCCTCTTGTCTGCAAGAACATATGCACAGTTTCTTTGGGTTTCCACAGAAAGCACTTTCAGCACATACACTGTCTTCCTTCCTAGCCAAAGCTTCCATCTGTGACTTGCTTTCAGAAGCTGTAAGACAAGCAAGTTCCTGCAAGAAAGGGCTGCTGGCATCAAGCTGTTTTTGAGGGAGGTCTGGAGTATATCTTGAGATTATAATTTCCCTTATTCTTTGCTCCTTTTTAGAAAAGTTGCCATTAGACAAAAGGCAGTTGATTATTTTAAAGAAGTTTTTGGATTCCCTGATAAATCTGGATGCATAGCCACTCACGATCGTCTGAAGAGATTAAAATTTAAGACTGAGAAATGACTGAAGCAGAAATTTTAAAAAATGACCATATAAATTTCTTTTTGTGGCCTTCAAAGGTGTTAATTTTTACAGATCCTATACCACTGTTCTACTTACTGACCTTTAAGGACACATTATGCATTTTTATATTCACTGCTGCCTTTTCCAAAAATAGGGGTTTCACGGAATCGCAAATGAGTAATAAAAAAAGAAATGCAGAGAAAACACTCAGTTAAAAATAGATAATTAGATAAATAGAGGATTAATCCTTGGCTTTAAAGGAAAAATAATGCATTTTTAGCTCATACTTCCAGCACAATCCCATTAAAACCTAGTTAGGTCTTGGTCATGCATTTGTTTGATCTTCTCACAATGATACTAATGTAATTATTTTTTATTACTCAGGACACACAAAAAAAGTAGTGAGTGTGTGAAAATAATCTGGTTAGACTATGCTCTTGAATTTCCAAGGAAGCTGGATGCATGCTTACACGATTTTGGAAAGGCGTAATATTCACTTTAACAGTGTGCTACTGGCCTTTACCAAAAACTAATGAGATGCGAAAAAAGGCCAAAGAAGTGCTTGCAGATACATGCCAGCAGAGAAAGTAGCTTGTTACAGAATTTAGGAAAAACCTTCTCATGCTTACCAGCCTCTACAGAAAATGAAATAATATACATCCTTTTAAAAGTAGCTTCCAAAGAAGTGTATACTAAAATGCATTATAGCAGCACCTCATACAACTTACTATTATTGAAACTTGGCTGTCATAAAGTGGGGCTACTTAAAGTGTCGTGTGAAGCATAAAGAAGGCAGATTTGATTTCTGGCCGTGCACACATGGTACGCAATGAAGAAGCTAATCAGGCCATATGTGGGATGCTTATAGGATCACCTCCAGAGGGGCACAGGGGATTCATAAACTGCCCTCAGGATTTAATGTAGGAAAACTCTCTGTTGGAAACGTCAATGGACCTAGATAGATGGAAGTCTTTTCTTTTTAATAACAGGGTCTCATCATAGAACAGGCATGAAATCCAGGTTACCAGTGGTCTAATTTCATCCTCAACCAGTATGATTATCATTGTTAGTGTTTTTGTGGAAGCAAAGCTCTGCAACTTTTAGATTTGCATTGTCAAATATTTTATTTACACAGTGAAACATTTATTTTGAAGCAAGGACACTTCAAAATTGTCAGTACCTGAGTCCTTTAATTAAGGACAACAGCAGGTAGACAACAGAAAGAAGGAAAGGTTGCAGTGGGTCTGGTTTTTGTGGTTGCTATGGTGAGTTTTTTACTGGTAAGACAGAAGAGAAGACAGTAGCTGCTAGAGAAGTGGAAGAGATCTGGAAAATTGCAAAGAAAAAGGGATTATCTTCACACAACAGTTGTGGGTGGAATGTAACCACTGAGCATTCAACAGACGTTTGTGCCACATCTAGTCATCTGATAGGCCCCGAGGAAGAGAACATCCAGAAATATGTCTGGAGTCCATAATGAAGTCGAGAGAGGCATGCAGTGGAAGAGGAGAGGGAAAATAAGGTTTGCAGATATGAGCTGATGAGAAGACCCAAAAGACTGATCTGTGACTGGTAACAGTAAGACTTCACATGACCAAATGGAACAAAAGGTGGAAGAAAAAGAAGATTCTGTATCAAGAAGTAGAGAAGAAATACGGTGAGGGTAGTTAATGGTCACATCTTGAGTAGAAATCATCAAGAACAAAAGGCATAGTGACACTCAGAAAGCTGGGAGAAGAGGAAAAAGTGGAACTTCAGATCCAGGCTAAGAGAAGGCAGTTCTGCCCTACAGAGGAGTTCTTGTTAAAGATTAATAGCTATGCAATGGCAGATGGCAGAAGGATAGAACTGAAAGGGGAGTACAGTGTGAGCTTCAAGCCTCAGAAGAGTAGGCCGGCAGGCAAAAGGATCCTTGTGGTACCACAAAAAATCCCAACCCATTCATCACTTTGGGAGTGCCATGACAATGTTCTTGTTACAGTGGATGTGAAATGATTGTATAAACTTAAAGAAACTATTCACAGAAGTGCTATAAGTAAAAGGACAAAAACTAGTCATGTGGTATGAAGCAACCACCACAGATCCATCAGAATAATTTCCTAGAATGTGGACCAAACGTTTGCTACGCAGACAGATGATCAGAGAGCTGGATGACTTTGGTGAATTTTCCAAGATGTTCAGGCCAGAAGATAGGCAGTGCAGTGACAAAATGGGAGATATTTGGAAAAATCCGCTGTCCAAGATGATCTTCTATCCCTCAGTCAACCTGAAAAGCCTACCCATCACTCTATTATTGAAGCACACAAATTAGAGATCTTATGCCAACAAAAGATCATGATCTGAAAGCCAATCAAGACTATCATGTGTTCTTGAAATAACCTCTTGCATGTTTTAGTACAGATTTGTGATGCTTGTTTAAAAGTTTTCAACCTCTGAGTGATAAGTACTGGAGTATGGCTTTCAGAGAAAGGGACTTACAAACTGTGGTAAGGCAACAGATGGCACAAATGTACTCATTATTTGCCTTTTCACCAAAGAAGTCAGTGTGTAAGTGAACCACAAGAGGTTCCTTAAGAGCCCTGAGGACCATGGAGAAAGCTTATGAGCATCAGCCTGGGAGGCATTGGCAAGATATGCAACATCTGTGTTTGGAGCAGATAAGACACACAGACCCTTGGACAAGCTGAGATCTTTATTCTCTCCCACTAATAACATTCTCAATAGGGTGCAGGTGCCTCCTGTTATTTTGAGGAATTCCATCTAGCTTCTACTGCCAGGACTTAAGAAGCCAAATATGCACAAAGTGCATACACCCAGTGCACATTATTACATCTTGTAACAGTTGCAGAATGGTGGTGGATAATTCACTAGGAAAGCTGGAGGCAAGAAGGCATGGTTTCCAGAGTCACTCGAATGCCAGTGTTATAAATACTATACATAGGATGATGATGATGATCTGCTTTAACTATTTACAACATATGGAAAACTGGAAGTAATTTTGTTTATTATCAGAATAACATCTGAATACTGACGAACTCATTAGCTGATCTGAAAATCTGGAAAGGACTCCCAAAGGCAGTGAAGGTCCCAGTTCAAGAGACTAGGAAATTAGGAAAGTCACGCTGGAACTTTAGTGTAAAATAATTACAATTTTTTTTTACCACTTTATGGTCAATAGCATTTTTATAGCACCTTTTGTTATTGAAATTCTTCACATTTTTTTCCTGCTTACTTTTTCTGCCGTCACAGAAAAGCATGAGAAGGACAAAAAGTGTTTTACAAAAAGCAACACCACCTGTTTTATTATATGAAATGTAACACATATACTTCTTTCTCCTCTGCATGTATACACCAAATAAATATAGCCCATATGGCACTCTGAGTATGTATGTGCTCACATTCATGCCACACATAGTTATCCTTTCAAGAAGTCACCTGCTAACTTGTGCTATTCTGTGAATTGAAAGTGCTCCTACTGCTGCAATACTGCACTGAAGAAGATGCTGATCTGTAGGACAGATGTTATCCTTGAAAAAATTCTAAATCTGGTAGTGTATAAAACATTGTTTTTTTCTGCTGAATTAAGTATTGATTTAATTGGAGCTTTTTCTGCCTTCAATTTTGAGATCATGGAACACTGTTTCCAAGGCTTGTACATATTGCTTGGTGGTTTGCAATATTTCAGTAATGCCTTGAGGCTTTCTGTTTCATTGCAATTGCATTTACAGCAATAAACTGTTCAACAAACACTGAATTTTATTAAACTGGCAAAATATGTGATAAAGAAAGCTAAGCAAGCCCACAGTCAGCTGTGCCAAAAATAAACAAATGCTTTATTTTAAATGCTAAAATAATGTACAAACGATGTTCAACAAAACTAAAATGCAGAATAATTCCAAAACTGAATTGTGTATAAAGTTAAAGTTCAAGAGAAGAACAGTCACTCTATCCAGCTGCAGTTCTACTACAGAAGGGACTCATCATTCCATGTGTAAGGAAATCCTTAGCCATTTTTTCCTATCCATGGCCACAGTGTGTTGCTCCTTCAACTCAACTGAGAGACTGGAGCGCCATCTCTGAGCTGGAGCAAATGATCCTCCTTTTAAAAAGCTTTTCTAGGGTTAATTTTCACCTGTCTGTATTTACTGGTTGAGAACTAGAGAACAGTTGTACCAGCACAACTGAGGATACACTGTGTTCTCAGGATGACAGCTGGACAAGGTAGGCAATGGCTCACAGCAGCCTTGCTGCCTAATCTTACGTCGTTTAAGTATGGTCCCCCTAGAAATGATGCTCTCTACAATCTTTTCCCTTTGCTTTCTGTGGAGACAGAGTTTTTGCAAGAAAATGGACACATGGTGCACCAGCCATAAGGACAAGTGAACAGAGCACGTAGAAAACATACACAGCGAGAGAATGCTGATGCTTCAAGGACAGAGGAACAGCAGCTGTAGAAAAACAAAGATAGAAAACTGTCTGATGATTTGTGTGAATAGGTGCATGGTAGCTGGACGAACAGAGCGAGAGATCCAATTAAATCATTACATGTTTTATGTGTGTATATTGCTTTGCCAATCATGTAATGTGTGGACGCCTGGACAGGGGGAGCACAGTGTATAATAAGGGTGCTTGGGGGCAATAAAGTGGCTTCTGCTGAATTCATATTGGATCGTGCGTAGTCCGTTTACTCTCGCAGCTTTCTACTTTCCCTTCCCATCTTTTCTCCCATGAACAAGTGTGTAAGAAGAAGAGACAGCCATGGCCTTGCATCTGCTGAGCTTCTTCAGCACCCATGGAATGACCCTCAGGGTTCATCCTCCAGCCACCTGCGGCAGCACTGCCATGTTCATATTGAGCAGCAAGCAACTCACCCCACAAGCCCCCATGTGCTTTCAGTGTGAAATAAAAAAAGTTCATTCAGTGTTTTGTTTTCAATTGTCTACATATAGTTTCTCCTCATCTCCTCTTGTATCCTGTCTTGAGTATTATAAAGCTACAATTTGCATTTTATGGTTTTAGCAAGATAAATACCCAAGATGGGTGATGCAGAGGTGAACAGTGAAAGGCAGAGCAACTGTTGTCATATTAGAAGGTAAGTTATTGTCTTTTCAATCAAGTAATATAGGCAGTCATAGAAATCCATTCAATGATGCAATCGTTCTTTTGTCTGTACTTAATACCCTTCACTGACAAAGACTCCATAATTTGCCCAAGTAGTCTCTTACAACACTTAATTATCTTCAATGTCTTTTTTTAACGTGGTGAGTTGCAATTCTTCTGCAAACGGAACATGGTTATGACTGGTACAAAAGATCTCTTTCACTAGTCAGAGCTTCATAGCTTTCTTTAAAGCTGATCATCTTGTTCAGGACATATATATTTCAGAGGTTCCTGACAGGAAAAGCATGGTGGCTCTTCATGCCAGTGAAGAACTTTCTTCAAAGACACTCTTTAACAAGTCTGGCAACTGCAGAATATACACATAAACCAAGGGGCATGATCATTTCTTTAGCTCACCAATTAATAAACGTATAAAAACTTGCAAGTGCCACTTCTTTATAATAGTGAGAGAAAAGAAGAACATCACCAGGGTGAAGAAAGAAGATGCTCAGGAGCTTCGTGTTGAGAACTTTAATAGCCTATTCCCTAAGAGAGAGAGATTTCCTAAAAGCAGTTTCTTCTGTCTCATTTTCGGTGGCTGTAGCAATGCTTAAGCAAGGACAGGATATACCCCTCTAGGGATAGTTCATCCAACTAAACACAGACATTGTCAGTGAAGACATCTGCAGCTGAGTTAGTCTTCTTGCTTCCCTTTACAGTTAATGGAAAGAAAGAGCTGCATTTGGTTGTGATTTAGCTTATGCCTTGCACACCTTTTATAGGATATGTACCCCACAAATGCATAATTTGCTCCACTGAGTATAAACTGAACCTGAGATAAATAGAGTGTATATTGACATCTAGACCATATGCATTTAAAGCAAAGTGAGAGGAACCCTTCTCCTGCTGACTTTTAACAGGAACAGTTTCCATGGATGGAGTCATTTTATTTGCAGGCAAAGTCACAGCCTTGTTTTGATTAACTTTTTTCTGGAGCTGCAGTCCATTAACACTCATTCATGCAGATTATAATGATGTATTGTACATTCTTTTTAAATCTTATATAACAGCTCTAGTGTGTAACAATGTCATGGTAATTAGAATCACAGTTTTGACTATTATGAGGCATTTTCTGCTTGGCTTGTGCTTCTAAAACGTAATTTCTGTCATTTGGCAGCTACGCTGCCAAGAACATAGCAAGGTGGAGAAGATGTGTAAACAATTTACTAAAGTTTCTATCCCAAATCAAAGCTAGTGACACCCCAGAAAAGTCAGAATCCTCTGTTTTCAATATCAGTCCATGAGAAAACTTCCTTCCCTCAGAAATTTTTCTTCCAAGATCAAGCAAAGAGGGCAAATTTGAGACTTTCTGATAGCAGAGGGTGCAACCGAGGCTGCACTACAAAAAGCATCTGTGGAGAAACTCCCCAGGCCATCTCATGGAGCAGGCTCAGAGCACAGAGGTTTGCACTTGCTGAAGGATACCTGCTACTGCGGTGTCCATGTTCTACTACTGCTCTTCCAGTCTGTTTCTGCGTCCACAAAGAAGCCCCAAGCTGAAGAACTGAATGATGCAAAGAGTAGATTAGCACTGAGAGAACCAGCAAGTGTCTAAATTTAGGATTTTGTTGCAGGGTACATAGTCAAGACATTCTTGGCCCTTTAATGAATTTCATTTGATTCCCAGCTGAGCTGTTTCATATGAGTGTTGTGCTCATGGCCCTGGTAAAATAAAAACACAGCTGAGGTGGCTGCTGTTAATACTGATGTGCTTTACTACCGCAATGGTTGTGTTCACTGTAGCTCCTCCAGACGTGCCCCATTCTTTGGACACAGACTCTACTTTTCTAACCTGTGACTTCAGTAAGAGAGCAACTGGTTGGACTGGTAAAACAGCAGCTATCTGGCAGTGTGGGAGCTCATAAAGATTGGCCAAGCAGCCTCGAACAGTTTGTAAGGAAAATGAGGGATTAAATGACAAATAAAGAGGTATATATTGCCACTAAGTTTCTAAGAAGTCAAGGCAGGAGAAAGGCTGGAATACCTAGAAAAAACAGTGTTGAAATTTGACACCTCACAAGCTCACCCAAACTGCGGCAGGACCTGGCAGTGCACGTTGTGAGCAGCACATAAAAGAAATGTGTATGAATACTAAATAGCAATATGGTTGAAACCAGGAATAAGGACTTTCAATTTGGACAGTTAGATTATACATAAATGGGGAGTAAGTCCTTTGTTTTGCTTTAGGAGTTTAGATAAGTTACATGAGCTATTTTAATTATTTAAATTTTCTCATCTCCAATACTGAGATGAGAAACATGGATACAGAATCTGGTTATTTTCCTCAGTATGAGGTGATGCCTTGCTCAAGGAACAGCATGGGAGTAATTTCTGTCTCTGCTGAAGCAAGAATGGATTATCTAACAATGACAAACTGTCACCATCATTTTGCCTTGGCAGGTAGAATAACTGATTCCTCTATCTTTCTTTTTAAGGATAAAAACACAAATCACTTTATCCATGAATAAAACATGCTGCCCTACAAAGAGATCATTTCCTCTCCAAATCCAGTGGTTGCCCAGACAAAATCATCTCAGAAACACCACAAAAATAATGAGATGTAGATGAACACAAGGAGAGAACTTGAGAAAGGGAACAAAGTTAATAAATAAGGCTGAGGGAAAGCACAGGAGAATTCTTTGTGAGACAGATATGTGGTTCAGAAATGAGAAGATTTTTAAATGGTCAGGATGTCAGGCGGGCGTTAAAGAAACATTCCAAGAGCAGACTTCAGCCCAGAGAGAGTACAGTAATTCCCTTAACTTCAGTACAATTTATTTCAAGTCAGTCAAAAAAGACCCCAAATGTATATGACACATACTGCAGCTATGAGGAGATGAGTAACTGGGCTGGGAGCTGGAGAGGTGAATGTGGGACGGAACATCTGACCCCCCTTGACAGCTGCCTGCAGCGTCCCCGCCGTCCTTGAAGGAAATCCACGGGACGTGCTCAGCTGCAGACCCCCAGATCCGCGCCCCTCCTCTGTCTCTTCCCAGCTGGCGGCTCGGGAGCTGGCACGTCTGCTGACCCGGGAGCGGGGCTTTCTCGGGTCCCACCGCTGCTCGTCCTCTTTTCTTGTGCAAGAGAGAAGCGCTCGTCCCCGCCGCCTCGCAGGCAAGACATTTCTTTCTTCTGCTCTGCCCTCTCTCAGAGCGGCATTGCCGCTTGCAAGCACGGGCTGCCGAGCCCTGCTAAGGAGAGCGGGGCACGGCCCGGGCGGCAGGAGAGAGCTCGGCCGAGGGCTGCGGCAGCAGGGCCGGGGGGCGCGCCCGGAGCGCTCCCTCCGCACCCGGCACGGCTCCGGGCAGCGCTGCGGTGCCGGGGCCACGCTCCGGCCACTCCCGGCGGGGCTGGCCCCATTCCTGGCAGCCACCTGCCGCGAAAGGGGGCTGCCCTGGCCTGATGTCCCCTCCTCAGCGCCCGCCTGACCCCGGCAAAGGCTTCTCACTGCAAATTGGCTCACTTTAGCGATAGGAAAAAACAGCTTCCAGCACCAGATTCAAGCCTTGGCAACATATTACCGTTTACGAATTCTTACACTTATTTAATGCCCACAGGCACAGTTAAGACTCTGCAAAAATGCTTAATTAAGTATGCAGAGAGGTGTCTTTAGGAGAGCAATTTCAAGGTTCTGTACACTCAGCTAGTAAATACGAACTTTGAAACATACACTGCTTTACTCTGTGGAATCAGAAACTTGAATCTGCAGCGTTTGTTCACCTCACTGCCATTTTAGGATCAGTCTCAGAAGGCGCTCAGGGTATGGTTTAGAGTATCAAGCCATAGAGGAAGTGTTTGACTTGCTTAAGGATTGCTAACATTGTCAATTCATCAAGTTGATTTATATTTCTTTTCCCCAGCTTTCCAAAAGTGTCTCCTCTTTGCCTTTTTTCATGGCATACTAAATGATGTGATTCTGGCATGTTCTCCATTTGTGATTGTCAATAGCCAGGAAGATTTATAGCCTAAGGTCAAAAAAAATCCTCTGGCTGTGGTCTCCTCTTGCTCTTTAGCTTAGGAGTCAGAAACAGGGAATTCATTTTAAATTGACTGTAAATACTAATGCTGCATTAAAAATTCAAAATTATACCACTTTGCTATGTATGTTCCAATATATAATACTTTGTGCTAGTCAAAATTATACAAAAAAGCCTCAAATTTTTCAAGACGACTGAAAAAAAATTTTACTTAACATTTCTTACTGTGGTGATGCTGTGATAAAACCTAAAAGTATGTTAAAATAGTATGTATATAGTACCCATAATAGTAATTCTCTTAAAGTAAATGTATTAATTTATTTTCTTACCTATTTTTTTTCCACTTTGGTAAGTTTTAAATTTGCTGTAAAAAATATATATATGAAACTGTAATATTAATAAATAAAAGCTGAGTAGGATCAGACTCAAAGGCACCTACATTAAAGCACAAAGTCTTTAAATTGCATTATTCAAATTTTTTGAATTCCCTGTGTTTTTCATCCACTTATTTAACTGATCTTTAGCATCACTAAACAAGAGAGTAATATCTTTAAATGCTCCTCACATAAAATGAAGTTTGTCCATATCTTGCACAATGGAAAAGTGCATCTTTACAAGCAGATGAATCATTGATTCACACAGAGGATAAATTCTCACTTTATTCATTCACACCATACACGGATCCTACATGTGTACATTCTTCCTTGCGTCATGGCTGTCCTGGAGTTATTTTCTCCTGTGTCCTACTTATTTGAAGGATGCCACCATCGTTACATTACTAAACTAATCCTCCAACACTACTGAACTAAAATGGGTCCTAGATCCTGTTTATTAGGTGATGAGCCCAAATGTCTCTATATGCCCCGTATCTCATGCACAGGACACAGACGTCCATACTTTGCTAAATTGGTAGGATGCAAATTAAATTAAGATGTTTTTCTTCCTTAGCAGGTATCGCTTTTCTGAACAGCAATTCTAACGGGATTATTATTGAATTGACTGACCGGTTTCACAATAAAGAGAAAGGTTTTTTAATAGCACACTGAGAAAACAAAAAGACAAAAAAATATTTTCATTTTCATTTGATCAAATGTAGAACTAGCTGTGGTACCTACAAAAAGTAGGTGGTGAGTTTTCTACACTTTAAAATAATGCCCTCAAACATTCCATGCATTTACAACTTATTATGTGAGATTGGGATCATTACCTGCCTACTTGGTTCCTGCAGAAGTGGCAGAAAATAACAGAAGAGCAGAAATGACAGATCCAGAAAAGAAATTTTACATGACTATTCCCTTTTTAGAGCATTTTAAACTTTATTAACAGAACACTTTAAATTTTGAATTAAGTTATGAAGCTCCTCAGCATTAGAAAACAGCTTTCAAAATCACTGTTTTAGTTTCCAAGAAGAAAAAGCTTAATACCAAAAACATTTCTGTTTCCAGCTATAACAGTATCTGGCATAATGTGATATTGTAACAGTAATTCCCGTCTCTTGGTGAGCGTGGATGGCTTTCTGCTCCAGAGCAGAGGTATGCAGTGGAAGGGTCAGCTCTGAGCTTGGCAGAACACAGCATATGTGATTTTAGGCAAGTCGTTTGCGACCACGTCCAAGAAAGGCAGCAGGCAACACTTACAGTGCATAACTTCAGGGCCTGGTCTCCTCTTACAGTTCAGGTGAAGGACTGCACGTCTCAGGAAGGAATCCAGCATAACTGGGGAATTGTCTAAATCGAGCTAGGAGAGAGAACATCACTGAGAACAGTAACTGGACTGAGTGCCTGTGCTGTACCATCTCCCGTCTCTTGCCAAGACAAAAGTTGTGGGCAGGTGCACAAGCATAGAGCTAGATGTGCAGGGAATCAAAAGTCCAAACCCCTCCCAAACGCTTCAAACACACATTTCTGAAATTTCAGCTCCTTCAGCATTAGATGACAGCTTACAGGGCTTTTAAAAGGATCAAAACTTTGGATTTATATGCCTAAAAGTTCTGTCTGTCCCACATTAGGCATTCCAGCTGCACTGAACTCTCCAAGTTAATTTTTCTTTTTACCTCAGCTATTTCAGTGTTACCCATAATGTGCAGAGCAGGTGTGTGCTAAATTCTTTTTGCATCTGGATCATAATCATTCCATATTCATTCCTTTACCCGACGAACAAGAATCCCTACTCATATACTATAACAATAAATATATAAATCTTCTTGGAAAGTGTTCAGACAATACAGATACTGGCATTTTAAAATTAGATGGAAGTACAGCTATGCTATACAAGGTCTAAATATTATAGTCACTTAGAAGATCAAAAACCACTATAGAGGGAAAAAAAATCAGACACCTCCATCTTTCTAGATCACCATTTGAATTCCAGTTGAGGCCTTTTAGCTGTCGAAGTTGTGATATGTAATTACACTGTAGATAGTATTAAGAATTAGTAGTTTATTCTAGTCAGAGGAGGAACATAAATACAGAAAGCATTCTTGATACTAAGGTTCATTTGTTGATGGAGCTAGGGGATTAATTTTGAGTATGGAGTCTGAGGGATTTCCCATAAAAGATCTTGTCAGAATTAAATGTCAGACAATTAAGTTTCTGGTGATATTTTCCAAAACCCAGTTTCTTTAGCATACATGATGTTAGAAATCCATCACCTTTTTTTTTTTTAAAGTATCTTCAGCAGACCTACATCTCTTTCTTAACAACTATACAGTATTGAATAGGGAGTCTTATTTACTCAGAAACACTTCACCTCGACAGCAGAAGCTGTGATGCCACAAGGTAAATAGTGCAGAGGACACAGAGGTGGGCACGGCTGGCCCCACTCCTGTCTGTAGAGCCCTCAGGGCTTCTCCGACCCAATGATCAGAAATTTATCGCTGTGGTGGTTCACTGTCCATGGGATGTCTGGGGCACACGCAGAGAAACCGACGGTCCATGCCCCTCTCCAGGATGCCAGGGGCCGGAAAAGCACTGGCAGTTCTCACGCTGAACACAAACCACACCAGGCAGCTCTTCGCCCGGTGTGTGTTCAGGGTGTACAACCTCGTGCCACGCGAACTGGTTCTGGGTAGTTTATACGGACTTTAACACAGGAAATTAACCTGCAGCCCTTAGTGCCACCTGCAGTTTGGGCTCTGAGGGTTTAACCGCGGTGCCCGCGGGCGGGACAGGAACGGGGCGCCGCGGACCGGGTTTCACGCGCGTCCCCGTCACTGCGCTCCCGACGCGAGCAAGGACGACTGGAGCCCAAGGGCCCGGCGGGACAGGCGCCGGCTGCCTGACGCTCCGGCCCTTCGGGGGCTCCCCTCCAGCGCGGCGAGGCGCTGCCCGGCCGCCGCGACGGTGACGGAGGGGACGGAAGGAGCCCCGCGGCGGCCCCGGCCGGGCTGCGCGGGCGCTGCGGGGGCAGG
>VWPU01000014.1:0-68017 GCA_013398955.1 Callaeas wilsoni | reverse complement strand
CAAGCCAAAAACAGTCCAAAAACGAACAGAAGCCACTGAGGCAGATTACAGTCCCTTCTCCGCTGAAAGCCAAAGAGACTAGAGAGCAAAACTCTTCTCTTTGCCCTTCTAACTGGCAGAAAAATGCAAACATTCTAGTTACAAGGTCAAGCTGGCCACTTTGAAGAGTTCTCTCGGCTTCTCTCTACCCCCCCTTTGCAATTTAAAGGTACACTAGAGATCAAGCAGGCGACGGGGAATACAGTATGGTCATAGAATCACCACAAGACACTTTCTGATTTTCTAAATGCTATCATTTTGATGAGCTTTCAACGATTTATTAGCCTAACTGCTGTTTTTAATGCTGTTAAACCCATTTTTAAAATATCGTGCAGCCCCAGAGTTGCAACAAAGTCTTAAATTGGCTACTTTTACCAGCATCTCCTGGATCTGCATTTTCCGTTAATGCTTTGCCTGTCTTTTGTACACACCTGAGTAGAAGAAATCATAATGGGGGCACATAAAAAAATCCAGTTCTCATATTCGACTTGTCTAACAGCACTAGAATAAAGGAATGCTCACTGATGAGAAGGAACTTGCCCAAAAAGAGTTTAGGAAACAGTTTTCATGACAGATAAGTGGTGTGGAGCATCTTCAGTCCTGGAAAATCATTAAGGCAAAGTGTGGAAGGGCTCAATGTCTTAGAGACCAATAGCACCAGAATAATGTAACATTTCTAGCTGCAGCAGGCAAATCAAATGTGCAGAGAACGCCAACACAGAACTGGTACAACTGTTGTGAAGGAGGTCATTGAGTAGTTTAGGGTGGTTAATTGAGGTTATGTGCTTGTAAATGGAAATTGGCAAGAAATAAAAGGTAAAAATTTTTTGTTTGACATGATAAGATGAAAAGGAGGTGGGTACCTCACAAAGATAATGTTTGGCTTTGTGCCACAGGAGCAGCGCTTTGCCAGGATGGTGTAAGTACCTGTGAAGTTCAGAGCTTCTCTTGTAGTGTTAGCTTGGAGTCTTCATGCCTGCTCTTCCACAGGGCAGGCTGTCTCAAACTGCAGTGTGCTTCTGGGTGAGCTGCTGGCAAATTTTATTTGCTTTTTCTTTGCTCTGAAAATAGCTCTCAATGGATTTTGTGTGGAGGAGGAAAGATAGTTCTCTGCTGGTCTTCTCCAGCACTATTCAACATATTAAGTCACTCTCTGGCATGAGCAGGACTGGATCCAATGTCTGAAGACACAGCAGAGATGGCTCGGGATGTGAGATTAATTATCCTTTAATTCATAAGACTGGCTTTGTTCACCTTTTGATCTTTGTGCTCAGTTCCCCTGAAAAATTGCATCTCTGAAGTTCTAGTGTAGGCCTTGCTATGGAAAAATGGAACAGCAGTGCATATATGAACATAATGTAGCAAGAGAGGAAAGGAAGTTCTCCGTCTTTTGATTGAAGATGGAGCTTCAACAAACTAGTAGAAAATTCGGTCAGCCATCTCCAAATACAAAATATTTGGAAAGATGGGAAGAAGGGCGTTAGGTTCCTGTGGGAATATGGCTGCTCAAGGTACTGATCCCCACAGTGTCCAGCAGAGGGTTCCTAAAGGCACCTGACTTAAAAAGGGGCCCCACATCCATGCACCTCCCTAAGATCTGCTTTCAGAAATTAGGTGGAAAACTGTTAAAGATTCCTTCAGGTAAAAAGGGCTTTCTGTGGGCTTTTTGTTTGCTTGCTTTTCTGGGTTGGATTTGGGTGTTGATTTTTTTCTGGGACTTGGTTATTTGGGGTTTTTTGGTTGGTTGGGTTTGGTTTAGTTTTTGTTTGTTTGTTTGTTTGTTTGTTTTTAATCTTCCTGCCTTCTAAAACAAACTGTCTGGAACTTCAAGCAGTGTAGTTCGCTGCTTCTGGTGAGATCTTTTTAGCTGTTGATAGAAGCTGTTTATGGGCCTGTGTCACCTGTCCCTGCTGAGTTTATCTCAGTCATGTTTGTAAGAGTCCAAGTCATGCTTAAAGGTGAGCATGGAACTTCATAGGTTTTCTGCTTTATGTTACAATATTTTAGGAGTAAACATAATGTGAATGCTTTGAAAATTGGGTAAATTAATTTATTCTAAAGTTCCAGGGTGGACCCAGGCCTTGATCCTGCAATATAATTCACACCTGAAGAGCTCGTAGCAGCATTAGGACCCATGCTTTTATAAAACCTCTTTGTCGTTATTGGGAAGGTGTCTTCAAAAAATCTCTACATAGATTGGATAGCTCTTTAAAATAATTGGTTGAATATTAATTTTGGTGGCTCACTGCAATTATGTTAATTATGGGGAACTCATTAGGCACTAATGTAAATATTAGAACCCCTTCTGTAACATTCACTGTAATTTAATGCTAATTCACAGAACTATTATTAAACTGTTAATAGCCAGGGATAGAATCCATTCAAGTACATAACACCTCACACAATCAGTAGAGCATTGCAGCTGGGGAAGAACATGTGTTACAGTCCACACACACTTTTGAACACACAGTCATGAGCTGTTGGCAGCCTTCCCATCACAAATTAGAGGAGACTCCGAGCAAACTGCCAGGGGTTTCTTGGTCTATTGGCTGACCTGGCCTCGCCAGTCCCCATGACCACCACGAATGCTGGTTCTGTGGCTGAATTACTGCATAACTTTGTACCTCATGTCATCTGTTTGGAAACCCGGCTGATTACATCTCCTACATAATTTTAAAATCTAGCATGCTGGCAAAGGCAGTTTCCCAATCTTATGTTTACTTTGTATCCATGCACTTTAGATTTCCTTGGCATAGGGGTTGCTAATAGTTCTGTTCACATACACAGCTTGCAGTCGTCTGATTCAGCCTGTAGTCACTTGATAATGCCAGTGCAAGAGGGGACAACCTAGCTGTTTTTCATGAAGTGTTCACATCTGTTATTTTGTTAGTCGAGGGGGCAAAAAGGTAGAAATTTAGTCGGTGCGAAATAACTGGGTGAGGGACAATAAATTCCAGGCTTTGGAAAATGCTCTATTCTAATATAAAGCTTTCTATTCGAGAGTGACAAAAACACAACCAGAAATAAGTGCTGACATGAGATCTGGCTAGAATTTAGGTACTTAAATTGCTGTTCTGAAGAAGTCTACGTAGCTGCTGTCAAACCTCCTGAAGGGATTTAAATATAACAGTCTTGGCTGCCTGGAACTGTGCTGGTCCCTTGGCAGGCCTGGGGGGCTGCACCCAAATCCACCTGTGGTGGGGGAGCTGAGGGCCTGTCCCCTTCCATGCCCTGTGGAGCTCAGGGGGGAATAGCTGTGCTGCTGGAGGGAGGCCACTCACAGCCTTCCTGTGGCTCCTGCTTCTACAATTTGCTGCTGCATATGTTTTTATTTTTGACATTTGGCTGAGGGGAGGAGTGGGACCTAAATTCACCTGCCACACCTACCTGAGAGTGTGGAGTCACATCCCTGTTGTCCTGCACAGTGCTGAAGCCAGCAGCCAGCTGGCAGTTTGGGCAGGAGGAATGCCCATATCCTCTTGCTGAAGGGTTTGGGAACAGTGCTCTAAATGTATGAAAAGAAGGAGACCAAATGCCTGGAAGGTTAGGAAAGTGGGTTCCAGGAATCAGCTCAGGGTAATTTATATATTCTCTGAAATGGCTTTGGTAAAATTCTTACCCCCCACCATCCCCAGAGACCCAGAGCTCCTCGACCTCCCAACCAGGAGGAGCACAGTGCTGCAGACGAGGAATGGAACCTCCTTGCACCTGTTTATAAAGGAGCAAGGCAAGGGCCACCTTTCCACCTTCCAGAGACAGCTGGGCAGTGGGTTCCCCATGCAGAGAGGTTCAAACGTACTCTTAACATGTTCCTGTTCTACGAGCTGAAGACAGCGAATCTCAAATCTGCTGATGCCAGCCAGCGCTTCACTGGCGTGTGGACAGCTGGGCTGGAAGCAGCCTGCACGCTGTCTCTGCCCAGGCCGTGTTTTGGGAGTGTAGCTCTGTCTCTCACAAAAGGGGGGATTTCTTTTCTGTGGTCAGATGCCTGAAAGCCGAGGCACAGTCTAACTCCTCAGAGACTTGAACCGAAGATTTTCTGCTTTAATGGGCTATATTGCCCTCAGCATGAACTTTTCTCCCTTCTAGAAACAAAGTCACAGTAGGAGTCTTGCTGGTTTAATAAACGTAGAATTAAAAGAACAGCATTTGAAGACCATTTAAAACAATCTTGTTTTTAAAATTTTCCTTAAATGATCAGTTTGAAATGACTTTACGTACCATTTTTAACAGCACCATCTGGTGGCTCTCAGCTAATGTTGACATTAGCCGTGGCTAGAGCTGTTTCTTATGTTATTACAGTGTGAAATACTTGGTTTGTTTTATTATGAATGCCAGAGGAGGTGTGTGGGTATGTGTAAATATGGCAAAAATAAGTAGATTTGACAAAAGCATGTTGCTGGAATGTGTGGAGTAAAGTAGGGCAGAACTCCAGGGCTGTATGTGCATAAATATTTGAGTACTAGAAGAGTGATATTTTCTCATTCCTGTAATATGTTTAAAGATGCCTACTTACCATACAAAGTCTATTATTAAAGATTATTTTATATTTGCTTCTAATCTTCTTACATATATGTGGAGTCAGGAGAGATCAGCAAAGTCACTGATTGGAAGAGCAGGCTGCTGAGCAGCATGGGGAATTTATAATATATTGGGGGCTTAGGAATGTGAACTTTCATTTTGATTTATTCAGTCTGGGCAAACAGAGGGGGTAGATATCACAGCAGTGAACGAGGAGGTGAAAAGACAATCCATGTTCAGCCAGGGAAGCCTGGAAAGACAACCAAAGGCAGAATCTCTTTCTGCTATGAGCCTTTGTGTGGTACACAGGACGGAAGAATGGTTTCTGGAGCTGATGGCCATAGAGATGTCACTAGAATTTCCGCACGGGAATTTCAGGGTGGGCAAAGCATCCTTCTGGTCCTTCTCCCCCCAGGTGGAATTCAAGGCATCAGGGTTCAGAGTGCTCCTTTTCATTAATGATTTATGAGTGGCAGTAAGTGCAAGGTCACATGGGTTTTGATCTTTTTTCTCACTATAACAGCTGATGATGCTGCATGAAACTCCTGCTTATGTTTTATGCTCTGTGCTATCTCAAAGATCCATTTCCCTCAGCGTTAGGTGATCCCTCTGGCTAAATATGTTGTGGGCAATTATGGCTGTGTACAACAAGCCTTGGCATCAGCAGCTTAGCACCGGCTTCACTAGCCAGAAGCAGAATTTGTGCTTGGCTGTTTGTAAGGCAGTTCCCAGGACAGAATCCTTTCCAGAGCAGAGCTTCCTATGCCTTCCCTTTGCTTTGTGCTCTGCTTGCTAACATGAAATAAAGATGACCTGGAAAATACAAACTTGAGTGTTGCAATTGCTAGTTATTATTTCTGGGGAATGTAGATTATTTTTTAAAAAAAATCTATTTGGAATTTGTATTGAGGAAGGCCAAATTAAGTGATGGCAGGAAGCAGTTTGGCATAGCAGGTAGGAAGGTGCTGTCTCAAAAAGCTGTGCTCTCCGTAGCTAACTGGGGCTAAATAGGCATGATTGGCCACATCCGTCATCTCCTCTGTGCCTGTTCCTGTGCCTGTTATCTGAGCTGTGCTCTCCTCACAATAACAGGTGTTTTAAAGCCTCCTGTGGATAGTAAAGCTTGGCAGAATCCTTTTTTTTCCCAATCTCTTCCTTATTTTGTGTGGCCCAGTATTGTGGTGAACAGAATGAGCTGTGTCCTCAGTAGCTGCAGGTCCCCCCACCTCTGATGATTGCAGTGGAGTGTCGTATATTCACAGTGACCTGGAAGGCACCTTTGTCTGGCAGAACCTGGGGGCATAGCAAACGTAGTCTCTGTTTTTTCCTCTGAAACAGTGTCTATTTTGTGTATTTCCACTGAGCTTTCTGCTTCATCTCTGGAAAGAAAGTGAAATAGCAAGCGATGAAAACAGTGATGAAAATGATGATGAGGATTTATGCGTGTAATAATCATCTGCAGATATTAAAGCTTTGCAGTACCCTTTTTCAGAGATATTCATGTGAGTCAGTGAGATCTGATGACTTGCTCAAGGTCACAGAGCAAGTTTGTGGCAGAGACAGAAACAGAAATTGCATCTTAAGAGTCAGGGCAGTCTCATATTCCTGGGCTCCCTCTTACAAACGCTGTTGTGCTGCATGACGTGGCATTGCCTCAGGCTATGAGGGAAAGGGGAGCACACCCAAAAGCGAGCTTAGCTCTGCATGCTGGGTTTTAAAACCTCTTTTTGCATCTTTAAAATTGCCTTAACCATGTTAACTTCAGTCAAATTAACATGAGACAAAATTTACAGAAATGGTGGTTAAATAGTTATGTGGTTTTTCATGTGTTGGTGAAGAAACTGCTGAATGCTTACCCCAGGCACCCCCAATATACCCACCCTCCCTGACTGGTGATGGGTCAGATGCACGTGCAGGGCTGAGCCTGCCATGATCATAGGAGTCAGGATGTGCAGTCTGTCCTGTAGAGTTTAAGGGAGCCACTGTCTGTGGTATCAACATTTGGAGCTGCCCTACTGCAATCTGAAAACTCTTCTCACTTTTGGCCCTACCATAATGACATAAGTTCTACTTTTCTAACCAAAAATGGTACCTCTTGGTGCTGAGTAGTACACAAACTGGTTCAGAGCATCAGTACGAAAGCAGAAATAGTTTAATTAGTTCCAGGATCCATGGAGGAGAAACAGAAGCCAAATAATCTGTTGCAGCCATGCTCCACTTCAAGAGGTATGTGGAGATGGGGAAATAGCTCATGCCAGCTTGTCAGAAAGGAGGCTGGAAGTTACAGATTGCACGGACACGGTACTGGAGGCAGAGAACAAATGTTTCCCACCTAGTGAGAAACACTTCAGAAAGGAAGAGTCATCGCTTAATAGCAGCATGACGGTTACTGTAGAGAGTAAGAGAGAGTCCTCTGAAAGCCTAAAGCTTTATCTAAATGAGGGAAATACACAAGATTATAAAAAATCACAGATTAAATGTAGAAATGCAACAAGGCAGACCGAAAAAGAGGAGTTAGAGGAGCATTTGCAAAAGGCATCAAAACTAGTAAAAAATAAATCTTCAAAAACATCAGTATCTAGGAGCCTGCCAGAAAAATCTCCAGGGCTAGCAGATGCTCAGAAATGACAAACGAATTCTTTGCATCTGTTGCTCATTGTGAAGAAATGGCAGATCCCTGTGCTGGTACACTTCTTAAAGAAGAATTCATCAGGAAGTCTCTTTCAAATTGAAGAGTTGGTAGGGGAATTTATGAATCAAATAGATGTTGCCAAGTAATTTATTAACCCAAGCTTTCTGTAGGAATTCAAGAACAAGATAGCAAGACTAATGGTGGTGTTGCATAGAAGCAGTCTGGTACTGGAGGACTCAAAGATGGCAAATGTGATATGGTTTTCTAGAAATGTGTTAAGGGAAACCACAGGCTGATGGGCTTGGGATATGCACAAGAAGAAATTGCTGTGCAATGGTATATTGAGAATGGAATTACAGGCTACAGAGACGAGTCAGCCCGGGTTTAGTGATGAGAAGTCAGTCCGTGCAAAATGTCAGAGCTTTTCTAATGAAATAGCAAATGGATGTGTTCTGGGACCCATGGTGGTCAGCAGATGCATAAATAATTTGGGAAGAGTTGAATACTTGTTGTTATTCTTTGCTGTCCTGAATAGCTTTGAATTACTGATGATGACGGAAAAATTTTATAAGAACCTAGTGAGCCTGGGTGACTGGGCAGTGAAATACAGAATGACTGTGTAGATAAGCAGAGTGATACATTTCATCGTATATGGGGAGGAAGGAATCAGAATGGGGGAGAATTGGATGTGCTCTGAGCTGTTTCTTGGATAAGAACTTGAGTTGTGAGAGGAGCTCCATCTCAGTGTTCAGGAATGATCCAACAGGTATCTCAAACACTAGAGTTGTTAGGACAATAAAAGAGAGCAACTTGAGGAGGCATTAATTGCTTTATGTGCTAATATCAACGTGCAGAATTGCCTCCTGAATATCAACTTCTGCCTCCTGAATACTGTATGCAGTTGTGGTTCCTTTACTTCCAGTCCAGTCCCAAATACACTAAAACTGGAGGAAGCAGTTAGAAGACAGCAAGGCTCTTTGAAACCTTGGAACGGGCTCTGTAAAAGAAATGAGCAGTGAGGCTGAGGCCCTTCAGCATGCAAAAGAGACTCCTGAGGAAAGTGGTAATAAAGGCTATGAAGTCACGTGGCACGGAGATATCAGGTAGAGTTTGATGTCTCTAATTCAGAACAAGAACTGGGGGACATGAAATTAAGCTGTCAGCTTCAGGGTAAGTGTTGCTATTTGTGTGACCAGTTCTTCTGTGCCTTCCCAGATCCTGGTTTGGCCACTGCTGGAGGCAGCATGGTGGGCTGTGTGGGCCCTTCTGTCTCCTGCTGTGCTTGTCTTACGCTTGGCTTGGGGTGGTTTGGGAAACCACTGCTGCAACTGTTCACAGCAGAACTGGCCTCCCATCAGGATCTCCCTTCATCCTCTCTAGTGCTAGTTCAGAGTCGGAAATCAGGCAGTTGACAGCTGCTTATCCTGACCAAGCAACTTGTTTTTAAGATTCCTGCAGTAAATTTGTTTTGTCGTTAGTTCAGAGCCACTCCATGCGTGTGGGGCAGTGGGGAAGGTCTGAACAGCATCTCCACAGCCACATGTGAACAGCTGGAGCCCAGCCCCCAGGGCAGGGATCCAGACTGCCTCTCGCTGGGGTGCAGTGATACAGAGGCAGGAAATTGTAGCCCCAGGCAATGAAATGGGAATGGCGTGTTTGGGTTTGCAGTGGTTGTGTTTTAGTTTCAGCAGTATTGTGAAAATCAAAATGTTTGAGTAATTCTGAAAGACTATGGAAACCAAAAGATAAAAGTGAGAGTGTCCCATATGCTTTTACAATTTTAAAACAACTCAGCTAAAGCTGGGTCACCGCCAACCTCTTGATAAAGGCTGTGCTTTTGCATTCCAAGAAACAAAAGACTAAATTACAAAGAACATACTGACTATAGAGAGGAAATCTCAGAAAGTATTGAAATCTTTTTCTGAAGAATCTTCTCATGTTACTTTCAGACATGAAAGTTAAGAGCGTGGTGTGGATAGAGACTATAAAGTTTAAGGGAGTAGCTGAGAGTGCATGTCCACACATGGAAGTTGCTAGGAATGGTGTGTTAATCTGAAGGCAGTGGTATTCCTTATAAAGAATGATTTAGGGGAGAATGTTTTGTGGAATCGCCAAGTTTTATTTATACAGAAAAACTTCACAAGTTTTCCACTTCTGAGTGGAAGTGGCTTTCACAGCTTATTTATTGCAGATATGAGTAAGTTCATTTTTAAGATACATGGCTGTAATATTGGACTTCCATCTTGATACCCTTCAGTACCTTACTGGTCTTCCCTTCACTTAAAGTTTCTCAGGTAAGGTGGATTATGTGGTCTCTGGTTAGGACACAAGACTGACCTTCTCACACCTTACAAAGTCACGCTGAGAAATGTAACAGTCATGTGGAATTTAAGATTTCCACAAGTGCAGTCACAGTACCAAGTAGTTGTGTGTGTTGCCATATCAATATGAAACCAATTGTTTACCATGGGGAGATGGGCACTTGACTCACACACGCTGCACCATTGACCAGGCACAAACCCTTCCAGCTTTATCAAGCACCTAAATCAATTTGAAATGTTTTGTGCTGGTGGCCTCCAGGCATCCACATTCAAATGCGGCAAACTGGGTTCCCAGGACAGAATGTAAAACATCTCACAGCCCCAGGGAGCAAAGATGCTCAGTGGAGCAGTGAGGTTACTCTCTCCCTCACATGCACAGTGGGAGGGATGAGGGAATGGAAAGGAGAGAAGCCCCAACAGCCATTACAATATCCTGCAGATTTTTCAGAACACCACAGTAAGTTCCCTCAAACAGGAACAACCTTGCCATTGATTTACAGTCTTTCAACACAAACTGAAGGTTTAAGGCCAAATGTCTCTGTCCAATCCCTCGAATTGCTTTCACACAGGTAAAGAAGATTCTTATTCCTTACCTCGGTTGGGATTACTGAATTCAGAAGATTAGTGTGCTGCTGTGTGCCTGATTTCTAGAACTGCTGGGACACCTAGACAGGTACTCTCCGCTAGCTGTAAGTGGAAATGAAAATAAGAAACACTGGAAATGTTATTAGACCCAGAAAGATCAGATACAGGAATGTGAACTGAATGCTAAGACACTGGGCTAGAGCATACATGGCATGAATCATCCCAATTAAATGGAGGAAATTACTTAGCCATGTGAAAAAATTATGCCCTGACATTAAAAGCTACTAGTTTGTTTTACTTTTTTCTGGCACTTTATTATTTCTGAAGACTTAAGGAACTCCAGCCTCACGACTCCTATGATGAGTGTTCTAATTATGAGCATTAACAATGCTTTCTGATTGTTTTGAGTTAGGTAATAACTTGATATGATAAATAAATCAAGCAGTTCCCAATCCAAATGTAGTGTCTGACTGTGGAAATACAGTATGCTCCCTTTTTCCCTGTGTGAAATAGGTCTGAACAACTGGAACAAATGTTCTTGTCAGTAAATTATAAATTACAGCTGTCGAGAACAAAACATTTAGTTCCAGCACTCAAGAAACAGATTTTTAAGAAGTCTTCCCATTTATCAGGTTAGCCATTGATTATGTGTGTAAGGTCATTGAATTCAGTAATGAATGGAGTTCTTGATTGCTCGAATACCAGATTAAATGTACCCATAGTTTTACATCCAGGAACTTGATAACACCTAAGAATGCCTCAGAGCATTCCAGGAACTAATGCTCTGTGTAAGCACGTCCGTATTTCCTCTCGGATCACCAGTAACATGTTTGCTGAGTAGGAGGGGAAGATAAATTTACTTCCATGAGCTCCTTGTCAGGTTTTCAGTCTGTCAAGAAAGCAGTTTAATTCCCAATGGTTAGGATTGCCTTGATGGCTGTGGAGTGGCAGGAGATCAGGATTAGGGTCAGACTGGGCTTCCTAGCATTAACCATTTAACTGACAGCCTTCTTTTCCTTGGTGCAAGAGGCAGGAGTAGGAAGGTTGCCAGACCTGTTCCAAAATAGGTATGATCTAACATCACAGCCTGCCATGTTCCTAAGGCTTGTCTTGAGATGAAATCTGAAATTAGCATGTCAATTTGACCTAGTATTTATTTATTTTTAATATTGCTCCTGATACCTGGATTTGAACAGTTTTATTTTCCACGTAAGCTGACAGCTTCGGTCTTCACCAGTGTAGAGGGGGGAATTGGCTTCAATATTTTCAGTTTTGTACCCTTGTTTTCACAAAGCTCTGCTAATTATAGTTGTTTTTGAGCAGAAGGTTAAGGAATATCTGCAGGGTGCTCGTGACACTGCTGTGCTTGCATACTGTTCCTGTGTTCAAGATTTCTGTGAAATCATCAATTCAGCATCTTTTAGATGCTGTCCTTCAATGGAAATAGCTAAGATGTGCAAGTAAGTGTTACAGATCCTTTTGAACTGATGTGTGGTTGGGAAGAGCTATAAGAAGAGAGGAAAAATTATGTTCTTGTGCTTGCAGAAATACCTGAAAACCATTTTTCTTAAAGATGTGTCATGGGGTTGACAGCTACTGGTTCTGATGCCTTTTATGATGCTTCCTGCACAGCTCAAGTGTTCTTTCTGGGTGTTTCATGGAAGGCTGCATTGGGAAGTTTTTTCCAGGCTGAACACTTACAGGCTTTTTTTTTCTCTACCTTTCAGTCTTGATAAAACTCACAGGAACCAAGTTATCTCTGATTCCTCCGGTGATATTCAAGTAAGTATGGAAAAACTAGAGGGTAGACTCAAGAGGGAGAGGGGGCACAGTCTTTGCATGAGTTTCTTTAAACAGAAACCCAAAGCCAAAAAACAGCTGTAAAGATCTGATCCACGGGCTGAAGCTGGCTGTTGTCCCCTTTCAAACGCTCCTCCACAGCCTGTTAATTCTTCATAACTGCAGAGTTTGCATTGACAAGGCAAAAATTCCTTCTACAGAAGCATTGAAAAAGAAAATCCAGACTGCAGCTAGAGCAACAGGTAGAAACAGACATGTTTCAGCTGAACTGGAGTTGGTGAAGGAAAGAGGAAGCACTTAGGTGTCAGGTGTAAATTGGTAACTCAGCAATCTATTAAATAAATTAATCCTCTTTCTTTCTGAGGAATATCAATGAGCTTTGTAGTTCCCTTTGCCTTCTCTTCAATGTATTCAGTAAATACCTTTCTGTAGGCTGCTGGCAAACTCTGCATTCCGTGCCGTAGCCGGGAATCCAAAAGTTGTGCTATGAAGATTTTTTTCTGCCTCCATTGGAAAAGCACACAAATATTCTCTGCACAGATTATTTTCACTTGGAAATTCTCTTTTTAAAAAATGTTTCTGGAGTAAACTATGTTATTCAAGCTGCAAGAAAAGGGAGAAGTATGTTGACCAAATGGGCAAAATGAATCTGTCAGGAAATTAAGAGCGCCTCTGCCCAGATGGTATCTCAGCTCAAAAATTCAGCTTGAATAACTGAGTATTTTTGTTTCCCTAGTATACACCACGAGTGCTTTCTTTTTGGGACATAAAGGATGCTTCAAAACTAGAGTAACTGCAGAGTAAGACCAGATCTTGCTCCTGATAGGCATCTATTTCTCTTGCATTTGCTGTATATTGTATTACTCTCCCTCTTGCTCTGCTCAGTCTGAGCTCAGAGTTGCTATGCAGAATGGCCATTATGGGGTTAGATGCAGCATTTACAACCCTCTGGAATTATACCAAATGCCTTTATAGAATGTCTTTCTTTGCAATAAAATTGTCACAGTACGGGCTAAAGAATCCTGTGTTCCAATTTCTTATTGTCGAATTTACATTTAAAATTTACATTTTGAGCTCACCTCACTTGACTGATGTGTATGTGTGTATATATATATACATATATATTTACACACACACAAATATATACACATACACACATGTATACATGCGTGTATATATATATACACACACACACAAATATATACACATACACACACGTATACATGCACCTGTTTCCAGTGCAGCTGCAGTTTTATTCTGTGCTCTGCAAACAGTATCTCTTGGCCAGCAATAAAAGAGGAAAAGAACACCAGAAGCTGGACAGTGCTCAATATCTCCCTGTAAGCCCTCTCCCCCATACAGTCTCTTAAGTTTCAGGGGCTGCAAGACAGAAATACAGATTTTGAGTTCACACAGGCCAAATGTCAGTATATATTTCCTTTATTTGCTAATTGTGAAGGAAATGGGGAAAGGTGCTTTTTAGATTTAAAATAGTTTCAGGTTTCTAAACTCTTTGAGGTTTGAAACTCATTCAAAAACATGCTTGTAGAAGTATGTGATATCCTGAATCAGTTTAAGGCTTCTTTTATGGCTGTCAGTAACTACATAACGGGTTCCAACGAGGATGGCTGTCCCAAACAGCCACATGTTAAGTACAAACCTGTCAATCTCTTAAGCCATAATGCCATTTATCTTTGTTTCCTTCACCTCGTGTACTCACTAGGTTCCTGTACCCTACTTAGAGGGGAAGCTATTCTATGTCTGTAAAACAGAAGAGGAGTGGAGGCTTTTTTTTGTTAGTATTCCTTTTTAATATGCTAAGAATTTCACATTTTTCATCCTCACAGTTTCTTTCAAAGTCAATTATTTTAAATTAGCTCATGAAATGTATTGAAGAATAAATTATTTCCTTTTTGCTTTGAACTAAAGGAAGAGTAATTAAGTAGCACTGAACTGAACAAACAACCATTACTTTTAGGTACCACAGCCTTATTTCCCTATAATTTTTTATAGGTCAGTGAAGTTGTAAATTACCCAGGAAAGCCCTCAGGTAGACCTTTTGCTAATTATCTGACATGGCTCCCTGCTTTTAAATCGAGAACAAACAGTTGAGGACCTGTGCTGTAGTGAAGGAGGAAAAATTGAAAGAGATTAAAACAGTTCAATATGAAAATAATTGTTTGTTTCACAGCTGCTCTGAACATGGTCCCGCCCTGAAGGCAGATTGTGGTAAAGGCTGAAAGTATTAAGAGAAGATTAAAATGACTAAATGCTGAGATGGCAGAATACACTTAGTTTGGGGGTTAGTAGACAGCTGCCTGGGAACTTTGAAGTGGTGTTTCCTCTACAGAAGTCACAGTAGGTTCAAATTGTTTGGGCATCGTCACAGAGAAATAAAATAAATTATATAATATGATCATTTGCCCTGTTAGCTCATACTTTCCTTCCTTCTTTCTGTCCATCTTCACTGTCTGGGACTTGGGAGACGTACAGCACATTTTATAGATAGATTAACAGCTGGGAATACTTTGTGTACTGCATGCAACTTAAAGTTGTTGGGGTTTTTTGTTGGGGAGTGGCATTATCTGCTCTTTTGCCCACAGTGTGTTCCCATCCACTAATCATTTTTATGCCCTCTTCTGCAGGCTTATCCTTGGAAGGCATCGATTGTACTGGAATATAATCTGGAAAATTTTCAGGGTTTTTTTGAGAAGTAGCAATGTTGGTTTCACAAGTTCTTGAAACTCTCTTCTTTAGTTACACTGTGTTGTAACTGTGATAGCTGAAGGTAAAATATGCCTTAATGCATTAAAGATGGGAAAACTGGCAGCTGAAACAACAGGAGAATTTTCCTGCGCCAGATTCCTGTCTGTTCTAGCGTAATAAAAAGGAACTACTTAAATGTTAATTGACTTAATAATGTAACTTCACAAACTGAGCTTCAGTCCTTGTCTTCTGCAGTGCCTGCAGAAGGTTCAGCCTGTGCATATTCCCCAGGAACCCTTGGAAAAGGGGCAGTGCCCTGGTGAGAGACCCAGGTGTTCACCGTCCCGCTGTGAAGCGTCGCGCCTTTGCAGCAGGTGTGCAGCCCGAGGGGTGCCGCACACAGCTCTACAGGATCCCTGTCCCACTGCAAACACAGAGGCTCTACCTGAGCTCTTGCCCGTACAGAATTCCTTGCCCTCCACCCCACCTCTGCCCCGCCTCTGATGGAGCAAAGGCAGTAACAGTAAAAACGTGGGAATTCATTTTTGTGCCTCTGGGGTTATGAAGTGGAGAGTTGCCGGGATGAACCACACGTACTCATAGAGTTATTGGTGGAACTCCATCTATTGATTATTATAGGCCTGGTTATATACATTAGTCAGCTTGTTCACGAGCCACTTAGCAACTTAGGATTGGATAATAGCTGTTATCACGCGTATAATAGTTAATACGGATTGTCTATAGCTAAACAATCATGCTTTTTCTCTATTCTTTTCTCGTGGTTACATGCTTCTGTTTTCTCATCCTGTCTTCCCATCTTGTTACTTTCCTACCAGTGACTTTGTTTCTTCTTTCTTGCTTCTTCAGGATAGTCAAGTTTGCTGAAGCCTGGGTTGTGCACATTTCGATGAGCAGCTCCCATGAGAAACGGCTCCCAGTATCCATTTTCTGTGAGAAACTGCTCAACAATTACTGAAACCTGGGTTGTGCACGTAGCTTAGCTCTGCATGTCCTTGCTCAGCGAGCCATTCTTCTACAATTGGGTTATGGGTATTTTTTGTTTATTTAGTTTGGTTTTTCCTGTATTGTGTGATTACTTAACATTGTTTCAAGCTCTTTACTGTTCATTTTATGTGTATCTCTCTCTGGGTTTGCTCTGGGTCTGGTCTTGCAAGGTGCTGAGCACTGCCCTTGGCACCACACTGGGAGCAGTTGACCAGCTGCACTGGTCTAAACCCACCTACATGGTGTGAATAAATGTATGAATGAGACCCCCTGATTCATCTGAGATTCAGAGGGCCTTCTAATCCACTGGCACAGGGGCCTGTTCCATCCTTCTAGCTATGCTAGCTTTTAAACGAGCATGTCTGATCATTAGCAGGAGATTTTGTACTCGTGTGTCCACTCAAATTAAAATTTTCTTTTTCTTTTCCTTATGGGAATAGTATTGACTGTTAACTCTGTTACCTTGCATTGATAGTTCCTGTTCCATGAGACAACTTTCTTTTTCTGGTTATAGCTACCTGTCCTAAGACTTCTTTTGATATTTGCACTTGAGAAGCTCTGCTAGGACAAAATAAAATATTTCTACAATTTTTATGTCTGATAAATTCTTTTTTGGAGCAGTTTAATATATTGGTGGGATTTAAAGATGTGCTGAATCTAATCTTCCAAGAGTTGAGAAAAATATTCATTAGAATGCATTGTCTCTTGCTGAGTTTGACCTTCAGCACCCTGCTGGAGTTCACTACAATTTTTTATCTGTTTTTTTTCTGCTTTTCCTCCTTGGACAATAATGAAAGAGAAGCAGTTTGCCTGTCCAGCCTTAGCTCTCCGCAGTCTTGGTGCCTTCCTGCCATTCAGTCTCCTGCTGAGGTCAGTGTCCCTGTGCCTGCGTCTTCAAATCTCCATTTTTTTGTCTTGGCTTCTGGCTCTGACAAGCAGGTAATGAAGTAGTTTTGTTTTTTGTATTGCCCTCACGCTCAGGAGCTTGTGCTGTGTATTGGTGTGCATGGTAATGTTACCCTGGGTTTTAGAACTTAATGTGTTGACAGTTCCTGCAGTCTGTGCTTTATTGCAGAAGTAGAGACTCACCTTTTCATCATTTTGTCATTAGAAACTTTGTTCAGTCCTCTCGAGGAATACATAAGATCAGCACTGGAATAGCAATACTTTCAAAACTAACCATGAAGTGCAGAGGTGCCACTGGTCTGATCAACACCCAGTCACCTGTTTGGGGCCAGGAAAGGGGGAGAGACACCTTTCCTCTTTTCCAGCTCTCAGGGGAAGCAAACAGCGCCTGAACTCTGCTGCTACTGCATTTGCACTATGAAGAAGTGTGACTTAAGGAACATGCTTGACACAGAAATGAAAGACAAAAGCTGCTGTTTAGTTGTTATTATCCCACTCTGAGAAGGGGCAGTTTATTTCCCTGTAACTACCATTCCATGGACATAAAGGTTTCACTAAATTCCAAGAGTATTAGAATTGGTGGAAAAGACTGTGGGTAAGCTTGGGGTTTCATAACAATTGCATGTAAAACTCTGCCTCCACCTCACAGTTAACTTCTTAATATGTTGTGAGATTTTTCCAGCATCAGCTCAAACTGAGAAGCTCTAGCACTATGCCATGAATAAATTTGTTTTGGATGGAAGCTGGAGGGGGTTATTGTTGGTACCATTCTTTCTGTTTTCAGTGAAATCTTCCAAAGCCTGAAAGCTGTATATTTCACTTAATTTACTTGGCTAACAGAGCAGGTCCAGGGCTGACCCTTTCACACGTGGAAACACGCAGTGATGGTTAAGCTTTGGGCTGTTGAGGTGTCAGGTCAGTGACATCACAGGGTGCAATACCTCTGCTAGCAGGATAATACACGGCCTTGCAGCTGCATTTCCAACGATAAAAGTCTCAAACTGGAGTACCAGTTGTGTATCCCAGTAACTGCTTTCTGTCTTCTCCAAATACTTTGGAAGGTTGCTGTGTTCATCCCAAGTTTGGCACACTAGTTCACACTGTGGACAACTGGAAGCCAAGTCTGAGCACATTCTGCACTCAAAAATTTGATATTGATTCGTGACCATGGCTGTCCATGCTATGAAGCAAAGGGAGCGTTGCTGATCATCTCTGCAAGCCTTTGGCTGGGCACTGGGTCTGTTCCTCGTGTGAACCTTTAGAAGTGTTGCTCGTCACTGATTGATGGATGAGGCTCTGAAAGAGTTTTAATTAAGATAGCGTTCACACTGCCATAATTACAGGACACAGCAATTTTATTAGCCTGGATTATTTATTAGTCACAGCAATCAAAGCTACATTTCCATCAGCCACAGGAGGACCTGACAGAACATGGATGTTAACATTAGGTGTCCAACGTGTTCATTTGCAGACCTGTCGTATTTGTCACGGTGGCAGTAAATGGTGCTAAACTGCTTTTTCAATAGATTCATTAGAGTTAACCTTTTGGGTTGATACATCTGCTACAATTTTTACAGGTTTTTTTCCAAGCATATCAAATATGAAGATTTAAATTGTGCTTATTATAAAGAAATGGGATTTTATTAAAATGGAATTTTATTAAATTAATAAAATTCTTTAATTGTTACGAGTTATTAAATTTGGCCTAATGTATCTCAGCTTCTACCTCAAATTTCATCAAGAAATACTTGGTTTTGTTACACAGAACCTGATCCTGTAGCTATTAAAGGAAGAAACTAGAGTTAAGAGATGCTCTCCAGAGTTTTGAATTGTTTCCAGTTCTGAAGTTCTTTGCCATGCCAGTGTTCCTTTATCCTTCTCCACCAAAGAGGCCATTTTACGTGTTTAGTAGAGAGGTCTGAATTAGCTGGGTGAATTAGCAGATGATAACTTAGCTAATGATCATTTGAACAGAGAATGTAGCTCATGTTTTCTTTTTAATTCGGACCTTCTCTTTTTGGTTACCTTAATGATGGATCTTCCATGCCAATATATGGTTCTTGAGATAAGATTTCTGTGGAGAAATCTGAAATTGCAGTTTCTCGTCTGAGGAACAGCTATAGCTGCTGTATAATTAAACAATAGGGTTAATTTCAGCTGGCATTGGCTATTACACTTTCCTGAAAATCTGTTATCACACAGGCTCAGGCAGCAAGGTTGAAGAAGGAACAAGAAAGGATGCTAAAATACGCCAGTGCATCAAAGTGAAGCAAGCTCTGCAGTTCCAGCAGGTTTGCTAGGAGTGCTGAATCTGCTGGCACAATAAAGAGTATTAGTGGGCATCTGGCTGTAGAGCCTTGGAATGGGCTTGTGCTAAATGTGTGCAGGGCTGGCATGGGAGCGTTCAGTCGGCAGCTGTGGGGTTTGTACTGCTGGGATTGACAGGTAACTCTTGTCTAGGTGGGTGCTGGCATGAGTATTCCTGCTGCACTGCACCCACTGGACCAGCTGTGCTGGGTAAATGGGAATAAAGCTGGCACCCTAAACCACTGTTTCGTATCTCACCCCTGGCAGAAGGTGCTGGACATACGTATGGGCTATAAACCACTTGATCATGTTGGTGAGGCTTTCTGCTGCTCAAAAATGTAGGTTTATTTGTACGTACCACTTGTCGAAACTGAGCAGTAAAGCTTTTCCTGGGACTTTTGGTCGATGGAACAGTTGCTGCTGTTTCTATTGAGCATGAGAGTCCTCCTGGCACTTTGATTCTGTAGCAAACAGCTCAGATTTTACATAGGTAAACAAAAGCAAATGTTTGAAGTCTAAACCTGAGCTGTAAATTTACAGCTCATGACTGTTGAACTCTGACCGGTCAAGTGGTGACAGCACAGCACTTTGCGTAGGAGCCAGAATGTTGCAGTATTTTCTAATGCTGATGTGGAGCAGGTCCCTGTTCTCCTGCCTGTGAGTACAGCAGAGGCAGAATTTATGTTGAAGCTGCAAGCAGTGCAGCAGCAAAGCAGAAAATTCCCAGCCTTCAGCGGACACACGCTATATTAGCTCAGCGTCTCAATGCCATACTTCAGAGAAAAAGAAATCAGGAATAAAGAGGCTATGCCATACAATTTGTTTCTTTGCCAGTGCAAGGTGGTTCTCTTTTAATGAGTCTAATTTCAGAACTCCTGAGGAACAGAGATCAGGCTGATGCCTTAGGATTTTAGCTTTTATATTTTCATATATCTGTAATCCTGCAGTTCTTTAGTGTATAACTCTGAGCTCCATATAGAGTGTTAGCTACTGCTTTTCCCATTTTGGTCAGACACAGCAATTCCTCTCCAGGCCTGAGAATCAAGAGCACCTCACTGCTTCAGGCCCCGAGAATGGAAACAAAAGTGAGTTGGGGGGAGCAAACTGAGAGAATGGGACTGCACTGCCTGAAGCTGTAATTGGACAATTACCTCTGATATGGAAATGGACAAAACTTCTATCTGTCCCAAAACGTGTGGCTGTGTCCATCCTGGGTGCAGTCTCTGTGAGACTCCTGCCCTGCCCAAGGTGTGCCCTGTGAAGGCCTTTCCATAAATCCCTGCCCTTTATCCTTTCACTCTGTCCAGCCTCTGCTCCAGGTCAGCCTCTACAAGGCATCAATGGCAGGTTTCTTGAGAGTGCCAAATGCTTTCCATTTATCAAGAAGCTTTGCTTGCTATCCATCCTCCCTTCTCCCTTCTAGTTGTACCTTTGGGCCAGCCTAAGTTTCTTTATTGTTTATATGCTTCACCGATATTTTCCCATCTTGCCGTCTGACAAAGCTGTGTATATGCATCCTGCTTTCTAAGAAAATTTCTCCAACCTCATGGCAAATTGAAAGGAGTTTAGGAAAGGTTTTGTCTACATTGGTTAAGGATAATGTGAGGCAAGAGAGGATACCACAGTTGCTTTCGATGACACACTTCTGAAAAGAAGAAAATGCTAGGACCAGCTCCGGCTTCATAGTGGAAGTTGCGCAACAGTTGCAAAGAGGGATTGATTTGGTTTGTTCTTTTACTTTGTTCCTATCAAAGACTTCCACTGTTTCTATCTAATGCTCAAAATCTTGTTTATGGGCACAGTAAAGGCAAGGAATTTTGCTACCTTAAGCAAAATCTTGAGAGTCAAATTGTTGTTAGTGTAGATCTAACTGTTGCAGAAAAAAATAACAAAGCAGTTAAAAGTGTGATACACACACCTCCCTGTCTCTGGCTCTTTTTCTGGGTGCTGTGCTCCCCTACCCACTGCTCCTCTGGGTCAGGACTCTGGTATAGTCATGGCAGTGCTGGAATCCCTTGTCAGGAGGAGTAAAAACTCATGTTGTTGTGTTGCTTTGTTTTCCTTTCCTTCCTCCCTCTAGGATACATTCTGTATGGGCTTTATCTGTGTGCTAAGATATTTTTAAACCTTTCTCTTCCTTCATGGATCCACAGCACTGAGTTAGATCCAAATTATTGTACGTGCGCTTTGCACATGTTGGGTGCGACTTCTCTCTTCATTTTGTTACCCCTAATTATGGTTTTGTCACCCCTAATTATGGTTTTGTCCAGCTGCAGCTCTGTAGTTTTTTTGTTAGTCTTTAAGCTGGTCACTGGTGAGCTGTTTCTAGCTTGGGGTCTCTGGTGCCAAGCCTGTCCCCCACCTCTCGTGCCAAGCCTGTGCTCCAGCACACTACATCCCCCCTCTGGGCTTGCCAAGGCTGCTGTTGTCACACCAGCCCTTTCTCTCTCTGGCCCGGCTCCTGCAGGCTTAGAAAGACGCAGGCAGAGCAGGCAGCCCTCACCCTGAGGTGTGGCAAATCCCCTGGGGAGCTCACAGCCCCTCACTGCTGTGCAGGGGTGCAGTGAAGAATGCTGGTGTGGTGTCAGAGAGCCTCTGCTCAAGCACCTCGATCTCCCTGCAAGGGCAGCTTAGATCTCTGCTGTGAGCTTGGGACTTCCCTCTATCCGACTGGGACACCCTGGAGACCATTTCCATTACATTTCAAACATAATTTGAAGATTGAATGCTGATCACTCTCCAGTTTTGCTTCGCCTCTTGCTCTGATTGTAACTGCATCTGAAGTTTTTGCTTCTACAGGTTTCATGTTTGCCTGATTTAATTTGGTTTTGGTTTAATTTTTCTTTCCTTCGGCTGTATGTTTCTGTAATTCTTGCTGTATTCTATTTGAAACAACTTCTGTTTTCGGCAGAAATAATATTACTGTAAATGCCAGTTTATTTTGTTCCATCAGACTCTATGGACCTCTCCCAGATATAAGGAAAAAAAAAATTAATTTGGGGGTATTGAGGCCCTGGCACAGGTTGCCCAGAGAAGCTGTGGCTGCCCCAGAGAAGCTGTGGCTGCCCCTGGATCCCTGGAAGTGTCCAAGGCCAATTTGGAAGGGACATGGAACAACCTTGTGTAGCGGAAGGTGGCCCTGCCCATGGCAGGGGGGCTGGAACAGGATGGTCTTTAAGGTTCTATGGCTCTATGAAATTAAAGCATTAATTACTCCACTGACTATGCTTCCAGTCAGCAGGTTTGGCACAATTTTTAAAGCTGTTTTTTCAGTGTCTTAGTCTAGCTTTTTGATTGTTTGACTTAAATAATAATCAAAATCAATTCTGATATGGTTATAGGTAAAGAATTCAGCTATGGCAGAGGAATGACATAAATATACGAGCAATGCCATTTGTAACTATAAACATCCCTCAGATGGTTACATTTATGTGACTGTGTCCATACCAGGGGAAGGAGGTGGAGCTGTGTGCTTGGCACGAGTGGGTTTGGTTTGATTTGGGGATTTCGTAATTATAAACATCCCTCAGATGGTTACATTTATGTGACTGTGTCCATACCAGGGGAAGGAGGTGGAGCTGTGTGCTTGGCAGGAGTGGTTTGGTTTGGTTTGGTTTGGTTTGGTTTGGGGATTTTATGTAGCAGGCATTGTTCTAAACTTGTGTGTATACAATTACATGTTGTATTACATACAAATATAAAATCTGTTTATTAACTCACAGTGGTGGAAGTAACACAAGAGTGCTGGTAAGGAGGGAGGGGTTAGGTGAATCTCATTTCATAACTAGCCTGAAGTCTACTCCCTATGCTGGAAAGTTTGGCCTTGAGTTCTCTTTGTAGGTGAATGTTAGTTTCTCAAAGTCTCTGTAAAGACCTAGTAAGGCAAAGAAATTGGATATAGAACAAAAGCATCTGTTGATCTGGCTGTACAGTTACTGAAAATAGCATATGGAATTTTAGCTCCTGACTCGTCCTCCCCAGGGAGCAATCAAAGAGCGAGATCATCAAGAGATGTTTTTGCGGATGATCTCTCCATTCCCGAGGATTTTATGTCTCCCCCTGCATGGCTGATCTGCTTTCTCTGGGATGCTTAGCCATGAGTGTGCTTAGCCAGGCCCGACTGCCCGTTTACAGCCGCGCGCACACTCTGGCACCAAGCGCTGTCTTTCTTTGTCTGAGATATTTTACTCAGTATAGCAAAAATGATCTTTCCCAGTTAGGCACGATGAGGAAAGATCTGCCCTATGTGAAGCACACACAAATTAAGCTCAGAGGGGAGAGAACCTTTAACACATGGTGAGGAAGGGGTTTGCAGTACCCTGTCGCCAACATATGGTAACACCACGGCCAGGGGCTGAAGCCTGCAGAGCTGCCGTGTGTGATAGGACCCTTGCAACAAATCCACCACTTCTACTTGCTTTTACAGAAGAACATGTGTGTAGCACATATGTAGCTGTCCTGGGTTGCAGTGTATTCTATTACCATCTTCAGGAGCTGTTGAAACCAGCTGGGGCTGTGTCCCTTGCCTCCTCTCTCTGGACTATCTTCTGTTGATGGGCCAGCTGTGGAAACCAGGTGGGGCAGGGTTCCTTATCTCTCCCATGCCCCATCCTCCCTCTGGGGGGATATCTCCTGTTAATGGGCCATCCAGTCTCACCACATGACTGACAAAATTACATCCTCGCATTGTGAGATGCTCTGCCCAGAGGGAGGAACCAAGCATCCCATCCTGGATATAAGCTAAGATTTCCAACACCAGAGGCAGCCCTTACCTACTGGATTCCCAGAGGACAAGAGCTACCACTGGACCTTCAGGTGAAGACCAGACCTTTTCTACAGGATCACTGCTTCAACAGGACCATCTTCAGCAGAACTCTGGAGGACTGCAGCCACCATTTTATTGGACTGCTACCAGCACCCTGACTGACAGGGTGTCAGGTTATATCCTGACCCTGTCAATGTTTTTTTTTGTACTATTGCATTTATTTTAGTTTTTCCTATTAAATTGTACTTCTGACTTGGAGTTCCTCACTGGTTTTGCTTTCAAACCGGTACAGTAGCTCACAGTGTGGCCTGGAATTCAAGTGTATCTGTGATAATTTCTTGAGGAGGTATGCTGTCCTGGTTTTGTCCTTTTTTTTTGGCTAAAGCAGCAACTCAGATGAGCAAAATTTGAGGTATTCACTGTTTTTCAGCTTGCTTTCGTTCAGTAATATAGAATGCTAGACAAATGGCCTTGATTCAAAGTGCTAAAAATAAGTATTCTCTTGAGGCAGTTGAACTGGGGAGTTACTGAAACAAAGTTAATCCTCTGGAACAAATACATGGAATTATCAAGGAAAGATTCCCATTCATTTCCTATGTCCCTTGCTGATGTAATATCCATCCAGTAAGGATTTTAGGCTTCTTGGCCTCGCTTGAAGTAGATTATAGTTTAGACATTTTGCAAGACTACAGAGGTTGAATTAAGAATATTACAGGTTTGTCTTAGTGTCTCTCTGAACTCCAACATTCTCTTAAGATATGTGTTTCAAAGCTTTGCTAAGGTACATTTACACCCATAACACCTCAAAGCAAAGCACACTCAAGACATAAATGCAGCATGGATACAGGATAATGTGCCTTGCAAGAAGGAAAAGGAGCAGACAGCACCGTGGGATTATCAAGAGCAGAATCAGGTGTGAATCACTGATAGGAGCACAGGTGTTACTTTGCTGAAAAAAATTCTCTGCAAGTGTCTGCATCAGGGGACAAGTGACCTGCTCAGGCTGCACACAGATGTGTGGCAGGAGGTGTGTGGTGCCCTGGGGTTTACACTGCCCTGGGTGCCCTGTCTCTGACTGCTGGCCCCCTGAGAGAAGCTGAGGGAAGGACATGCCAGCAACAGCTCAATTCTCACTCTGTTCTCTGAACTACTTGTTATTTTCATCCTGTCTTCAGGGTCTTTCCTGTGGGGATCAGAATAACCTAAAGCAAAGTGTCCCATGGTCAAACCTGATTTTTCTCTGTGCAGGCTGCTCATGATGCTGTGGCCTCATAGCACGTGTACAGAGCCCAGGCACAGGGTCTGTTCTCAAGAGATCCTGTTTTAGTTTTGGTCCATCTCTCCCTGCTGCAGGCAGGCCAGGCTGGAGCTCTAGAGCAGCCTCCTTGGGCAGATACTTAGTTGATGTTTTTATTAAACGCCCTTATTGTTAAATTTGGCCTTATCCACATCCAAGTATACATGCAGCATCTGATAAGGAAATTTGCAACAGATAAATTGCTCAGATGAACATGCAGATCTACTACTTGAAGCACCACTGATAATGATGGAGTGTTAGTGATAGTTATGGACCCAAAGATACCAACCAGAGTATCTCTGTGTACAGAACATCTATTTTTCTTGGATTTGAGAGATTAGTGGCAAAAATAGTTGTGGCACATTTGTAAGCAGATGAGGCCATTAATTATAGCACCGCATATTGAGTGTTGTATTTAAGGAAGCTAGAGTTTAAATCTTCTGCACTCCTAACTGTGGCACAGCTGTGCTAGGAGAGTTTTGCTATTAATACACTACACTGTGATACTTGCTCAGCTTTCTGAATTTAAAGAAGCAGAGTGGCAGCTCTGCAGTTGGATCAAGGCTCTGTCTGAGAGGTCAGAGCCCAGTGGCTGTTCCAATAGGCCTGCTGTGGTGAGAAAGGCATTGCTCATCTTTTCAATATCTGGTTCTCTTGTATGAAGATGGCTTTTACAGTCCAAGCTCATAACCCACTTGCACATACTACCCTGAAGTGCCCAGAAGGAAGAGTCAGCAAAAGTGGGTGAGCCTCAAAGTATGCAGCAATTGTAGAGTCATAACCTGGATCACAGAAGTGCTTCCTTTTCAGATGAGTGGAGAGAGAAGATGGCTTGCTTGACACGTCAGTGGGCTTTGCCTGAACTGACTAAACCTTTATTTAAATAAATCATCGAAATCACTATTATCCTCAGTTTTCAAGAAGTGGCAGTTAGAGAATTAAATGCACTATGAATCTTTCCCAACGTATCTCAAAAATATACTTGAGGTTTGCAACACATAGTAAACAAACTCGGATTCCAAAGAGCTACAATTCACTCTGTTATTTGGTTATGTAATTCCTGTAGTAGGCTTTCCTCCTTGACCGAATTACTTAGGTCAGCATTAATTTTTTCAGACAGAACCAGATTCCCTTCCTGTCAAGTGTTTAGAATCACAGAATTGTTTAGGTTGGAAAAGACCTTCCCCGGCAGCGAGGTCAGACAGACAGGCCCGCAGTGCCCTGGATCCTCCCTCTGGGCCTTCTTCGAGATGGGCATCACCTCTGCCAACCTCCAGTGAACCTCCCGGCGAGCCAGGGCTGAGTCTCCCTCGATTGCCCTCGGATTTCTCGTTGCCCCTCCGTCGCTGTCTGCCTGAAGGATCAGTAATGGGCGGCGCTCCGAGGGCCGTGCCAGGCTGGGAAGCTCTCGAGGGCCGTGCCGGGCTGGGAAGCTCTCGAGGGCCATGTCAGGCTGGGAAGCTCTTCAGAGCCGTGCCAGGCTGGGAAGCTCTCCAGGGCCGTGCCAGGCTGGGAAGCTCTCGAGGGCCGTGCCGGGCTGGGAAGCTCTCGAGGGCCGTGCCGGGCTGGGAAGCTCTTGAGGGCTGTGCCAGGCTGGGAAGCTCTCCCATCACATCTTCAACCCCAGCCCCAGGCAGGCAGCACACTTCCCTAAGTGGGTTCAGCCTGCACGTGGAGCCTTCTGTTCCCTCCTCAAGGCAGTCTCCCATGACAATGACCTGTCTTTTTATCTTTATGGAAGCAATTTTGTACCTTTTTTTGTACACTTAGGAGGAAAGCAAGCTCTTTGGAGGTAGGAATTCAAAGTGATGAGAGTAAAAGAGGTTTAAGTGACTGTCCCACATGCAGGTACAGCTGAAGAGACAGATTTCCAGTCCTGAGGACTCTTTAACATCACATTATCTGTGAATGCCTGTGCTTTTGACACTTCCAGATTTGTAACCTAGGGAGAAGTAAATGTAGTCAAATCAAGGCTTATTTCTGATTCTTAATAAATTAATTTTCTGCCTAAATAGGGCAAATTGCTCTGGGATGGAATGACCTGAATAAATTCCTGTCAGAAGGCTCTTTTAATCTGTGAAGTCAGCTGGCAGTCCAGTTATATTTTTCTAGCAGAGATGGATGGTATTTGGATTTCATACTATGCAATTCAGCTGGAAAAGAAAAAGGCATGGGAAAGGTTTTACCTTCCATACTACCTAGTTGCTGCAGACCTCAGCTTAAGGAGATAGGTATCAGCAAGGCTAGAATACAGCACCATTTATCAAGGTATGGGGTAATTTCACAAGGTGGGGGAAAGTTTCCAAGTTGGTGCTTTTGAAGAACTCTGAAATCTTACCCTGAATCCCTAAGTAATGCTATTTATTGCAACAAATATGTATCTCTTCCATTTTATGCGTGTAACACCTACCTGTGTGCATTTGAAGTTGATAAAGGAGGGCTGTAAGAAGTTTTGTGAGCATGGTTGCTAGAAAACTCTGTCTTTATCTACTTTTTCACTCGAGCAGTGGCAGAAAAACCAACAAAGTCCTTAACAAAGTGCTCACTGAGGTTTCAGACTTCTGGCTAGCAGAAACTCAAACACGCTTTCACTTCTTTATAATAATTGAAATGTCTTGCTAACATCCCTGTCATTATATTTCTCTGCAAAATGGGTAATTCACCCTTGGTTTAGTTTGCTAAAAAAAAAATACTGTCTTTGAAAAGTCAGATATTTGCGTTTGTGTCTTGACGTTGCTTTCCTCAGCTTTTACACAGAAAATGTGTCACTCATTTATTTGTGCAACAAAGTTGTATCTTTTGAAGTGCTTACTAAACTGGCTCTGAAACGTTGGCAGTGGATGTAGCTGTTGTAGATGTTGCTGTCAATCCTCCCCTACCAGCCTCAACACTTTTTTGGCAAACTGTAGGAGAACTAATCAGCATATGCTTGTAAACTGTAAAAATTTGATCATGCTCTGTGCTTAGTGAGTTTCTTTAAACATGGATGGCCTGTGTTCTTTGGTAGGAGTATAGAATATTTAAAGCTATGCAAATCCAGTTATGGTTTTAAGGAACTACGTTGTTGAGGCTGTTTTCCGCTTGTGTGTCTGAGGAAAGCATTCAGGTAAGTGCAATACAGAAAGCAGAAGATGCACAAATGGTTGTTGACATTACAAAAAGGATGGAAATTACAGTATGTTCTATTTTATGTTAACAGCTCCTGTTTTGGGAGGGAAAATTGTGGTCTGTGGGCTGGAATAGAGGAGTCCTTAGTAAGCCATGCATATGCTTGTTAACAATAAGCAGTGCCAGAGAAGGTGCTGCTCTGAAATGGGATCTCCCATTTCCCTGCAATAAACTGATTTAAAAAACACAGTGGAGGAAGGCTGGACTGTTTCATCTGATTGCAAGGTACTTTTCTGATTTATGCTGGTTGTTTTCCACCATTTGTTTAAGAGGAGCAACGCACTCCTAAAGCTCTTTCTCTGGCACTGGTTTCAGAATTCAGGATTGACTTGACAGTTGACCCTTTTCAGGACACTGACCCAGTGGTGCCCTGATGACACCCAGAGGTTGTCATCCCAGCAGAGCACAATGATTCCATCACCAATCTTGGAAGCATCTGGTGGGAGAACACAGGGATTGTATGTCCCTGTTGTGGAAAGAGCACGGTGGGAAGGCTGGCTGTGGCCATCCCCAAAAATCTGGCAGCTGCAGAACCCTTGGCAGCCTGGATGTCCACCATCCTCAGGTTTTCTCCTTTTGTAGCAATTCTCCTTTTTGCAGAATTTAATTCTCCAAACATTTTGGTTGCTCCAGGCACTTAGTACTGCTCTGTAGATCACATGTGAAGCCATATGTGGTAGTTTTTCAAATTAAAACCGACTGCCCCATGCCTCCATTAATGCATTTCACTTTGAAAAGAGAATTCCTCGTGGTGGGTAACCTTGGGCATGCCTAACCAAGTACCATTCCATACAGGTGTGCTTGCATTTCCTTGGCAATTTGTAGGTTGTAATGAGCTTGCAGGACCAGGGTTTCCCGTGCTTGGGGAAGCTACCAATGGCATAACTTGGAGCCTGCAGCTTTTCTCATCTCTTATGAGAGAATAGAATCCTGTCCTTTAAAGGTTTTGTTTGGCTTTGAGGTAAACCTTTAACTTTCTTTTTCCCCAGTGATTATCAAAGAGAGTGAATGTGCTGCATCCAGTGTGAGTATCGACAGAAACCTGAGTGATTTGGGTTGACTGAGGGTTTTGTGGTGACTTCAGAGCGTGAGTCTGTGCTCAGCAGATGCGTGAGGAGGATGGCTGGAGGGTGTGAAGCAGCTGAGTGCGCCAGTGTTAACTAAAAATCATCAGAGCTAGGACACAAAAGGCCTAGAGGCCAGGCACTGCCACTGAGGTTTGGAAAGTACTGTAAATGCTGATGTTTCAATAGACAGGAGGACCGTGGTACTGGTGCTTTTGGGCTGTGACTAGTTTCAAAACCAGGTGTTTCTAAAACACGGGAATGCTTAGCAAAGAATCAGTTGTTTTTCTTTTTTGTTTTGAGTGTTTGGGGGTTTTTTCACTAAAATATACCCATTCTTGCTAGAAAAAACTGTTTTGTTTCAAGTGGAAACAGGAGCTGGAAGTCAGAAGAGGAAGAGAACAGCAGGAATGGGAAGCAAACTGGTAAATTCAGCCCGCTGTTGTGACGTGTTTACGGTGTGCGATCGGCCCTACGGAGCCTGATTAGCACATTCCCAGCAGACAGAGCTGTTTGCACGGCGGGAGCAAGGGCAGGATTACCGTGAGCTCACCGTGGATGCAGCGTGCTGAAAAAGCCCGAGCAGGGGGCAGTCATCAAGCTGTGTTTAATGAGTCTGGTAGCGGTCACTCTTCTGCAGCGAGATCAAAAACAGAAGCAAAGAGCTGCTGAGGTTTTAAGGCTTTTCAAGAAGCATCGGATTGAACTTTGATTTCACAGAAAGAAAAACATTAATTACATCGCACTTGTGCTGATGCTCTGTATTTCAGCCTCTGGTTAAAAAAAAACCAGCTACAAATAGGGTAAGAAATATTAGTACTGGAAATAGTGTCTCTAATTACTGGAGGAGTGAGAGTATTGCATATCCTTTCTCTAAGGTCAGAACTAACTGTCATGAAGAGTTGATGAAACAAAAGATTTAGGTGTATTTTTCATGGTAGAAATAGGGAGGCTCTGCAGAATCTCTTTAGCACTTTGTCCTTTTTGGATATGGTAAATTTGGGAAGGAAGAGAAGCTGAAGAATGGAAGGGTTATCTGAAAATCACCCCCTCTGCACGTGTCAGGAACACCAGGCTGCAGCTGCTCTGTAAATAGTTGCTTTACTAAAGATCCATTTTAGCTTAATGAAGTCGGTTGTTACTCAGCACATGGCACATGGAGAACACCAGCTCAGAAAATTGAGTAATGATTGATCTAAGCTGTGTGCTAATTTTTTCATACTATTGTCATTCCTCCTGCCAACGTCCTGAGCACAATTAAGTGTACTCAGTTCCTGTTTTAGGACTGCTCTTGGAAATGAGTCAGAACAAATGTCTGGAATTTTTTTTTTTAAAGAGCAGTATTGTGAGCCCTTTAAAAGCACGTCTGTAATAATCAGTAGGAACACTTCTGTTCCTTTAGGCATTGATTAAAGGGGACTAGTCTGAAACCCTAGTGCAGGCACTAAACTGTGCATTTCCTGCGGGTTACAGTGTTGTACATCCTGATATCAGTCATGAATGGTTACCAGAGGAGCAGAGCAGTAGCTCTTTGTAGGAGGGAAAATGACTTTGTTTCTGTGATCAATGGTAACACCAACAATGAGCTTTTTACTTTTTTCCCAGAAAAATGCTGGGAACACGGATGGCTAACTGGGAGGTGCTCATGCAGCCCAGGTTTATCTGGTAGATAGTCTGGAGTGTAACATGTTATGATGAATGACTGGGAGCTGAGTAAAACTTTCCTGCACAATGAGAATGTGATTCAGGTGCGCCTGATTTGACAGAGATGGAGCTGTGTAAATGCAGTGGATGCAAGGCTTGTAGTGGAAGTATTGCTGACCAGCCCAAAGCAAGACGGGATGTTGTAAAAGCTGGGACTACAACCTGCTCCTTGGACAGTGCTTCATGGCTTTAGCAGGCCATGGACTGCACTGCAGAGCTAAGAACTTCACTCAGTGCGTTGCAAAATCTGGATGTACTGTATCAAGAGCCTTCTTCATTACACTTCCTCTTTTCTAAGAATTTTCACTTTATTTCAAGGAACAATTTCTGTTTATTAGATTATGCAAATAGGAGAGTCATTTTGTGCTTACCATAGAGCTTTCATCACAACATTCCAGTGATAGAAGAGATTGTATCCTTTTTCAGAGGTGCCACCTTTGGCAATTTCTATTAAGCCAATACATATTATTATGAATAGTGAAAATGATAACATTTTGCAGTTATGAATGAATATAATATCAGTAGAAAATAATCATTACCTCTTTGCAAAGGAAGATGAAGTATTGTTGTTCGGTTAGATTTCTTTGAAGGAGCAGATTGAGAACAACGCTCTGCTTGATGTGGTGTTTGTATTTCCAAAAGCTTGAAGAAAGTCTTTTCACTGAAGGCTTCTAAAGCATCCAGGCTGATTACAGAATAAGCATTTTTAGAATAATGTGGTCTAGATATCCATTGTAAATAAACAGGTTAACCCCTCAGGCAGTTCCAGTTATTTCTGACCAGATTTCGTTACTAGTGGAACTAAGAGTTATAGCATTCACTGTGCTCATAACTGACCTGGAAAAATTACTGAAGTAGGGAAGAATCAGTCTGAGTTATTCCAGAGTGTTGAAATGACACTGACGCTGTGAGTGTCAAGAGCTGTAGAAAATACCATGAAGGAACAACACAAAGCCAGATGAAACTCAGAACTGGAGGAAAACTGTCCTGACTAGCTGTATGTGTTCATGGGTTTTAAATGAGCAATTGTTGCTTATGAAAGAGAATTTTTAATAACTTGGGGTGATTCTTAAAATGTCAGCTCAGCGGTTGGGTAGCATGCAAAAGAATAACAGAAGGTTAGGAGCTGCTTGTGCAAAGACTGGAGAATGCAACGTGCCACTCCTGGAATGCACAGCTGGCAGGGGACAGAAGAGGGCACAGAATCCCTGCCAGGGTGTATCAGGGCTGGGCAGGTGCAGGCAGGGGAGCTCAGCACTGTTAAACAGCCGGTGTGGAGGAGAGGGGAAATGCCGAGGTCCCTTTGCTTCGTGGAAAGGCCAAGCCAGGAGAGCGTGGCAGAGCTCTGTGGGATGCTGGGCTGTTGAGGGAAGGGGAACGAGGACAGCGAGTGCTGTAGGAGAACAAAGAGTGTCCAGTGACATTTCCGTCCTCTCGGTGCTGAAAGATGGCGAAATGGCAGAGTGGGCTCCCGTGTGGGAATGCTGTATCATCCCAGAGCAGTCAGGGTTGCCTGGTGCCTCCTGTCCTACTCCTCTACCCAGCGCTCAGACCGGAGGTCTTTGGGTAAAAGCCCCGGCAGCTGGGAGTGCCCCCACAGCAGGCTGGTGCAGTGCACCGTGTTTCACTCTTATTAACCTCCCTGAGTTGGCTCTGCCGCCTTTTTTTTTGATCAGCTGGTAAAGTTACTGCTTTTTATCACTGTCAGTGTGAGCTCTAGTGCATGGATGAGTTCCTGTAGTGCAGGAGGACAACAGGTTCTTGTCGGCTTTAGCACACTGGAGTAATCATTGAGGATCCATTGTTGAGTGTCCTAGCTCATAAATACTGCAAATATTTCTCCTAGGATTTTCCCTATAGGTCCCTTCGGTAAATCCCATGCGTGCTTTATTATTACATATCAATATTAAAAATGCATTGGGCCAGCTTTTAGTTTAGCTTTATTTCGTATTATATGATGATCATAATCTCCTACTGTATCTGTAGGCACCTATGCCTGAAGCTAAATTTATATCAATATCTGGGTTCTGCAGAGCAATAGCATTCATGTGCAAAAGCTAGAACTCATTTGGCATCCTCTCAAACATTTTGAGGCACAAAGCAGAGCGGCAACCTTTAACTTCTGCTTGTAAGATAGACTTTTTTTTCCTTGCCTCAATAAGTCTTATTAAATTATTTCTCCATCGTGTTACAGTGAACATTCCAGCAGTGTTAATAATGCATTGCATAAGGAGAAGCAGTGTGAGGATATATTTTCATGTGGAATTGATATTACAAGCCTTGTCAAACCTCTTTTGTTTCAGGTTATCTTGTCATTTATGAGCAGGAGGAGGAAGGTTTGTCAGTGGTATTATCTACCCAATGGCCTAATGCATGCAGCAATTACTAGAATGACCTGTATTTTGCTTGTATTTTGCCTTCAGGAAGCTCTGGATGGTCTTTAGCTGCTATTTGGGACTGTTCAGCGTGTGATATTCTAAACACTCCTGGAGGGTGGGTTCTCCATCACCTGGTTCATGGGTCAAGTTGATTTCCTCTCCCCTACTCCTGGCTACAGCTAGAGATGTGCTAGATCCTCTTGCCTGGCAGTGTCTTTAATGCTTTCAAAATCACTGGGTTAAAATTAAACCCACTGAATTCCACAGCATTGTTTCTCTCCTTACCACAGGATTAATATTTGGATTTCTGATCAGTTAGAATTTAGCACTTTCTTAAGATACTTTAATACTTGCTTACAGTTAAGCATTTCTGCAAACAGTTCCAGCAAATACATGAATCATTTCCAAAGTATGAAAGAGTAATGCAGCTAAGCTGAACTCTCCCTTCCCATCTTCTGTACAGATTCATGTTTCTTGGGGCTTTTATACCTGCTGACATTGAACCCAGGTGAAGCCAACTGGAGAGCCGCACTCTGGGAACACCTCATTGCTTCTCCCAGAAATACCTGGTCCAATCTGAGGTAAATGATGAAATAACAGGGGAAAAAGTGAGTTTGTGTTATACCAGCAAGACACAGTTATGTGTGGGTTTAAATACATTCTTGATAGTATTATTGCATAGAAGGTTTATATTTCCCATATTTCTGCCTTATGCTTCTCTCTGTGGTGCATATTTGGTGCTGGGAAGAATCAGAGGTTTCAAATTATTGGTAAGCAAAGGTAGTATAGGGGGGATGGTATTTCTTATCTGCCAGCCCCTCCAACAACTCAGCACTGATCATGGAAAAGAAATTCTCTCAAAAGATGAGCCCAGCCTCTGGAAGGGGCACCCTGATGCAGGTGGCACGAGGGAAAGCTCATTCACCTGGGAGAAAGGGACAGGATTTGGGTTCAAAGGCTGTAAAGAAATCTCTCAATGAATCAAGGGGAGGTGGCTCTTTCTAGCTTGTGTTTCAATGAACATTTTTAGACTTGGTAAAATCCTCTACGAGAAGAGAATTAAAGTAAATCATTTACATCTTTAGGTCTGTTGTTGACTACAGAGAAACTATCAATCCTCAGAGACAGATGTACTGAGAGCAGGGGAGGAGGAGAGGAAGGTGGAGGTGGCTTCCTTCTCCTCAACCTGTTCCTGCTGGTGTGACCAAGCCATGGGTGCTCTGTAGAGATGACTTAGGATCATTTAATGTTATTTCTGCTTGCAACAATGCCAGAGGGGTAATAGTTTAGACCCCTCCTGCCAGAGCATGTTTGCCATTGCATGTAGTTGCTACCAGAACTGTTTGTGGATGACAGCCAATAGATTTGGGGATTATTTTTTTATCTGGAGATGTAAAATCTTCCATGTTGGGGTTATGCCGCATGTACCACTGTGAGTTTAGGCTTGGTTTCCATGCTATTGGAAATAGAAGGTCAAGGTGAGTGCAGCAAAATAGATAAATGTGGAAAAATGTTAAACTCCTCCCCCCCTCCACAAACTACAAACAATTAGAGCCTTAAATTTATGAAGGATTTAATTTCTATTATTAACAGAGAGCTTACTTCAGTCCAAGTCATGAGTACTGGAACACAATAAATCACTTGTGTCCACATCCTGCCCCTTCAGGAAGAAGCCAGCTGCCTTATTCTGGAGGGTGGTAAAGAGGTATCTGGATGCAGCAGGTAAGGATAATGTTGCACAGATAATTATTAGCAACCTAGTTGTAGAAGATTGTCTCTAAAATTTTAGAAACAGTTTAGATACCTAATAATTCATTATATTGTATGTATTCATTACATGATAATTACTTTAACTTTCAATATGAAAGGTAGTCCTGAAGTATATTTACCTAAAGTGCTTTCTTACGAGGCTTGTTTCTTACCAGGAATCTGTCTTTTTCTTTGCTTCTGTTTTCAAGCAATTCAAGATTATTTTTTTTAAGGAAACAAGGCAGAAGAAAGAGAAAAATTATTCCTACTCCAGGCTGTTTCAGTTGAAATACATCTTTATTTCTTTAGTGAAGCAACTTTATGCAAATAAAAACTACCAGCAATATAGTAGCCAAAATAAAACAGCAAGCACTAAGTCAAGTAGGAAAGTTGTAAAACAGTGTTCCATTGCTGAATGTTAAATATTCATATAAACATTGTAAAAACTTCAGGAAGACTTTATGGGGCCGTAGACGAACAGTGTAAAACCATTTGAGCTCTGCTATGAAACCACACCAATTGTTCAACACATTCTTATCACCCCGAGCTGAAAGTGAGCATCTTAAGGGAGGGGAGTACTTCAGCCACGGCACATGTGTAATTCATCTCTTAAACTGCATGTGTCCTGCTGCTTTCCCTGTTCCACCTTTGCAGGGGCAGTGATTAAGTGCACAGAACATTGATGACATCAATAAAATGTGTACAAACATCCATCAGCATGAGGATGAAGGAGACAGTTGTTTCCCCCCTGTGTGCTCTTACGGCCCTGGCTGTGTGCCCTGTGTGCACGTTGCTCTGTGCCACAAGGAGAATTAAAGAAGCTCTGGAACAGAGAATTAAGGAAGCTCTTGCAAAAAAACCTGCAAGACTACCTGCAAAATATGGGAGGAAAAGGAAGATTTAATCATAAGTGCATAAAAAAGGGCTTAACATTAATCCACGGGTTTTTCCTTTGTATTAGTTTCTTTTCTTTAATAGTTAAAACACATTAATAGAAAAGGCGTCTTTAAGAAAGACCTCAGTGGAAGAATTAGTCAAATTTGAAATGTTTAAAGAGCTGGCCTTATTCTCTAATGGCCCAGTGTTCTGTGGCACTGCGTTTCTGTTGCTGAAGCAGACTTGTCTAGTAAGGAATAGCAGGGAATGATTTGTTAGCCGGTGGTTAACGTGCCTTGGGTGAACATTGCTCCCAAAGCTTACAGGAAGGAATTGTTGAAAAATGTTTTGACAGATACAAGAACCTTTATGTGTTCAGATATGTTCTGGGCTTCTTCTCACTGAGTAATCTTTTATTCTGCCAGTAGTCTCATTGAAATAGATGGGACTGTTCTACAGAAAAAAAGAAAAATTCAGTAGGAGTGAGAGTGGCAGAACCAGACTGTCCAGCAGATGAACAAGATGTTAGAAATGAAAAATACCTGTTAAGTAATCTCAAGTTCAAATTCTTCTAATCAACATGTGTCTGCTCATCTCACGTTATGGGGGAGGTGAGTGGGAGAGAAGAGCAGCAAAGGGTTGTCCTGTAGAACCTTGATGTTTTTGACCTCAGAATCAGATGGCAGGTCAAAGTGTCCCGAGTTTACTGAATAAGGTTACCTGTGATCTGGATGCAAGTACAGACAGATGTGGATTTTATAAGAAAGATACTGTGGAAGCTTGAGTTTCAGCTGAGATACTAAACTTTCCAAAGCTTCAGAAATTTTTGGTGAAACATCATCTCAGGGTAGAAAATGTTCCAAAGAGAAATTGTGCATGTGTGGTTCAACCAGTTTTTGCAGTACAGTAATGGGCTGTTTCTATAACCCAGTAACCGCTTTACTGGTTCTTTTAAGAGTTTGGTTTAGCTTTAAATAACCTGTGTAATTAATATTTTATTTTAAGAAATAAAATCACGCCTTGTATTTGTTGTCCAGAACCTGAGTTACAGGCTGATATCTGTCTTCCATTTTTTGGGTTTGGTTCACACAGAAGTTTCTGTTGACAGAGAATAAATGATCTTGTGGAAAAGATGTGCACTTGGGACTTGCAAGATCTGTGCTTAGTTCTTAGCTCTGTGCCAGTATTCCTTGAAATCACTTAATCTGGATGTGTTTCCCATCTGTTCTGCTCTTCTAGATGCCAAGCCTTTGTGACCATGTTTGCATACAGATCAATTCAGGGGATCCCAAAGGTTACTCAGAGCTGCCTGTTGCTGTTGAAATGCATATGCCAGTGAAATTAATTCCTGGTTTGTGTCTTTGAGTGATTAGATCTTAATTATATGCAAGTGTGTATTCTTAATTTCTAAGGAATTGCGGACAACATTTACGAATGTGAAGAAGAACTGATTAAACAAGCATGAGGGCTATGATTTAAGGACAGCAAATTGTCAACTTACAGAGGGCTCCTCATAGAGGGAAGCAGAGCAGAGCAGTTTGGAGTCACTCACTTCAACTGTTTTTGTGACTTTGCAGCTTAAATTTTCCGTCTCAATCGCCTGGTCAGGATGCTGAAGTGCAGTGCTGCAAAAGGTTGGGCTGGAATGGAAGTGGTTAGTTAAGTATTAAAAGTCATCATTGCTGGTAAGGAGTCCCAAGGAGTTTGTTCTGGCAATTAAAAAGGTTGTAGCTAAATTTTCCTGGGCTCATTAGAGAAAGATGCATCTTTTGCCTGAAGTAAATTGATAAAGCTCCAGTTATAGCTAGGCTCTCAGATTGAACATTCAAACCTGAGAATCTCAAGTGTCATTGAATTAAACCCAGTTACTTGTATTGCTTGGGAGAAAGAAAATAATACGCCAGAAATTTGTCTTGATATCCTGCTGTACTGCTAGATTGACCCATCCTCAGTGCCTGCCTTTGATTCTAGATCATGCAGAAGCACAGCTGACCTTTGACCTCATCTGGTGTGGTAACTGCTGGCTCTAAAATAAGTTTTTCCTGGAACAGACATCCTCTGCTGCACAGCTTTACTTAAAATCCACTTTATTTGAAGGCAGGTGGTATTTTAAATATCCTAAATAGGCACTTGTGCTGTGTGGTATGGGCACTTTTTGGCAAGTTGCCTTCCAATCCATCATAAAAAGCTGCTGAGAACAAATTCGTCAGTTTTGTGTCCCCGACCTCCCCTCACGCCTGCAAAGATGTGGTTCACCTTTTTGTCATGGGTATCAGGGGTTAGTGGCTACTAAAATTACTGGCCATACTTCACATAAAGTTACTATTAGAAATACAAGCAAAAAGGTGTAGACAGCTTGTGCAATGGATCTCAGCTTCCATCTAACTAAATTTAGGTTTCAGAAGCTCCTGGTAGCAGAAACACCTTCCCTGTGTGTGCTCGTTCTTATTTCCTTTAGCTCAGTTACAGGGAAAACCAATTTTGTGCCAAAATAACTAAAACTTCTAGCTCAGTTGTGTGCATTGCTTTCAGACTTTGGTACCAAACCCCGTCTGTAGGTTTAGAGTGCAGTTCCCTTATATGAACTGTAGTTCTTTGAAACGGGATTTTTAGGTGCCATCACGGAGAGGTTCACTGTGGCCAGGAGCACATCAGGGAGAGAATGTGGTTATGGACTGTGAATGGGACAGTGAGAGGTCAGAACTGAGCATTTCCTGAGGTTCCTCCTTACTGTGGGTCACTGCTGTTTGTCAGAGGTGGTGGAATTCGGGCGAGATACTCAGAAAGGCAATTCCATTATCTCAAATATCAGGTGAGTCATCACACGCCCTTCAAAATAATCATTAAATGCTTTGACTCCAATTAAAAGATAAAGGCAAAATTTTGTCTGCAGTTGTTAAAGAATGGCAAAGAATTGGCCATAGGGATAAACTGACAGTTTTTATTCACTGTCAAGCAATACAGATGATGTCATGGAAAGCAGTTTTGGTAAACAACATTTATCCCTGTTTTTCAATTCTCTGTGCTTAATGACAGATATTCATGCCAACTAAATATTCATCAACAGATTTTAAAATGTGCTTGATATCATAAGTGAATTGACAACTATTAAAATTATATATATATATATATTTTGCAAACTTCATTTTTCAAGTGCAAGGAACAGTGTTCTGACTATACTTCAAAAACATGACAGGCCACTTACAATAAACTTGCTTCATATGTTTTTCATCCCGGGATCTCACAGTTACTATACTAAACCCTCACAGCTAATATGCTGACCCTCAAGGAGCTTTGGAAATTATTCATTCTGAAATGCAGGGAGTTTGCTGTGAGTGTGGTATTAGAAGTGGGACAGATTTTTCTCAAAACTTCTCAGCCTCTGTGTGAGGAGCACAGTTCAGTTCTCCAGGTGCTTTGAAAATACCAGCCCACTGCATACTGAGTCAGTTAGATTCATTTACATCTATATTTAAATATTTGCTGTTGTATTCAAAAACCTTAACTCAGATATTCTGTGTAGGTGGAGCCAAGTGCTGGCTGTTCTGAACTGGTGTTTGTGGTAATATTTGTGGATATATTTTATTGTACCGAGCGCAGCCTTATTGATGCCAAATCCCAATGGCTGCCTGTAGCTTTCCACATAATTTTCATGTCTCAGGTCTTCCCTAAGTCTAGACCAGTCTAGACCAGACCCTAAGTCTAGACCAATCAACATCAATGAATAATGTGGATTCATCACTGCAAATCCCTCCAGGGGAGAGGGCTTACTGACCCAACTCATCCCGTATCAGAGCTTGTCCATGCGGGATTCTGTCACCGCGGCATCCGCAGCCCCACTGCCCTCCCGCGAGCCCAAAAACGCACAGGTGGCATGGAGAGATGGGAAGGTGGAGGGTGGGCCTGGGAGACAACATCTGGTGTGTGGAGAGTTGCCGGGATGAACCACACGTACTCATAGAGTTATTGGTGGAACTCCCTTTATTGATTATTATAGGCCTGGTTATATACATTAGTCAGCTTGTTCACGAGCCACTTAGCAACTTAGGATTGGATAATAGCTGTTATCACGTGTATAATTGTTAATAGGGATTGGCTATAGCTAAACAATCATGCTTTTTCTCTATTCTTTTCTTGTGGTTACATGCTCCTGTTTTCCCATCCTGTCTTCCCATCTTGTTACTTTCCTACCAGTGACTTTGTTTCTTCTTTCTTGCTTATTCAGGATAATCAAGGTTGCTGAGGCCTGGGTTGTGCACCTTCCAATGAGCAGCTCCTGTGAGAAACTGCTCCCAGTATCCATTTTCTGTGAGAAACTGCTCAACAATTACTGAAACCTGGGTTGTGCATGCAGCTTAGCTCTGCATGTCCTTGCTCAGAGAGCCGTTCTTCCACACTGGTGTGAGATGGGCATTTGGGTTTTGGTAGCAAAGGCAAAGCAGTAGCTGTTGTCTGGCAGTGACGGGACATGGAGCTGAGCTGCTCTGCTGACGGAAGCCGTGGCTGCAGCCTCTCTCCTGGGCTGCAGAGGGGCACTGCAATCCCGTGCTTCCACTGAGCCTGGAGCACCAGGAAAACGGGGGGAATGAACCCAAAAACCTGAGAGTTCTGTAGCAAAAGTGCCCAGCTCGGCCAAGTTTCTGTACGTCCCTTTGCACACCAAAGGGACTTTCTGTTCGGAAAGAATTGGTTTAAAATTTGACTAGCATTTAGAAGTACAATATTGTAGTTGAAATTATAATTTGGGAAGATAGGATAAATTAATTTTAAATCACTGGCATTTGGAAGCTTAATACCTTCTAGGATATTTTTTCTTCTGTCTTCAGTTTTAGCTTAGAGACTAAATTAAAATGAGCCAACATCTCTCAGGTTTTGAAGTTGTTTCAAACAAATTTTGACTGGTGAAAATGTCTGATGTTTTTAGGTACAGAATTGGACAAATGCAATTTGTGTGTACCTCTGGAAAGGCTTAAGTGAAGTGAATTCAAATATTCATTTGCATAGAAAGATCACACGGGTTTTTCCCAGGTAAAATTGTGTGAAGAGCAGCAGAGATTTTACATCCATGGGAAGGAGCATACAGCTTCACAGGAAGGTTTCTACGGTCAAGTTGTAGTCATTTTCCAGGATGCCTTCAAAAGTAGAGAATTTTCTATCAGAAAATAGAAAATAACTTCCTTCTAATTTCAAAACAGAGGTTATTTAAGGCTTTTTACATTAAGGTATCTTAAAAATATGATGACAGATGTACATTGTGTGTTTTCTTTCTATGCCCAAGAGCTCCGTGCTCTGGAATTCCCAATGGAGAACATGTCTGTGTGTCTGTCACTTACACACAGTTGCAGGCCTGTCCTTTATAAGAAATTCAGATTTTAATCCTTTTTCAGGGATGTTTTTAAGTATTCAGAGGGTCTTACTGATGGGGCTAATAAAAACAAGTAACCAGGCAGGTAATTTCCCTAAAGCACAGCTTGTTTTGGCTGTCAGTCTTTCCTCCCTTCATAGCTGTTCAGTTATTATTTGGCAAGACATGTGGTGGGGATGTTTTAAAGGAACAGATTTTTTAAAAAAGCCACAAAAATACCTTCTTGGTGAAAGTTTATTTCTAAGAGTTACCAGAGGATTTATTGCACAATGTCAGCATTCTGTCCTAATTATTTAATATATCCTTAGGTCTTCCAAAATTAGACCTTGAGTTTTGAGTGCAACAAAAGAAAATAATTTATCAAGATTACCTTTAAATGAGGAGTGATACTTTATTATTAGAAAATGTAATGTTCTGTGTTGAACCATTTACCCACCTGAGGCCCTGCAAGATATTTTCAAGTGGGCTCAAAATCATTCAATACATTGGATTGTCATGAGGAGTGGGCAGAAAGGCAGTGATTTCCCACATAATTGTTCTCAAGCAGAGGTGCCACAGCTGAGTAGCAGCTATTCATAAGGTTTCTTTTCTTTCAGAGAGCTCTGCTCATCATCCTTGGCTCATTTTCCAAGACTGTCAGCCTTTCTAGTCTTTGGAAAGGTGCTCAGAGTGTTGCCACTAACAGAGCTGTGCTGAATCAGGTGATCCTTTAGTGATTAATGTAAGGAACTTTCTGATCAATGGGGAGTCTCTTAACCTTTGCTTCCCAAGCAGAATAAATTCGTTCCGTATCTTGAAGATGCTTCGGTGGTCTGGAGACTTTGAAAAAGAATAAAATCAGGAGCAACAGCTCCTGTTAGAGCAACAGAACAGCAGATTAAATCTATTAAATAGTATTGCAGAATGCAAAGAAAAAAACCCCGTAATCTGGCATAAAAATATGCAGAAGAGGCAGTGTGTAGAAAAGGTAGTCATGCAGTTAAAAAAGTGCACAGAATTATTTCACCATGATGTTCCTCTGGAGGGATGCAAGCTGTGACATCGTGTCCCTACAGCTCTGCAGTGCTGGGGTCCAGCTGAGGAAAGCCTAGTGAATATGGGCACCTGCTTTACCCTCTGCCCAGTTCTGCTTTTGAAAATCCACCAGACTTGGATGCCAATCCTGTCATCGCCTCTGTGGCTGTGCTTAGCTCCGTTCTCTGTGTTCAATTACCCACACATGCTCGGAGGGATTTATCTTGCATCTGTGCCTATGATGATCCCAGTCTGCACAAAAAATCTCACCGGTTTAATAGGATTTTTTAAAAATGTTTTGTTCAGTTTGCACTTTTTAGGATGAAATGGTAAGGAAGACCCTCAAATGCAGGTGATTCATGTACTCGGTTATTCTCTGGTAATTGTCAACTTTTCAGCTGACTGATCAAGCCTGACTCTTGAAATATTTCAAGTAGTAACACTGTTTCCCATTGGGATAACTGTGCTCTTTATACATTAGGACAATATTGTGCCTTACAGTTTGGCCAGACAAAAACCTTTCCTCCTATTACCTGACTGCCAATTAGCTTGAGAGCAAAGTAGCATTTATGTGAATGTCCACCTGGACACCTCAGTTGTAAAAGTGTGATTTTTAAGTGCTACCAAGGGCTTGGACATAAAGTCCAGCTCCTGTGTGGTCCCCAAGCTATTGCAGTACTGGACAGCTGCAGTCTCTTGAAAGGTTTTATTCCTGGCATTTCTTCAACTTTTCAGCATCTAAACTCCATCCTGCAGTTTTTGTGCCTGTAGTAAGTGCACTGGATGAGAAAACAGAAATGGGTGAAGTACCAGAGCTCCCATCTGTGGATGCAGTTAGGTACACGCGTGACTGGATGGATCTACCCTGGCAGCCAGGATGGCTTCATTATCCCTGTGCCTACGCCAGGGCAATAGGATAGGAGAAGGTTTAGCCAAGAAGAACTATAGAGATAGTGCTTCATATTGCTGTTCTGCAACTAGCCAAAATCCTTGGTAATTACAGGAAAGCCAGGCTGGGTGTCTCAAGAGTGCAGAAGGCATGTATGCATACGCACGTACGTGTAAGCAGACATATCCTCAGAATATTTTACAGGCACTGCTTCTATCAAAATTCTGCTGATAATGGCACCCTTATGAATTAAAATAATTCCTATTGCTTTTTCTGTTTGTAAGTGGTGATGAAACAGAGGTTCTGGCAGTTGCCTTGCGTGTCTGGTCTCTTCCAGTGCTGTCCACAGCAGGGATGTTGGGCTGTTCACATCCAGTTTTACAGACAGTGGCCAGAAGGGAGTTGTGAAAGATAAAAGCTGTTCTGGGCTCAGATACAGAGTGTAATATGCTGTGACCTGCCTGCCAGCAGCAGCTGTAGTGCTTAGAGCTCTGCCAAAGCCGTGGTCACTGCACAGGTCACCCCTGGATCAGGCTGAGCGCCCCGCACGCCACGTACAGGACAGCCAGGGCTCGGGCCCAGCAGCACGGGGCTAGATCTTGCTGGGCACGGGGTTCTCCTGCTTTATCTGCTTGTCTGAGAGCTCACACCTTTGGCACATGCCTAATATATTAATACGCCGGCACGCTGGCCGGGCTGAGATGGCAGCAGCTTGGTCCAGGTGTGTCCAACACAAAGGGAGAATGCCCCGGGGCACCTCGGTGCCTCGCTAGCCAGCCTCCCAGCCCGGGCGGGGGAGGGCACGGAGCCCAGCGTGCCTGGGGCTTGTGGATAGCCCAGGTGTGACCAGAAATAAATGAGCAGAGGAGGCCCTTTGACCGGTGTTCCAAGGGTTTATTGTAAAAGCGCCCTCAAAGGGCACCGGATGCGAAGAGAGACAAGATAAGAGACTGAGGGGCTTTAAAGGGATACAGGGAAGGGAGCAGGGATGGCATAGCAGGGACCTATAGGAAGAGGAGAAAGGTGGGGAAGGTCTGGCTACCTTTCCTTAGGAGATACAAGGGGTGTCTGTCCACTGTCCGTCAGGCAGACCGCCCCCCCTCAGGAATCCTAGGAATTCAAAGGCAGAAGCCATCTTCACAGAAGGAGGTTTTACTCTTTGGAACCAGCCCACCAAACCTCTTTTTCTGGGCTCTGTGGCCCTCTGGTTATTCTTGTGTTTGGTTCATTCACCACAACATCCTAAGACATGGGGGGCAGCTCACCGGCGGTGAGTTTGTCTCACGTCCTCCGTTGGTGCAAGCTCGCAGTGCCCATGGTAGACCTGGGGTAAAGCTGCTCCTCTGCGTCTCCGTGTTTCTTCACCTGCAGTGAGAATCAGGGCAGAGTGGAAGCTTTGTGGGTGGGCACTTGACACACCAGACTTCTGACTTGAAGTGCCCTCTGATTTTTCAGTTACTGAGCTTCTTTGAAATGGAACCGCACAGGTTGCATACCTGTTTTCCATCCCATGAACCAGAAACACTTAAACTTGAATTATTGAAGATATAAATGCTATGAACGTGGTTTGTCTTTTTTTTTTTTCCTAGCTGGATGAAAAACTGCTTGTCCTGTGAATCATTAGGAAATGAACCTCAAATTGGGGTCTGTGTCTGGTGAATCAAAGATGAGTCTGAGCTAATCAAAAGGTTATAGCTTGACTTCAATATTGGTGGATTCCAGCTGGATAAAAGCCTGGAGTGGATCTTGTTCTTATTTGTCCAGAAGTGTGTTGAGGCTGAGTGTGCTGGTGGATAACTGCAGGTGTTCCCCCCATTACCTGTAGCTGCTGGGAGCACTCAGTGGTTTGGATGGACTGGGTTTTTTTTATGCACGTGCACTGAGGGTTTATGTCTCGAATAAATGCTGTGTGAGCAGTGCATTACTTATCCTAAGAAATAAATATTGCTGATTGATTTTATTTGTAAAAATTATTATCCTTGAGACTACTAAGGGACTTGAGAGGTTAATGTAACCAGGATGGTGAGAAATAAACACTCATTTTTAATGACATAAGGCAAATATTAGGAAGAGTCTTCCTTTCACAAGACACTACGGTAGACTTTAGATTTTCTGACATTCCTATATTCAAAAACAAGGCCAAATATACTCATTTTTAACTTTGACATTCGCCCTTCTGTGATTACTAATACCACAACTGTGTTGGTCTGTCATCATGCACCGTGTGTTATTCAGAGGCAAAACAGGCCTCCAAATCTTCTTTCCTGCAACGGAATTGACCTTCTCATTAGCTGGAAATAACACTGAGATAGGTAATCAATATTTTGTTGAAATGCCAGCATCTCATCTTGGGCATTACTCATCCTTATTTCTGAAAAACACTCGGACTAAAAGCAAAATGTTTAGACGCAGCTGTGTGTGGCAGATCTGCCCTTATACATACAAATTATGTGTATACAAGTGTTATTATGAAGGTACAAATTGCAGATTTGGGTCTCTGATGCTCTCTGTGTGTCAGCCTGACCTTACACTGCAGACCCTGTATCGGAATGTGGAACAGCTGCCCTGAGAGCTGCCAGGATTCCCTGCTGCCAGGGGCTTGGTTAGAACTGCTGCTGGGACCATTATGAAACAATGCAGTGGCAGTTTGGTTTGGGTTTTTTGGTTGTTTTTCTGGGGTTTTGTTTTGTTTTGTTAAATTTTGCTGTAGAGGGTCAGTAGAAAACCACTGTTTCTCTCCTTGCACTTTTAAAATGGTGTTGGATAAAAATTGATTCACATAGTGGCTGTTATTCAGAATTGGGATGTCAGTTCGTTTTTGGCACCTTAAAAAGCACCTTCCCCTGGCCCTTTTCTGTAAAGCTCAGTTCAGGTCGGCTTGAGGCGTAATCACACTAGAGGTTTTGTGAGTATGGAAGCCTCTCTGTCCCTGTTGTGGTGTGCCCAGTTCAGACTGAGGGCCTCAAATGCATAAAATAGTATGATAAAGGCAATGAGGTCACCTCTGAAGCCTCCGCCCCCGGCCTCACCTCATTCTCCTCCCCCTAGGTGCCAATCAGGGTGTTGTGTCCTCCCCCTGTCAATCTAGGCCTCAGTTCTGGAAAATNCCCTGTATCGGAATGTGGAACAGCTGCCCTGAGAGCTGCCAGGATTCCCTGCTGCCAGGGGCTTGGTTAGAACTGCTGCTGGGACCATTATGAAACAATGCAGTGGCAGTTTGGTTTGGGTTTTTTGGTTGTTTTTCTGGGGTTTTGTTTTGTTTTGTTAAATTTTGCTGTAGAGGGTCAGTAGAAAATCATTGTTTTTCTCCTTGCACTTTTAAAATGGCGTCAGATAAAAAAAGATTCACATAATGGCTGTTATTCAGAATTGGGATGTCAGTTCGTTTTTGGCACCTTAAAAAGCACCTTCCCCTGGCCCTTTTCTGTAAAGCTCAGTTCAGGTCGGCTTGAGGTGTAATCACACTAAAGGTTTTGTGAGTATGGAAGCCCCTGTGTCACTCACCTCCAGTGGGGCAGTGCAAATTCTGTGCCAACACGTGCATGTTTCCAGTCAAGCTGCGGACCATTCCTGAGAGCACCGCTTACCCTCTCTTCAGACTGCATTCCCTTTATGTTTACTGACTCTCTCTCTTAGTCTTACGTTTCTTGACTTCTTTTTTAAAAAAAAGTTTAATAGAGATGCGAAAAAATTCCCGTNTGTCTCCCCATTGGTTGGTTCTGGCTTCTTCACCCCATTGGCTGTTTTCCCCCAATCCAGTTTTGCTCCTCCCTCTTACCCTTCACCCATTGGTTGTATCCTGATTCCCCTAACCCTATAAGAGTCCCTGCTCTCTGCCGCTTGAGGTCTTTCGTCCCTGGACCCCTTTGAGGTGATAAACCTTGGAGATCCATACAAAAGACCTCTCCCGCCTGTTCGTCTTCTGCGCCTTGCTTCGCCTTGTGTTGGTGTTGTGCCACTGAGAGCAGCTGCTAGCGAGGACACCCTCGTGTCTTCTGTCGCGGTGGTTGCCTCCGCGTGCTGAGCTAGCCTGACCAGACCACCGCACCGCGACAACTTACCTCCCGTGGGGCAGTGCAGATTCTGTGCCAACACGTGCACGTTTCCAGTCAAGCTGCAGCCCCTTCCTGAGAGCACCGCTTACCCTCTCTTCAGACTGCATTCCCTTTATGTTTACTGACTCTCTCTCTTAGTCTTACGTTTCTTGACTTCTTTTTTAAAAAAAAGTTTAATAGAGATGCGAAAAAATTCCCGTTGTTTCCAGAGGACTCCACAGGAGTGTTCCTTCTATCCTGTCTGCAGAAACAAATGGGTGAAGATAGTTGGATGGCTGAAAAGGGTTTTCTTTCACCCCACCACGGTTCAAGTATCATACCCACAGCTCAGTCCTGAGAGCTGCGCAGTCAAATCTGGGTCTGGGTCTGCCTATGAGAACTTCATCCTAAGGTTCCAGTGCTGCTTCACTCTTCTGTTAGAAGCACTTTTGACTGTTGTGCTGTTGCTCATTTCATTTAAAAGGGAGAATTTTATTTGAAGCAAGCCCTTGTGAACCAATTTGTCCCAACAGCTTGAGCTTAGCTGCTGTTCTTAGCCTGTGCTCTGTGGAGGTTGGGTCGATGTGCGAAGACACTCTTTGGAGAGGCAATACTTTCCTCCCAGTACTATTAAAGTTTACTTGTTTCTATCATCTTTTAGCTTCATACTCAGTTGTTCCCCCTGTATATGCCTTTGGCAGTTCTCTGTTGGTTCAGTTGTTGTGAGGTGAGGGGGTTTTTGTGGAGGAAGAATGGAGAGATCATGTTCTGTCTCTCTGGGAGTTTTTAAAATTTCAGTCAAGGGTATCTGGTTGACTGGACTTCATCTGTGAAAGAATTTGGAAAAGAAATACAATGTATAGAACAGTTTAGGCTACTTTTTTTTTTTAAAGTAGTGCAGTGTTTCCTTTCATTTATGATTAAGAAATTCCTGCTTGTCAGTGATCCATTATACCTGTGTATTTTTACACTAAAGCAAAGGCAGATACTCTGAGAGTGAGCTGCTGCTTTGAAATTTATCGTAGGTGGCCTTTTGTTTTCAGGCAAACTTGCTCAATTAGTCTCTCAGCAGTTTTACAGACCAGAGAAATATGGACATTTTTCTCAATGCCCAGAAGAGCAAAGGAAGTATAAGATCAAACATTAATCTGCTTTGGTGCTGGAAGATGCTGCTTCTTCTGGTGTCTTATTCTCGCCATTAGAGTGCAGATTTTGCAGAAACTGAATACAACCCCTATTTTGACAGAAATATTAAAGTCATCCCTTTCCTTGGAACATATTTTTCTGGTGAATGAGGAGAGGGAAAACGCTGGAGCTGCCCTGTAAACCCAAATGAAAGCTTCTACACAAAGTCTAGATACTGTATTAAAGATATTAAGTACAAATGTGTGTGTTACAAAGGTGTTGCTTGTTGTGCTGGGTTGTATACAGTGGATTTTTGTGTTAAGCTCTCTCACAAGTGCTGATTGACTAATGCAGTAACTTTGCTCTCAAGACATCTTGGCTATTTGGTATAAAGTACGAGTTTACAGTATTCTGATAATTTCTAGGCAGCTGCTTCATATGTGTTCATAATAGAAAGTGGTTCATCAATAATTCAGGAACTATGCTTAGTTGGTATGGTAGGTGCAAGAACAGGTATGGAGAGAATATTATTTGAGGGGGCCAATAAAAGAGTAAGAAAATCCTGGAATACAAGTATAATCATGTGTATTCTAAAAAGCAGCCAGCACTCAATTTGACATGCAGTGGATGTCAGCTTTGCAAATGAAACACTGCAAGCTTCCTTAGCAATGAATATAAAAATGCAGAGATCAGTTATGCAGAAAAAGCAAATTAAAAAGTAACTTTTACACATAGGTGTGATTAAAATTGTAGGATAATTTTTTAATCCTTTTGGGACAAGTTTTCTGATGTGTCATTTATCAGTGATAGACTTCGCCCTTAGGATTCACTCCAAGCTTCAAGGAATTCATAGAGTGAATTATTTTTTGTTGAAACTCGCAGACAAGCGGAGTGAAGACTCTTCCTCCTGGGATCAGAGTGGCTGGGGATGAGGAGGAGAAGAAAAGAATGGCTTCATTTGCAGCTAACATTGTAGTGCCATAAAGGGCCCTGAGAATATCACACTGGAATAGATTTTCAGGGAATTTGCAATGAGATATAGTGCAGCAAAGAGAAGGTACAATACAAGCAGAATAGAGTACTTCGTCTTACAGCTTCACGTACAGCCCAACATAAGATACTCCCAGCACTCGTAATGGATGCTTGCTGCAGGGCAGGGGATTCTAGGCAGAGAACAGACCTGAAGGTTGCTCCAGTTAAACCACTACCTGGGCACTAAATGGTGGAATAGTTTATGCTGGAGTGCCACAAACTTATTCTCCCACATTCTGCAATCCCATGTCCTACAGCAAGTCCTGCCGGGGGAAGGCTGGCTTGATGTCGAAATAATTTTGAATTTCTAAATTGTTTCGTGTGAGTCTCTCTTCTTTTGCACCAAGACACTGGAAAAACGAAGGCTTATCAGCTACCTCGATGTTGAAATAATTTTGAATTTCTAAATTGTTTCGTGTGAGTCTCTCTTCTTTTGCACCAAGACACTGGAAAAACGAAGGCTTATCAGCTACCTCGATGTTGAAATAATTTTGAATTTCTAAATTGTTTTGTATAAGTCTCTCTTCTTTTGCACCAAGACACTGGAAAAACGAAGGCTTATCAGCTGCCTCTGTGGAGCTCTGAGTTGAACTGTGGCACAGAACCTGTCCTGTTACTGACTGTGAAAGGTGTTCTTAGTTACACCTGCGTGGTTGTCCTCTGCTTTGGGACAGTTGTTTTGACATAGAGGACAGATGGCATTTAAGAAGCCCAGAGACTGATTGCTTTCTCATTTGGCAGAAGTGACAAAGGGGATTAGATCTCCAGGAGGCTGTTTTGTAACCCGGCATTACCTGTAAGTACACAGGACAGCTGAGCATTAATTTCAATACTTGTGTTCATGGCAAGATGAAGGGGAGAGCTGGCTCGCTCCTGGGTCAGGCAGGGTAGAAGTGGGAGGCAGAAGAAACCATTTGAGCACAGCCATTGCTCAGGAACTGTTTCCTGATGGGGATTGTTAACATCACAAGGATTAGGTGGTTGGCTATTTTTAGATGCCTATAACTTTTAGAGGCAATTTGAGGCAGTGGATATCACCTAGGGCACGCTTTTTGTGCTGTCAGAACAGCACCTTGAGATAAGCAGGATTTCTCTCAGTTTGGAATCCTTAATTTCCTTCAGGACAGGAACTGCATAAATTCAGCCTTGCACATTATGACCTCCCTGTTAAACAGCTTGTGAACTGCTCTCTGAGAAAGAGAGCCAGCTGGGCACTTAGTGGAGTGGTAAGAAGGGAGGAATTGGCACCAATTGCAGCAGCAGAAAGAAGGTACTTACACAGATGTTCACTTGCTTTCTGTCTTCTGCAGGGTTGACATGAACAGAAATAAAGGTTACAACGTGGTTTAAAGGTGGGATGGGGAGGAGAATATGAAAAGAAAAGGAAAACTCCATGGACTGAGATAAGAACAGTTTAATAATTATAATAAAATAGTGTAATAATCATAATAGTAGTAATTACGAGGGAGACAACAAAAAGAGAGAGAAGAAAAAAGCTAAGTAAGGCAAGTGATGCACCACGCAGTTGCTCACCACCTGCTGGCCCATGCTAGCCCAGGCAGGGACCGGTGCCTCCTGGCCAGCTCCTCCCAGTTTACATACTGAGCATGTGGCATGGAATATCCCTTTGGCCAGCTCAGGTCAGGTGTCCTGGTCATGCTCCCTCCCTCCTCCTGCACTTTCTCACTGGCAGATCACAGAAAACTGAGAAATCCTTGACTCAGGGTAAGCTCAACTTAGCAACAACCAAAAACATCAGTGTCTTATTGACATTATTCTCATAACAAATCCAAAATACAGCATGGTACCCAGTACTAGGAAGAAAATTAACTCTCATCGCAGCCAAAACCAGGACAGGTTAGAACCAAGGGAGGAATACACATTTTTGGTTAAAACAAAGATGCAGGTCGTCCAAGGAAATATTTTGAATTTAAATTTAAAATGGGCGAAGGATCAAGTTAACTGATTAAGTCTCGCTTCTTGATGCCACTCTGATCTCCTAAGATGACAGTGAAATAGCAAGTAGCAGGACCTGGCCCCCTCCTCAGATGCTGTCATTGTCAGGATAGATAAACATGTGGTAGTTGTAGACAAAAGAAAACAAGAGAATAGAATTGCTCCAGATACCCTGCCCTGTTCTCTGAGTAACGTAATACCAACAAATCCCAGAAACGGCACTCCTTGGATTTATATCCTCACGAGTGGAAGAAGGGTTTGGTCCCTGCTGAGGAGTGAGAAGCACCATTAGTGACTCCTGCTTTTGTAGTGTTTGCTGGCCCTGCACATTTCACTCAGCCTCGAGCAGAATGGCTCCTGCACCCAGCACCGCCTTTGTGAACCTCTAACTGGTGACACACAGAGTTACTCCTAAAGAAAACAGACTCAACTTGATATCAGGGTCTCATAGGTGCTCCTTTTAATTTTGGCCACGTCTGCTTTATTTTGGACTAATTTTAAGTTATCAAAGCAGCACAAAGTAATTGAATTGTATCAGAAGAACTTCGGTTCTGGTGTAGACTGGTCTCACGCTGTCGCAATCCACAGATTGATCTGGCTTTGACCGTGACGTGACTCGGTCAGAATTGTTTACCCAGGCATCAAAACAAATCTGGCTTGACTTTCAAATGTTAGGTGGAGCTTAGCTTTATAAAACATGTCTGATTACTTGTGAGATCAGGAAGCTTGAGATGAAGCTGCAGAGACAGGCTGACTGGGAAACCACTAGAGCTCTTACTGCATTTTTGCTGAAGCTGCTGCATCTCACATGAGATCACTTAAGCCAGAAGCACGGTGCTTCCTTTTCATCAAGTGTGGAGTCTAAAATAGAATTCAAAAACTTGTCCTACAGGAGTTTTAGCAGACTGGAGAGGTGAATCCAGGTCCTGCAAGCTTTGGCGTAGTGTCCAACCAACAGACACCCTTTAGCAGAATGCGTCCTTCCAGAATTATGAGTAAGGCTTTGCCTGGGTAGATGTGGGAACAGCACACAACCACAGATCAGTGAATTTAAAAATGTTCAAGGGCAAGAAATTCACCCTTTTGATGATGAAAAATCATCATTACATTTGCTGAACTTTCTTTGAAAATAATAGCCAGATTATTAGATTTGATTTTCTAATGTTTTATGTTGTTATCTTTTAATTTCTGTTTTTTTCTTTTGGCAAGGCTCTGTGATTTTTCCCCTTTAAAAACAAACTAATAAACAAACCAAAACCCACATAAAAGGCCACAACAACAGAAAGCCACCACATTGGAAACACTGGAAGGTAATTCAGGAGTTACAGGGTTTGTCTTCTGAAGATGAGTTCCTTTATAATATTCCCAATAGAACTTTCAAGTTAAATACAGTTGAACATCACTTGGCATTTGCTGTTCTACTAATGGTAATTGATTCTCAAGCACACACAAATCTATACTATGGTGCAGGTTCTGTGGCATCCCAAAATGTTTTCCTTGAATTGCAATACCTGAAGTACTCCAGAGCTTAAATCAAAATGTAATTATTTTGTTCTTCATAAATCAGCATGTGTGAAGATAATACCAGCTTCTGTAAGAACCAGCTGTGCAGCCATTCAAATTTTGAAGAGACAGCGTGCTCCCAATGGCTGGTTGAGAAGCTGGTTACTCCTTGGAGCCCTCGGAGGCCACTAGTTTTGTGCGGAGCAGTGGTGTCTTTTACTGGAGTGAAAGAACATAGCCTCGAAGTCACACAGACCTCTGAAGCGTACAACAGCTGATTCTAACAGAGGAAGCACTTCATCTGCCTGCAGAGGTAACTGCCTTCCTGTTGTGGTGAATGAACCAAACACAAGAATAACCAGGGGGCCACAGAGCCCAGAAAAAGAGGTTTGGTGGGCTGGTTCCAAAGAGTAAAATCCCCTTCTGTGAAGATGGTTTCTGCCTTCGAATTCCTAGGATTCCTGAGGGGTGGTTCTGTCTACAGTTGACAGACACCCCTTGTGTCCCCTAAGGAAAGGTAACCAGACCTGTCCTGCCTTTCTCCTCTTCCTATAGGTCCCTGTTATGCCATCCCTGCCCCCTTCCCTGTATGCCTTTAAAGCCCCTCAGTCTCTTATCTTGTTCTCTTCCTATCCGGTCCCCTTCGAGGGAGCTCCTACAATAAACCCTTGGAACACCGGCTGAAGGAGCCTCCTCTGCTCATTTATTTCTGGCCGTGCCTGGGCTATCCACAAGCCCCAGGCACGCTGGGCTCCGTGCCCTCCACCGCCCGGGCTGGGAGGCTGGCTAGCGAGGCACCGAGGTGCCACAGGGTGCTCTCCCTTTGTGTTGGGCTGGGAGGCTGGCTAGCGAGGCACCGAGGTGCCACGGGGTGTTCTCCCTTTGTGTGGGACACGCCTGGACCAAGCTGCTGCCATCTCAGCCCGGCCAGCGTGCCGGCGTACTAATATACCTTCCCCCTTCACCTGCAGCACACGGGAAGCTGTTATCTGTTCGTGCTGTGAGAGTGTTCCTGTGGAATGCCCAGACACGCACAGGGAGCCTGAGAAGCAGATGAAATGCAGTACTTTGGGGTTTCTATTCTCACATTCAACGTGCTCTGTGCGGTGGGGGTCGAGCTCGGACTGTGAATGCGCTTTTCAGCTGCACTGGGCTTTGCCTGGCATGTGCAAACCTCAACCCTGCTCTGTACCAGAAATATTCAAAACCTGGTTTACTTTATTAAAGGTACCAAACTTTTAAAGCAGGCCCCATGATGGTTGCTCTCAAGCTTCATGCTTTCAAATGTGTTCCGTGTCATAATTAGCTTCGTGCGTGCCCACGTAGCATATGCTTTTAATTAGTGAATTCCATATGGATTTTTGCGTACACTCAAGCTAACACAAGACACGTGGGCTTGAGGAGGGTGAATTTTCGGGCTTTGGATGCAGGAGAGACTAAGCCCAAAGGTACAACAAATCAAGGCTTGTTTAACATGACTACCATGTGACCCGGCTTTAGCCAACTGTTCTGGTTTTGAGCAGACATGAAATGCAATTTTTGAGCCTGAATGGAAACCAGGAACAGTAACAAGAGAATTCTTGTACTGTGAGGTAACTGGGAGTGTCTTTGCTGCTCCATTCCTACATGTCTGTTTCTTTTCTAAGATTATGAGAAATTTAAAAAAAACCTTGCCTGCTGTCCCTCAGCATCTCTCTTGAAGAAGTGCATGCATCTGCTGAAGGAAGTTCTCACTGCCACGATACTCTCTGGCTGGACTGTGTCTGTTCATAGTTGTGAACTTGGAATAATGTTTTGACCCTGGCAAAACAAATGAGCTCTGGGAGCCTGGACTTTGAGCTGCAACTCCTGGCCAATGCTCTCCAATGAAACCAGTGTTAGAAGCATATAAATCTTCTCAAAATGCAGTTATTGCCAGCACAGCACAAGTAGATCAAGTTGCCTCTGAGTGGGCTTGTGGACTGAAAACAAATTCTCTATGGAAATATCTTTCATCAGGCTTGAACTTCCAGTTCTCATCTGTGGTTCTGCTTTGCATTCAGCAACGCTGGTGCTGTCACAGGCCCCGCATCCACGGCATCGGTCTTGTGAGGCTTCCTCGTTTGCCATTCCTCCACTTCCTCTGGCTGCAAAGCAAATCCTGGCTCCAGAGCAGGTGTCCCTGAAGGCTGCTCCTGCTCCTTCAGAAGCTGTGATCCCCCCTCTCACTGACCACGTCCTTTCCTTGCTTCTAAACGAAGCCTTCGCCAGACGCTCTTAAGCAGCTGGAATGTTTTGCTCTCTGTAGTCTTTGGCATTAGCAGTGAAGCCCTGAGAGAAACCCAGCAGTGCTGGTGCCATCCAGTGAGGTCCTGCCTGGCCTGAGCCATGGCTGCTGTCAGTTCGGCCACCTGCCTTACAGGATCTGCAGGAAATGTCACATCCACACAGGAACGTTACTGGGGTGCAAAGGGCAATACCTGCAAGAGCTGAAGTGTGCTTCCTGCCTCCATCTGGTTGCCTCTCCTGCCTAGAAATGCTGCCCCTATCCAGAGGACAGCCTGTCTTCCTTCATTTAAGCCTCTCTGTGAGATGGCTCCTACCCTGCTTTATTTATTGCATGCTATCCACACCTTGTTCTGATTAGAGAAGTATTGATTTCCTCATGGGCTTTTCTGTGGTGCTCATCATTTTGAGATGAGTGTTTCACGAATGCTAATTGATCCTCAGCGTGTCCATTAGGTGACAGGATGGTGGGCATTCTCCCTCTCCAGATGAAGAGCTGAGACTCAGATTGAGCCAAAAAAAAAAAAAAAAAGGCAGCTCATTTCTGCTTGCCTAATTTGATGTGACACTGCCCTGGCCTGTGGTAGCAGCTCAGCTGCTGGCAGCCTGCAGTGCAGTGACCCAGCTGCAGCTGCGAGCACTGGGGCTTCTGCCTTTCTGGGCTCTCAGGACGCCCAGAAATGAGCAATGTGATGAGCGGCTCCTGTGGGAAATTTGCTTAAAACCCTGCACTCGATCTGCAGGAGCTCGGAGTAGCAGTTATGATCTGTGTGCTCTGGGACAGGAGGGGCTGCCTGAGCCATGGGAAAGTCCTTTCTCTCACTGCTCCCCACTCCTGCAGGCTCCAGCTAGCCCCTTGTGACCCACAGCCCATTCTCCTGCTATCTGCTGTGGGCTTTTTCCATAGATCCTAACTTTTCCTCTCCCTCTGCTAGCAAGTATGCTTCTTTCCCAAATTTCCCAATTAACATAATTAATGTGAACTCAGAACAATTTTCATTATCATTAGACCTTGTTGCCAGGTTTCTACGAAGCAATGCTCTCTGTCTGTACTTTTAGGGGGCATGGTATTAAAACCTGAAATGTAAAGCCCTACACTGGGCCCTGGGTGGGGATGGGAATGTAAATCTTGTTTCCTGAATCCGAGTTAAGAGTTGCCTACATTGTGTGTATCCTTGCTGTGACCCAGAATTACTGCTATGCAAAACTAATCCAGCAACAACTGCTGAAATATGCTGCAAATCCCTACAAAATACCTAATTTCAGGAACAAGGTAGTTATTATCAATGTGGCCTTTTTTTTTTTTTTTTTTGCTGGTGAACTGGCTTTGCATAACCTTTTTAGTATTATGTTTGTACTTTAAACAGGAAATAAAAACGAAGCTATAAATAAGGTGTTCCCCGTAAGAAGGAAGCTAGTGCAGCCCTTACACACAAACAAACGCTATTCAGAACAGCTATTTTTGCAGGCGAGCGCTGTGTTCTCCCCAAGGAATGGTTTCAAGGGTGTTGTTGAGCAGCACAGAAAGGTTCTGTGTGTCAGTGCTTAAAAGTGTTGTCCCCCCAGCTACGTAATTTGGGCAAAGGAGCAGATTTGCTGGTCCCATCCCCACGAGCCATTTGTGCTCACCATGGGGACAGCCTCGGCTGTAGGGCTGGCAGGCTGTGGGGCTGGCAGGCTGTGGGGCACAGCCTCAGCTGTAGGGCTGGCAGGCTGTGGGGCTGGCAGGCTGTGGGGCACAGCCTCAGCTCTGGGGCTGGCAGGCTCTGGGGCTGGCAGGCTGTGGGGCACAGCCTCAGCTCTGGGGCTGGCAGGCTGTGGGGCTGGCAGGCTGTGGGGCACAGCCTCGGCTGTGGGGCTGGCAGGCTCTGGGGCTGGCAGGCTGTGGGGCACAGCCTCAGCTCTGGGGCTGGCAGGCTCTGGGGCTGGCAGGCTGTGGGGCACAGCCTCAGCTCTGGGGCTGGCAGGCTCTGGGGCTGGCAGGCTGTGGGGCACAGCCTCGGCTGTGGGGCTGGCAGGCTCTGGGGCTGGCAGGCTGTGGGGCACAGCCTCAGCTCTGGGGCTGGCAGGCTCTGGGGCTGGCAGGCTGTGGGGCACAGCCTCGGCTGTGGGGCTGGCAGGCTCTGGGGCTGGCAGGCTGTGGGGCACAGCCTCAGCTCTGGGGCTGGCAGGCTCTGGGGCTGGCAGGCTGTGGGGCACAGCCTCAGCTCTGGGGCTGGCAGGCTCTGGGGCTGGCAGGCTGTGGGGCACAGCCTCGGCTGTGGGGCTGGCAGGCTCTGGGGCTGGCAGGCTGTGGGGCACAGCCTCAGCTCTGGGGCTGGCAGGCTCTGGGGCTGGCAGGCTGTGGGGCACAGCCTCGGCTGTGGGGCTGGCAGGCTCTGGGGCTGGCAGGCTGTGGGGCACAGCCTCAGCTCTGGGGCTGGCAGGCTCTGGGGCTGGCAGGCTGTGGGGCACAGCCTCAGCTCTGGGGCTGGCAGGCTCTGGGGCTGGCAGGCTGTGGGGCACAGCCTCAGCTCTGGGGCTGGCAGGCTCTGGGGCTGGCAGGCTGTGGGGCACAGCCTCAGCTCTGGGGCTGGCAGGCTCTGGGGCTGGCAGGCTGTGGGGCACAGCCTCAGCTCTGGGGCTGGCAGGCTCTGGGGCTGGCAGGCTGTGGGGCACAGCCTCGGCTGTGGGGCTGGCAGGCTCTGGGGCTGGCAGGCTGTGGGGCACAGCCTCAGCTCTGGGGTTGGCAGGCTGTGGGGCTGGCAGGTTGTGGGGCTGGCAGGCTGTGGGGCTGGCAGCAGAGCAGGACGCAGGGGCGTGGAGGGCGGGGGGCAGTGAGAAGAGTCTCTTGCTGCTTCTAACAGGCTTTTGGTAAAGGCTCTTCCTGTGTTGCTTGAGCATTTACTTCAGGATTAATTGAGATGCATCACCTGAGGCTTAGACTTCTTATGACGATTTAGATAAAAACAAAACTTTTTATGGCTTTTTGGAGTTTCTCTCTGTTCCTCCTAACTAGCAAACCCTAGGTCAGCATCTTTTGATATGAATAAAGGATAAATCTTTAGCCACTGCAGTTTGCAGAATTTCTGACATTAAGAATGGCTAGCTGTTACCAATGGAGGCTGCTTTTTTGCTTTCAAAATAAAAACCTGACCACGCTTTAGATGTGTATCACAGGAAGAAAGCTACTGGTAGCATTTAATTGCTGCAACATACCATAATGCCCCTCCTTTCCCCTCCTTTCTCATCTATGCAGCTATTGTGGACAGAAAAGTGTTCATAGTAAAGAAAAAAGTAAATGAGACACCCTTTGTGCAGCCTGTCACTTCCCTGATATTTTGGGGAAAGGATATCTGCTTCTTTACATGGAAGAACTATAAATTGGCCATCTGCTAAAAGACCAGGGGCCACAGTCGCACACTTGGTGATTGTGGAAGCAGAAATCTGTTCTTTCTGGGCAGCCCCGACCTGCAGCAGGCTCTGAGGAGTCCCTGGGCACCCTGGGACAGGTGTGTTGGCTCTCCCTGGGCAGCGCAGCCCGAGGGATGGAGGGGCTGGAGCTGTGCCACTTTATGGCATCGCCCTGGCTGGGGGACATCTGCTTTTGAGCTGGCTTTTCTCAAGAGTCCAGTGGGAAGAAATGCCATTGTCTCCAGAGCATTAGAGGAGTTCTTTGCACCTTTATGGGGCACTGGTCAGCGCTGTCCATGTAACTATGAAGGCAAAACCTTTTATTCTGAGAGATCTGTAACATTTTTCCAAACGCATGGGGCGTATCAAATTCCTTGACATTATGTTGAAGAGTCCCAATGCTTTCCCACAGCATCATACTCTGGTTTGTGTTTTATTTTCCCATAATGTTGTTTGCCCTTCCATGTAAATACAAAAAAAGGGGGTGGGAGAAGATTGGGATTTTCCAGATGGGTTATTAGAGGAGAGCTTAAAATGCTGTAGGAAGTGCTATTGTCTGGAAGCCTCGAGGGAAGGTTCAGCAGGAGGTCACCGTGCAGCTCTGGGTGACACAAAGCTGTGTGACCTGGCTGTGTGTGAGCTTTGCTGCTGCTCCAGGGCTGCCTGGACACGGGCTGCTCACCCCACCCTGGCTTTGGGGGAGCCCCTGTCAAGCGAGACACCTGGGTCCCCCTCATTCTCCATTTATGAATACACTGACCTTTATTTGGTGTGGTGTTTTTAGGTTTCATCAGATTAACTGCAACATTACAGCATGTGGGGCTTTGGGATTGTTCTGTTTTTTCTTGAGAGCACTTTGTGTAAGAAGCTTTGAGATGTTGTTGCGCAGACACAGCGTATTAGAATTGGATGAGGAGCTTTTTCTTACTTTTTCTTACCTTTTCTTATTTTTTCTTACTTTTTCTTACCTTTTCTTATTTTTTTTTACTTTTTGTAGCCTTTTTTCTCCATGTAATTGAGCCCCAGGCACAGCAAGAGAGCAGTTTTCACCTGTAGACTTGCTAGCTTTGCTTCTCCAGCTTTCAATCCTTGCCTTTTGCTGTGACCTGCTGTTCTGTTTGGCAGTTTTGAGTCAACAGTCTAAGGGCAGTTCCAGTCACCTGGACAGCACAAGTGCTGCTCTGTGAATGCCTCTCTGAGTGTGTTTTCCTGTTGCTCCCAGGCTGCTGAGCTGCTGCCAGCCCAAAATCCCCGGGGTGTGAAACACAGGTTGTGCCCCACCTTTGGAAGAGAACAGAGTGACACAAAGAGTAAAATTTTTTTCTTTTCCACAGCCTTGAAAATCATGGATTTAATTGTGATAACTCTCCTTTTTCAAAAAATAAGAAAAGCAGATGTATTTAAGAGCTTACAGGGTTTATTTCAGGTTTTGACCTGCTATAAGGATGAAGTAGGGAAGGAGAATGTGGAAGGAACGTTAAGAGAAAAGAGGGAGAGCAAAGCTTTTAGTAGACTTTTCCGTCTGTCTTTATATTTCCAATACATCCAATAAGTTTCTTTTTTCAGAGGTCATTTTTTCTGAAGCCCAAGAAGAAGCACATCCCCCATCCTTTCCCCTGAGATGATCTCCCAGCGGAGCTGCTGTCTTAAAGCACTGTCCTTCCATGAACAGCCAGCAGTGAAATGCAGAACAGAGCTATAGGCAAACTCCATTCCCTTTGCTTTTATTTTTTTTTCCAGGAGGCAATGCTTGGCTGTCAGTTGCAGGAAGACATCTGCCATACCGTGTTCTCTTGATTTTGCCACTCGGGGTAGGATTTACCCTGGGTAACTTCAACAATCCAAACTTACATTTTTAGCTTTGTTTTCCAGTGAGAGAAGGGACATCTTTGAAATGCAATTTATCCTCTCCTGAAACAGATAAACAGATGTCTGGGTGAGTTGAAATCACCCTTATAAAAAACTTGTCTTTCCCCACTGACTGTAGAGGAAAGAGGAGAATGAAGAGCTTTGGCTGTCTTCCAGGAACTTCCATCTTCCCTAATTTCAGATACTTGTCTCATATTTCGTAACTCCTCCAGGTTGTTGTCAATGCATCAAGCATCCCTCAGAAACAACACTGGTGATATTCATTTGTACCTCTGGTGACAGGATGAGAGCGAGAAGAAACGCCTTTTCCCCATCTTTGGATGAGGTTTCTCCCTGGCTTTGTGCTGTAGCAAACGCTCTGCTGCTCCCATCATGTTTCTCCTCCACCCAAAGCTCAACACTTGCATTTTTGAGTTAACAGGTCTTTTTCAACTCCAGTTTTAGATAAATAAGAAACAAAGAGAATTTCAAAACACAAACCGAAGGATTCAGACAAGCTTTTTTCCTCCGTGTTCTCCTACATACATTGCAAAAGTTCTCCAGCTTTGGAAAAGCTAGGGACAAAAGAGAAATGAAATTCTGCCTTCTGCCATTAACTTATTGAAGCTGCCAAAGCTTTGAAAATGGAAAAGCTGAGAAGGAAGAGAATGGGAAGGAGAATGGGAAGGAAGCACACTTCCTGCAGATTTTTTATTGCACTAAGACAAAGAAGAAAATGCAGGAGGAAAAATGTCAAAACTCCAATTCTTTTTTTAAAAGCAAGTGAAAATGTCTTTTTCTTTTCTTTTTCCAAAGCAAGTGGTTTTGCAAAAGAAGTTTGTATTAGGAGAAAGGAAAATCAATAAAATAATTTTCTCTTTTTTTGCCTGGTTGTGACTGCTGTCACGTTAACAACCTACCATGGCAGTATTTGTATTTGTGTGCTGCTGCAGATGAGATGTCTGTATTTTTAACGAGTTTGGCACCTTCCACTGCTGCATCTCGAGTCGTTACTGAGCGTGTTGTGTTTAGAATGCCATGACTTAGCAAAACAAAGAAGAAATCCATCCTTTCATGAGGCCTAGTGGGGAATGCTGCCATACTCAGTATTAGTCTTTTTGGGGTGAGTTTTTCTGGGTGTTGGATACCTTGACACACACCAGGAGTGAACTAACAGCATCAACACTTGGACAAGAGGAATTCTGAATACAGTCTCTTAGTGGGAAGGAATGACTCGGGAAACTGAGTGAATCATTGCAGCTGTTTGGACAAATTCTGTGGTAATCATATTCAACCAACTAGTTTGGAGCATTCCCCTGTGTTGGCAGCTACATTCACAGAAATCTGTACATCCAGCCATGCAGTCCAAGGGTAAAGAACATTTTCTTTCTGTTTTTAGGGTAACAGGTTTTTTTGACTTTTGCTTTTGTAAATACAGGTTTGGAATTTGCATCTTGCAGAGTCTGGATGGACCCTTACCACCATCTCCTCTTGCTCTGTCCAGCTGTCTTTGCCCTCTGCTCCACTGCCTTCAAGAAAGAAAAAATGCTTTCTGTATAAGGACACCTTTTAAAAATCACACACTTCATTTACTTTTATTACAGGATCTCTAAAGTAAAGTATAAGGCTAATGTTTTTCAGGATAATGAGTCTCTAACTCAATATGCTAATTTTAATGGGCTAACTTGAAAAAGCTGAAGTCAGTACATTTATCTAGAGATAGATATGTGTCTAAATTCAGAGTTTTTCATACAAACTTGAGTGAATTTTTGAAAAAGTTTGGCCAATGTGAACAAGATTCAGTTGTAATAAAAGAAGACTCCAAGTTATGTGTGTTGCATCTACTGTGTGAATCACCCCAGCAAAGAGCGTAATGCCATTTCTAATCAATTATATTCCTGTCATCTTTGTGTCCTGTGAATTTTTTATTACTTTCTGTTTCTCCGTGGTCAGAATAAAAATGTGTTAATTTAACAAGCCAAAATCCTAAATATCATGTTCTTTCAGAATAGCAGGTAGAGTGTACTAATCTGTAATGGACTGAGGATTACTGTTCAATTGGTTTTCTCTTAGAGAGGACAAAAATATTAGCAATGACAATTCTGATTGTCTTTGGATGAGTTCAGTTTAGAATGTGACTCATCAGGAGCTTCCTCAATTTGGAGTCCATAAACAGTGTCACAGGGGATACAGCACAAGAAAGTTTTGAAATCTTGAAAATTCTTCTGGAAGGAGTTGTTTGCCTTGCTTTCTGGAAGCAGGCAAGAGCAGTGTGAGCTTTGTATCTGGAAGCTGTATTTTCTGATGGTTAGGTTGTGGCAAAACAGGAACTCTGCTATGGGAAATAATTGTGTCTCCAGACCAGGTGCCCTTATGCCTTTGCTGAACACAGCACTCCTTGCAAACATGCCTCAAGCATTTGCACGAAACGAAGCCTGAAACCCTTACCGAGTGTGGTGAGAATAAGCACACTCAGAGGAATTTCTATTTTCTTTGAACAGTACAACCAACTACTCTGATTCCCTTTGACATCTACTTGTGCTCATATTGATTTGATTTTATAAGCCTCCTCTGTAATTCTTTCTGTGTGTAGAGCAAGTAATTGTATGCACATTTTAATCCTTCAATTGATGCTTTGTGTGTCTGGAAGAAATCTTGGAAGATTTTCTGAAGTATGTACCTAAGGCATTAGAGAAGTGTCCTTTCCACAGAGCATAACCAAACATTTCTAGGCCTGGGGAGCTTAGACCTGAATTATTTTTTTGAATAAGTTTCTGTGCCATTCTGTCTTTCTGGAGCATAACCATGTTTCTAGCAGACAGATAACTGTAGGTGTTATTTGTATCAGATTGTACTCAGTGGTCAGCTCCTAGGAGGTTATGCTGAAGCAATGTTATCCCTCACACAAAAACCGCAGCAGCTGCCTGACTATAGATTGTTTTAAGGATTAAAAGAGGCTGCCCTTGTTAGGGGCTGGTGTGAGAGAGAACTGATAGTGTTTGGCATCGTGCTTTGTGGCAGTTTATAAATATCTGGCAAGAAAATCATAACGTTTATGCTTCTGTCTCCAACTTCAGGAGAAGGGATTAATTCAGTCAAAAAACCCCTCTGTATGTTCAAACTCATCCCTAAAACAGTGATCCTATTTTATGAGTAAATTTAAGCTTTTGTACAGTGGGGTACAGATTATTTGTCAAAGCTAGTGAGTGGCACGACAGAGATCTCACTTATTTCTCTGCTAGATTGCAAGGTTTTAAAATCAAGTTGAGGGAGACTGCTTGTATTTCCACTCATAAAACAGAGGCAGAAGTTGGTTTTTGGCCTTGCCTGCTAGTTTCAAGACAAGGTTTTCAGAGTGTGGTTTGGGCTGTTCCTGTACCTACTACCATGTCAGTGACAAGTTTCTCTTTAATAAGTTATAGAGCAGATTGGTCAATGCTAAATGCTGTTGAAAAGAAATTACAAAATATTACAGTAAGGAGAGAAAGTCCTGTACTTTGAAACACTTAAAGTTTAATAAAATGGGTTCCTGTTTTGGGATGTGTGCTGAAAAGGCTTTTTTATAATACCACAGTAATAAAAAGTTAAATAACTTTTCAGTTACAGAGCTTGTAAAGAAGCATCTTTGTCCATGGACACATTTTGTAAATCTTAGTAACAGTTTCCCCTAAAGGATTGCTGACGATACTTATGTGAGAAATGGGTTGTTGCTTAAAGCTTTCCTTGGGCATCGGAAATGGGTGCTGTCATGTCCAGATGTATTTAAATTATTTCCAGACAATCTTGGGCATCTTAAAGAGAAAATAGAAATAAAGATTGCCCGTGTTGCAATCTTTCTTCTTTCTTGCATTTAACTTTTTACAAATGAGTTATGTACTTAGGCACATCCCTTTTTCCCTCCTCCTGAGCCCCGGGATGGCTTTTTCATCTGGTGGTTCCTGGCTCTGTTATGGAGCTGGCAGCCTGACCACGGCACTGAGAGCCAGCTGGTTGGTGTTGCACAGGGAAATGTTCAGGTGGTCAGTGATGAAATGAAAAGTATTGCTAGGGTAGCTGGCAGAGCAGCTGCTCCAGAGAAAAAAGGGGAATGGTGATTCCTGTCTCTTTTCTTCCCCTTTCCTGCTTCCCATTCCCCCACTGACACCCTCAGAACCAAGTTGTGCAGCAACCTAATTTTATATCAGGTCTTCCATTTTGCTCCTTGCCATAATTTAGGATCTAGTTGCAGCTGCATTGTGTATGCTTAACAAATAAAAGCTTTCAGAGAACATCATTCAATTCCCACCTCCTGCTAAGGGTTTTGGAAGTGTAATACATCACAGAATCAAAATGACTTTCACTAAAAGTTCATGCTGTTTAAATCACACCAAATGTTATATTGAGCTGTAGCATACATAATTCATGTATCATTAACAGCTTCTACAAGTTTTTGGCTGCATGGCATACCAATGAATCAGAATGTGTGGGTATTTTTTGATACCTGCCTTTCCTTAAATTGTATTTAGAAGCAACAGCATGTAATTATACTAACTTGGAAAATCAAACAGGCATGTAATAAATTATGGTTTGTGATTGACATGGTAAAGTAAGTCTCCTTCTGTTCCTGATGTTGAGTAAAACAAGCTATTTTAAACTGGAACCACTCAATAATTTTTGTGCTTCTATTAGTATTATAAATAAAAACCCATTTTCATTGTTTACCATATGAGAATTCTCCCTCAGTCACTCGATACACTACATGGCTGATGAATCAGCAGTGTCCTTTAGCAAGAGAAGCCTGGCCGGCTTCAGTGTGTTTCACAAGCTGCTGGCTCAGGCAAGGGAACACGGCCAGGGAGCCGGGATGGCCTGTGTCTTGGGGTGATTCTGTGACCATACTGTATTCCCCATCGCCTGCTTGATCTCTAGGGTACCTTTAAATTGCAAAGGGGGGAGAGAGAAGCCGAGAGAACTCTTCAAAGCAGCCAGCTTGACCTTGCATCTAGAATGTTTTGCATTCTTTTCTCTCCCGCTTCTGACAACATTTGGTTGGTTAAAGGACTTTTGCTCTCTAGTCTCTTCGGCTTTCAGCGGAGAAGGAACTGTGATCTGCCTCAGCGGCTTCTGTTCCTTTTTAGGTTGTTTTTAACTTACTTTTCATCCCAGACCAGCTCCCATCTCCGGACCTGCTCGGCGGGACCCTCCAAGGGGGATCGTCGGACCCTGCCTGGCCCGGCCCAGCTCAGGACTGCAGGTTTTACCTACAGAAAGAACTCTAAAATCCATAGTCCTCTTTTAGGGGACAGGGGAGAGGGTTTCAATAACCTTTTTTCCCCTTGACAGCAGGAGACTCTGTTTATTAAATAAATTGGTTTTTTCACTTTCACTCGAGAAATTATTTTCCCGAACCCGTGGGGGAGGTGCTGCCGGGGCCTGCTTGCCTGGCAGGCAGGAGAGAGAGAGAGAGACGCCCCTCTCGGGTTGTTTCCTCCTGGGTTTGTGTCCAAACCGGCACAGCCTGGTACCCATGTCCCCAGGAGATGGGACACGCACACGCCGTGGCTGCAGGTGTCAGTCAGCCCCACTGCTCTCCTCCCTCTGTCACACACCTGTCACAGGCTTGGATGCAGGGCATCTGTTAGTGCCAGTGAGAGCACTGTGAAGCTGCTAAAATCCCCATGGCGGGTTTGGGGGTGCGCGGCAGCACCTGACTGAGCGTGACCCTTGGCTGTGCGCACATGTAAGGATTGTAATTGTGTTTCAGCATCAGAGGGCAGTGAAATACCCCAAATCACTCATGGGAAGATATAAATCAGATTGCAGTGATGGTGCTGGAGAACCCACCAACAGTAGAACTGCCTTGCGTTCCGTGATTGCCGACAAAAAAGAAACTTTCTGTCAAAATTGGGAAAGGCTCTACCTGGCAATGTGATCTCACGCCTGTGGATGCTGAAATGCTGTTAGCAGGGAAATTTTCTCTTCTTGCATTCATTCTGTGAGAACTTTTCCTTTGCTGTGTAAGCTATGTAAACAATAGATAGGGTTTCTGTAAATAGCATTCATATCTGGTATCTTCTGACCTTGTGTACATTATATTAGGAAAAAACATCTCTAAGTGGGTGTCTGAGACTTTGACCAATCACCCTAGGAGAAGTGTGAACACTGTTCAATTGCTTTATGGAACTAGAATATATCAATGGTATTGTAAATTTAATAAATAATTTATTCCTCGCGCTGGACTCCTGCCTCGCTGCATCTCTGAACCCCTGCTTGGAAGCCCACACACGCCGGGTATGGGAGCTGGGTTACTAGGAAGTGGAGGTGGCCAGGGTCTTGCAAAACATAACATTCTTCTGAAGCAGAATCACAAATGTTATTTTATAGCTCCTGACTAGCTGACAAGTAGGTTAGAGGTTTCCCACAAGAAGTTTTCTATTCAGAAATTTGACTACTCTAGTAAGTGTATTCGGCCCATAGCCATTGATGTACCAACTTATTTAAGCAAAACTTCAATTTAAATATGTATTTAAAGCAGATTTGCGCCCCAAGTGCCTGTCTGCATACTGTATTTAGCAATCTTTAATAACAGAGTACAAATTAGAAAACTTTTTAAGAGGCAGTTCTTTTTTCCACATTTATTTTTGTCAGTGTTGAGTTTCCATGGGAAACAGGCCCAAGTGGATGACTTCCCAAAATAGTGATCTGCACTTTGCAATTAATACTGCTTTAACTTATCCCATACTCGATATAAATGTTATAGGAGGAAGTTGTAGTAAGTTTGTTCTTTCATGGTGATTGTTGCCGAAAGTTGAAGCAAGATATTCGCTTTCTAAAAGGTAGCATGTCACCTGTCTATTCTTGCTGACCTTTTCATTTCATTTTTAAGGCGTAAGAGAAGTGCCTGATCAGTAAAGATTCCTCAAAAAGGTGCACCTTCTAACACCTAAGTAAATGATTTACTTTTGTGAAAGGGCCACTCAGGAAATGACCACATCTAGAAAAACAGTAAACTGTTAAAAATGTTGGCACTTCCTAATTCTGCAAATTCTTCTGCCAATTGATTTGCCCCTAAAGCTTCACCCTTTTAAAGAGTAACAGAAGGAGCATCCTTCCATGTCTGGGCAGAACAGAGCAGCTGCACTCTGTCCTTTCACTGCAGGGTCCTTGCTCCTTCTTTCCACTGAGCTGTGGTAAAATGAGCTGGAGCAAATTATAATCACTCTGGCAAGGAATCTGGAGAAAAAAAATTACCTTATTAAGACTTGTTTTAATTAAACATCAGGGCCTACCAAATATTTTTACCGTGTACGTGTGACATAACAAGAAAAAATGGAAAATGTTCTCATGAAAAACAGTGCAGTTTTAGTATCATTAGCAATTAATGGGACAGACCTGTTAGTATGTAATTTAACTTTTAAAAATAAATTTGAGACTTAATTTTTCTTTCAATGCTAATTCACCACTGTTTATAACCAGGAAAAATTAAGCATTAAAGTAAGGGGTAGTGAAGCTGGGAGAAATTATAAATCATGCCTAAAGCCAGTGTATTCAGAGTTGTTAGCATTTCCAGCAGGACTGTGTATTACTCCACGAGTAAGTAGCCCTCTTGGGCACTGAACTGTTCAGGTTCTGAGGTCTGACTTTTCTCTGTACAATCCAAGCTGTGTTTAAGTCACGTCTGCTTAAAGCTGCAATGAGGTTTAGCTGATCCTGCTGTCTGTCAGAGCAGCTCTGCTCAGCTGCAGCACCGGCCCCTGGCTGGTCCTGCGGGGTGGGGTGGGGAGGGGATGG
>VWPU01000012.1:0-16376 GCA_013398955.1 Callaeas wilsoni | reverse complement strand
GAGGGGGCCCGGCTGCGTGGGGTCGGGGGGCGCCGTCGGCGTGTGGGGGAAGCGGACCGGCGTGTGAGGAGGAGTCCTCGGTGTGTTGAGGGAGCAGCCCCGGCGTGTAAGGGGGAGTCCCCGCTGTGTTGAGGGAGCATCCTCGGTGTGTTGAGGAAGCAGCCCCGGTGTGTGAGGGGGAAGCCCCGGCCCCGGGCGGCCGCCCCGCCCCGCCGGGAAGCGGAAGGGTTTCGGGGTTTCGGGGCGGCCCCGCTCCCGCAGCCATGGCGCGGCCGCCCCGCCGCTGCTGAGGGAGCCGCCATGGCCGCCGCCCTGCGGGGCGCGCTCTGCAGCGGGCTCCTGCTCTGCGGTGAGTCTGCCGGGGCTGCCGGGCAGCCAGCGAGGGAGGGAGGCAGGCAGCCAGGGAGGGAGGCAGCCAGGGAGGGAGGCAGCGACCTGCCGGTCCCGCCTGGCCGCGGGCACGCGCCGGTGCCCTCATGGGCGGCGGCAGCGAGGGGCGCCTGAGGCGGCGGTGCCTCCGCGCTGCCTCCTCGCTGTCTCCGCGCTGCCTCCTCGCTGCCCCGAGCCCGGCGCGGCTCCTCGGGGGCTGTGAGGAACCGAGCGGCCCCGGGAGCGGGCGAGCAGCCGGGCGGGAGTGCCCTGTGAGGGCAGCGGGGACAGCCCGTCCGGCCGCCGCGGCTGCCTGGGTGCCGGTGCGGGGGTCCCGCCGCCCGCGGCCGTTCTTGCCCCGGGGCTCAGTCTGTGCTGGGGAGCGGGGACGGTCCTGCCGCGATTGGGACATCGTGCAAGTCCCGGCGAGGAAAGGCGGCTGTGGGGGCGAAGCCGCGCCCCGAGGGCTCCCTGTCACTGTCTACAGGAGGGGGCAGCCGGGGGGATCGGGCTCTGCTCCCAGGGAACAGGGACAGGAGGAGAGGGAACCGCCTCAGGCTGGGCCAGGGGCGGCTCAGGGTGGACACCAGCAGGAATTGCCCCATGGAAAGGGAGCTCAGGCCTTGGCAGGGGCTGCCCAGGGAGGTTTGGAGTGCCCATCCCTGGAGGTGTCACCTGGAGGTGGCACTCAGAGCTCTGGGCTGGGGACAAGGTGGGCATCGGGCACAGCTTGGCCTCGATGGCCTCCGAAGTCTGTGCACAAACCTGAAATCCCAGAGGTATTTCCTCATCTCTTTGGGTCCACAGTGCCCAATAAAACAATTTGCTTGGAGGATTTTCAGGTAGGAAGCGCTGTCAGGGAAGTGAGCCTTGCAAGGAAATGTGCTTTTTCCCGGGAATTTGCATGCCTACCTCAGACCTCATCCTCAAAGACCTCTTCCTCCTCTTGGGGCAGTGCTGCAAAGGGAGCTGGAGAGGGACTTTGGCTAAGGGCTGGAGGGACAGGACACAGGGAATGGCTTCCCACTGCCAGAGGGCAGGGATGGATGGGATATTGGGCAGGAATTGTTCCCTGTGAGGGTGGGCAGGCCCTGGCACAGGGTGCCCAGAGCAGCTGTGGCTGCCCCTGGATCCCTGGCAGTGCCCAAGGCCAGGTTGGACACTGGGGCGTGGAGCAGCCTGGGACAGTGGGAGGTGGCCCTGCCATGGCAGGGGTGGCACTGGGTGGGCTCTGAGGTCCCTCCAACCCAAGCCCGTGTGTGATTCGAACTTTTGTTGCAATGTGCAGTGTGTTTGAGTTATTTGTTGGGTGCAAGGGTAACACTTTAGGATGAGAGCCTGAAATAGGTTTTGTTTAAGCCAGGTTCAGATTTCAAACTCTTGCCTGCCAGAGGGGAGTGACTGGCACATGAGTTTCATTCATTTCTGCATCAGCTGGGGACATGGCTCAGGGGTGGTTCTGGTGCTGCTGAGGTGACACCGGGTCGGGGTGACCTTGAAGGTTTCTTCCAGCCCCAATGATTCTGTGAACTGCAGGCGTGTAAAATGTGTTATTTATCTTAGAGCGTCTGACATCTGGTTTGCCTCCTGTGACATTTGAGCACTGCTCCGTTCTGACAGGGTTTGTTTGCATTGCTCATTTGTGGTGCAGTAATGGGCTGGAATCTTTGCTATTTTAGTGTCAATACCTACAATTATGTAAGAATAATAATATCATAATAGTAATGGATTTTTCATTGATACTTTACACTACTTTAGGTTTTCTATTATTCAGTTCCAAAAAAGGAGAACAACTGGGGTTTTGTCACTTGTGAATAATGCTGATAAATGACATTTGATTATATTTAATTGTATTTAATAGCTCTCTTGCCTTCAGAGGTGCTTCTGGTTTATCTCTGTTTATCCATCCCCATGCCCTTGTTATTCTCATTGTGCTGCTGGAGCACTGCTTGAAAAAATTGGGGTTTGACTGTCTCAGGGAGCGTTCATGCCCTGAGTCCTGGGCAGCACCAGCTCAGTCATGCACAAGAAATGTTGGTGTCACAAGGACTTACTGGAAGTCACTGGTGCCAGTAATTTGTTTTGTTGCATAAGGAGGCAGGAGAGGCATCAGGATTTAAATTAATTTAATTGGGCTGTTTTTAAGTAAGCATCTAAGGCAAGGCAGAGGCTGCATCTAAATTTTGGATGAGTGAGAAGTGCTGGAGGAAACACGGAAATATTTGGTTCTGATTCCTCCCACAGTTTCTGGAATGGTCCCAAAGCCCCGGAACGCAAGAATTACTTCAGTCAATCTTCACAGCACTTTGCAGTGGGATGCACCAAGGTTTCCCAAAGGGAATATCACCTACACTGTCCGATCCAAGAGGTAGGTCTGGGGCTGGGCTGGCTTTAACTCACATCTTACAGCTCTGTGTGGTTGGGAGTTGTGTCCTTTTCAGGGGACAGCCAGGAGCTGTCCCTTTGGTTCAGCTTGTGAGAGGCTTCTCTGCTGAGCTGAAGTACAGGGCAGAGGCATTTTCTGGGCACTCACACCCAAGGCAGCTTTGTCCTGGTTTTTTTGGAACCACAAACACATTTTAACGTTGGATGTTATTGGCTGTGTGTGTGGTTTTTCTTCTCTCATGGAGCTGTTACCTGTGGTTGAAGAGACCTGGTAGTGCTGAGTGTTTGCCCCTTCCCTGATCTGTCCCATCCCATCCCATCCCATCCCATCCCATCCCCTCCCATCCCGGCCATGGCAGGGACACTTTCCACTGTCCCAGGCTGCTCCAACCTGGCCTTGGGCACTGCCAGGGATCCAGGGGCAGCCACAGCTGCTCTGGGCACCCTGTGCCAGGGCCTGCCCACCCTCCCAGGGAACAATTCCTGCCCAATATCCCATCCATCCCTGCCCTCTGGCAGTAGGAAGCCATTCCCTGTGTCCTGTCACTCTCTGTCCATGTAAAAGTCCCTCTCTCTCTTTTTTCAAAGCCCCTCCAGGCATTGGAAGGAGCTCTAAGCCTTCCCCAGAGCCTTCTCTTCATGCTTAGTTGAGAGAAGATTTTTCTGGGTTCTGTAGCCATGGCTCCTTGATCAGTACATTCCTGGGCAGGCTTTTGATGCAAACCAGAAGGAATAAAATATATTAAATATAATCTGTTAAATCACATATTGATCAAGGCCAGGTTGGGCACTGGGGCTGGGAGCAGCCTGGGACAGTGGGAGGTGTCCCTGCCATGGCAGGGGTGGCACTGGGTGGGCTTTAAGGTCCCTCCAACCCAAACCTTCTGTGGTTCTTTTCCATGCCCAGTTCCTGGTCACTTCCCAGCTCTGTTTTCGCTGGCTTTTCCTCATGTGCAGATCCTGGAGACAGCCCCGAGCAAAGTCCCAGCCGGACAGCAGTGCCCTGCAGTGGCACTGGCTGAGGTTTGCTGGCTTCTCTGAACTCCTGCCTGCTGCATGGAGTGTTAAAACCCTGCCAGGAAAAGGGCATTTTTTATAGAACCGGAATTTCAATCCCTGAATTTATCATGGATTTATAGATGGGTATAAAATCCTTAGTGTGAGTCTTACACACGCTGGATACCTTTTTGTGTCCATGAGTGCTAACTGCTCGCATTTACAGCTCTGCTGCTTGGCAGCCTTTTAACCCGTTATAATTACCCATCTCCTACGCTTTGTTCCTGCTCCCTGCAGCATTAATTTCCCTGGAAACACCTATGAGAACGTGAGGACCAACCTGAGCCTGCCCGAGTGCGACGTGTCCTCGCTGTCGGCGTACGGGGACTACGTCCTGCAGCTGCGGGCCGAGGCAGGACAGCTCCGCTCCGCCTGGGTCACCCTCCGCTTCAAGCCCATGGATGACAGTAAGCCTTTCCCTGTTCTTCCCCAAAAATACCGCCTGCTCTTCAGGCACGGCCTGGCTCCACGCGGAAACCTGGAGGATGCGGAGCATTTTATAATGAAATTACGTTGAGCTATAAAATCTTAGTTGTAACACTTGGCAGAAAGCAGAGTAGGTTCACTATCATGGTATTGCTAACCTCTTTTGAGGAGATTTTCAAATAAAGCATCATTTTCTCTTAAAATAAGGCACTTTTCTATTTTCCAGCCAGGGAGAAGTTGTCTTCAAGGACCCAGATTTCCTGTATATCTACAAAAATTCAGTTACTTCCTTCTTCATTGCTCTGCCAGACAAAAAGCTTAAGTTTTATTTTTTCTTTGTTCAAAAAAAAGCCCACTTTCACAGAGAAAGATTAATTTTCAGCCAAGAAATCTTGGTTGCACAAGGCAGAAATAATTAAAATGTTTTTAATTTTTCAAAACCCACAATAAAACACTTTTCTAGAGGGCGTGCTCAGGACAGGCAGATGTTGTGACAGTTTGGCCCAGAAGGAGAAGTGAGTGATAGCCATGGAAATGGTCCTTCCTCTCCTGGAGCCACCACAGCTGGCAAAAGGGAACTGAGTTTGTTTAGAGGGTGTGGGAATGGAGCCTGCGTTGGTACCTGGTGTTCAACTGCAAAAATAAAATCCCTTTCCAGAGCACTTCTGTGAGGAAAGGATTTATTTCTGCCTGATCCAGGAAAAGAAACTCCTTTCTTCTGATGCATTATTTGAAAGGTGGCTTAGCATGGGTTGTGTGAAGATGCCCGGCTGGGACCGTGCGGAGCTGAATCTCTCCTCTCCTCTCCTCTCCCCCGGTGTGCAGCCGTCATTGGCCCCCCGGACGTGAGGCTGAAGTCGGAGTCCGGGGCCCTGCACGTGGACTTCTCCGGGCCCTTTGCTGAGCACGAGCAGGACAGGTGGCCCCTGCGGCAGTACTATGGCTCCTGGAGCTACAGGATCCTCTACTGGAAGAAAGGCAGCAGAGACACAGACCTGACCCCTGCTTCCTGGGTATCGTGACTCCCTGACCTTCATCTCTGCTCTTCCTGGGAAACACCGTGCTGGGGAAGTCCTGGAAGCTCCTGGAGGGTCTGGCACAGGTTGCAGAGCTCTGGAGCCAGGCTGGGAGAGCTGGGGGTGCTCACCTGGAGAAGGGAAGGCTCCAGGGAGAGCTCAGAGCCCGTGGCAGGGCCTGAAGGGGCTCCAGGAGAGCTGGAGAGGGACTGGGGACAAGGGCTGGAGGGACAGGACACAGGGAATGGCTTCCCACTGCCAGAGGGCAAGGATGGATGGGATATTGGGCAGGAATTGTTCCCTGGGCGGGTGGGCAGGCCCTGGCACAGGGTGCCCAGCGCAGCTGTGGCTGCCCCTGGATCCCTGGCAGTGCCCAAGGGCAGGTTGGACACTGGGGCTTGGAGCAGCCTGGGACAGTGGGAGGGGTCCCTGCCATGGCAGGGGTGGGATGGGACAGGCTTTAACGACCCCTTCCCAGCCCAACCCAGCCTGGCATTCTGTGATTCTAAGAGTAAAAATGGATTTCTACTAGTTACAGTTAATCAAGTCTGGTCACTGCAGTTGGGACTCAGAGCAAGTGCAGGAGCTGTGTAGTTAAACAGCAGCATGGACAGGATTTTCTCTTTCCATAATTTTTAATAACTCTGGGTTCGCTCCCTCTTTGTGGGACCTTTGGGCTTTCTACCCCCAAAAATATCTAAAAGTGGGTAAGGCTTTTATTCACTGTGGTCACCTGCAAGCTCTTCAGTTTGTACCCACTGCAGTTCCCTTTCTCCCTCTCAGGGACAGCCTCTTCCACAGGCAGATGTGTTACTCAGCTCCATACACAGTGCATGGAGAAAGATCATCGATAATGTATTAATTGGAGCGTTACGGGCTCTCTGTGAGGCAGGCAGGAAGCCTCTGAGCAGCAGACCCCAGTCGCAGTTAACGAGGGCTTTGTCCACCAGGGCAGTGTGTGCAGTGGGACTCCGCCACGTGTCATTCCCGTTTGTATCTGTCACCTGCACAATGCTTTGCCGTTCAGCTCCGGAAAAGGAGGGGTCATCATTTCCCACAAAGCAGCCTGGTTTTCCATTCCCAAACTCCCGAGGAGTGCAGGTATTCCTGCACCTGGGATGCACTCACCTGGATTGACCAGAGGAACAGAACTGCAGTTTGAGTGTGTGCTTGGAACACTTCCAAGTGCGAGTCTGGGAGATTCCCTAGGGATCAAGGAGGCACCAGGCAGAGGCTGGGTGCCTTCACAGGTTATTTGTGAGGGGGGTGCTTGCTGCAGGACTGGAAGCTGGCTGGAGAGTCTCCTGTCCCTGAGGAGGAATCTGTTCCTGTTGAGGGGTACTCTGCAGTTACCGGGACGTAACTGATCCTGAACAGCAAATTCATCTGCTCAGCCACCTCACAGCTCCCAGAAATATTTTATTTCTTTCTCTTTTTTTGGTTTTGTCTAGATGACAGATCACAGAATCACAGAATTGGGAAGGCTGGAAAAGCCCTCTGTGGGAGTCAGTTCCAGCCATTAACCCAGCACCCCGTGTTCACCACTAACCCATGTCCCCAAGTGCCACATCTGCACATTTTTAAATGCTTCCAGGGCTGGGGACTCCACCATTTCTCTGGGCAGCCTATTCCAGGGCTCGACAGCTTTTACAGTGAAGAAATTTTTCCTAATGTCCAGTCTAAAACCCCCCTGGCTCAGCTTGAGGCCTTTTCCTCTTGTGCTGTTTCTCCATCCCACTTGTTCCCTGTCCAGTTGGGTGGTGTTTGTGTGTGACAGTGCTCCCAGCTGATCTCATTTGGTTGGTGACAGTTTCTGGCTGCCACCAGGTCTCATTTATCATCTCTCATTAGCCTAAAGCTTCATCAGTGCTGTGGGAAACAGCCCAAAGGTCAGTGGTGTGGATGGTCTCACAGTACAATTGTAATTGTAATTCCTTAGTTATTCCTTAGCTAATTCCATAGCTAAGCCACTGATCTCACACGCTTCAATTTTTTCTGTTTTTCTCTCTGTTTTCAGGTAACTCAGGTAGACACCAAACACAACTCTGAAATCCTCTCCCAGCTGGAGCCTTGGACAGTTTATTGTGTCCGAGTGCAGGCGGTGATTCCTGAGTGGAACAAGACAGGGGAGCTGAGCAGGGAGCTCTGTGAGCAGACAACCCACAATGGTAACGTGGGGGACTGGGGAACCCTGGAATCACACACTGGGATGCCTTGGGAGGGACCCCAAAGCCCACCCAGTGCCACCTGTGCCATGGCAGGGACACCTCCCACTGTCCCAGGCTGCTCCAAGCCCCAGTGGCCAGCCCGGCCTGGGACACTGCCAGGGATGGGACATTCCAGAGAGAAAGTGATAATCTGGAAATAATTACTCAGAAATGAATAACGACAGTTTTAATTGTTTTTTTCCCTTGTCTCTTGCAGGTGTAACCCCTGTGTGGCTAATTGTGACTGTTCTGATGGGATCCATGCTGGTCGTGGTCACAGCTGTCACCACTTGCTTCTTCTCCAGTTTTTACCTATACAGACTCACCAAACACGTTTTCTGCCCTTCCTACATTTTTCCACAACACTTGAAAGAGGTTTGTTTTCTGCCTAACACATGAAAATCAGCCTTTCCAGCACAGCCACTTGGTTTTTCAAGGCTCTCAGTGCCAAAACGTTTAGAGCTTCTTTTAATTTGCCTCCTTTCACTGGCACCCGATGGTCAGTGATCTGCAGTTTGTAATAATCAACTTTTTATGGCTCAGAAACAGGATGGGTTTGTTGGTTTTAAAGTGAGAGCGTACCAGGTGTCAACTTCAGTTCCTCGTTTAACCAGTGAGCAACACAAATCTCTGTCTCTCTGCCTCCTTTCAGACCTAAAGCAGCTCCTTTGTTCTCCTGCAGCAAAGTCCTGTCACGAGTGTAATCACGAGTTGTAACTTCAGCAAAGTGTCTGAGGAGGGAACCTGGACTAGCTCAGCTGTACCAGAGCAGCCTGGGCTGTGGAAGGCGTCCCTGCCCGTGGCAGGGGTGGGATGGGATGGGCTTTGGAGTCCCATCCAACCCAAACTGTTCTGGGAATCTGTGGTTCTGTGAAGTCTGAAAGCTCCAGCTAAAAGGAGAGCAATGACAGCAGCCACTGCTGATGGGGACCCACTGCCCCTGTCACACACCCAGAACACCAAGAGGCTGCTGCAGAATCTCTTCCCAGAAACAAGGATGTACAAAATACTTCCTGTGCTCTCCTGAGTTCCTGCACTTCCTCTGGGCCTTTTGTTTTGACTCACTTAGAGCTCAGCACCCCCAGGTTTGCAGCTGACTTTGGCTCCTGCTTTAGGTTGAACACGTGCTCAGCACCAGGAGTGTCATGGAATCACAGAATCCCAACTGATTTGGGTTGAGAGGGACCTCAAAGCCCACCCAGTGCCACCTCTGCCATGGCAGGGACACCTCCCACTGTCCCAGGCTGCTCCAAGCCCCAGTGTCCAACCTGGCCTCGGGCACTGCCAGGGATCCAGGGGCAGCCCCAGCTGCTCTGGGCACCCTGTGCCAGGGCCTGCCCACCCTCCCAGGGAACAAGTCCTTCCCAAGATCCCATCCATCCCTGCCCTCTGGCAATGGGACGCCATTCCCTGTGTCCTGTCCCTCCAGCCCTTGGTTTGCAGAACTTGGAGCTCAGCAGCTGGGCAGGCAGCACCTGATCCACATGGGATGTGCTCCAGTTTCCTTTGCTCCCAGGTGGCTCTAAAGACAGGGAGAACTTTGGGCTGGTGCTATCCCAGGAATCAAAGGTCAGCTGTGCCTCCCTAAAATGTGCTTTGGCCAAGGCAGTGTTTTCACTGTGAGAATGTCTCAGTTGCAGGTTTGTGCCAGAACATTCTCAATCCCAGTTTGAAAGGTAGAAAAGGGTCTGATAGTGAAGATATTTGTGCTGAATATTATATCTACAGTGCACAGCACTCCTGAGAGAGCAGCTGGTTTCTTACTCCAAACTCAGTTCAGAATTGTTTCCTCTGAGGGCACCAGGATGATCAGATGGAGCAGCTCTGTGAGGAAAGGCTCTGGGGAGAGTCGGGATTCTTCAGCCTGGGGAAGGAGAGGCTCTGGGGTGACCTTGTTGTGTCCTTCAGTGCCTGAAGGGTTCCAGGAGAGGGACTTTGGACAAGAGCTTGGAACGCCAGGACAAGGGGGAATGGCTTCCCACTGCCAGAGGGGAGGATTCTTGACAAATCTCTTGGTGAACTCCTTCCCCTACAGCCCAGCTACCATTTAGTGTTTGTTCCCAATCAAAAGCGTTGGATTTTCTTCAATAAGTTTCTATTCCAAAGAAGTGGCTGAGCCCTGGGGTTGTTCTTGCGGAGAAAGGCACTTCCATCTTGCTCCCAAGCCTGGAACAGGATAATAGGGAGGATATGACACTGTTGGCCCTGTGGGACTTGTAAGGCCTGACAAAGCCACTTGATGTGTGCAAAACATCCAATGTTGTTTAATAATCCCAATATTTCTGAGCAAACAGGATGGGACAGCTGGAGAGACCTAATCGGCATTTCCTCTTTGTTTCCCAGTTTCTGAGCAAACCTCCCAGTGCTCCGCAGCCTTTCCCTCCGCTTCCACAAGAAGAACTCCTGGTTTGTGACAAGCTGACTGTGGTTTCAGAAGAATCCCAAACCCTCAGTGATGGGAGTGGGCATGAGGCCAGCAGGACACCAGAGCACCCTCGGGACTCTGCACAAGGAGACTTCGACTCAGGAGTGGGAGCAGCCTCAGGAAAAGCCTAAATATCCTCCTCCTTCTTCCGTGGAAAAGGAGAAGCAAACGGACTTTTGGGGTTACCTCATTGCTGCATTCTTCAGCAGGAAAAATCCACAGACAAACACGTGGACACAGACTTTTGACAGAATCATTTAATTTTTTTAAGTACAAGAAACTGGGCTCTAAATGAGGAATTAAATGATCCATAACTTTTGCCACTGTTGGTTGTGGCTCCGTGAGGAGCTGCAGCAATTCTGGCACTGATTATGACATTAAAAAGCAAATGTCATATATATATATATATATAAAATAATTAATTTAACTTTGATTATTTATTGCAAAAACCAATCAAAATGTTTATGAAAGAAAATAGTATTTTGTAAAGAAAGACCTGATCTGGTTTATTTTTTTCTAATGAGAAATGAAGTGTTTTTAAGGAAGGCCCCACTGGCATTTCTATGGAATTTATTCTTCTCTGATGCAAAGTTGTGAAGTTTTTAGGGTGGGATGAACTCATGTCTGTGGAAAACTTGGCAGCTGAAGTGGAAGTTAAATTAGGTTCATTTTAATTATCTACTGACGTGTGTTCTTAATTTAAAAAACCCAGGGAGCTGTGACTCCTGTTTCCAATCCAGCCTCACCTGCACAGGTGGATGAAGGCTGTACCCAGCGCTGGGGCAGAAGCGGGACCTTTGCACGGGCATTAACTGGGTTTGTGTGTTACTGCGTCGAACTGAGAGTGAGAAATTAAATTCTGTCACCTAAAGGAACCCTCCAGGGGTGAAGTCGTGTCTCAGCTTGGTGTGGGAACTGCACAGTTTCGAGGGTTGATGTTTGTTACTGGGTGCGTAAATATCCCCTTTTTGGGAGTGGCTGCCGGAAGAAAACAGGAATTGATTCCGTCAATTTTCATCTCCCAAATCCCCTCAGAGGACGCTTAGGAGGGATCTTCTCACTCTCCTCAGCTCCCTGACAGGAGGGGGCAGCCGGGGGGGTCGGGCTCTGCTCCCAGGGAACAGGGACAGGAGGAGAGAGAACGGCCTCAGGCTGGGCCAGGGGAGGCTCAGGGTGGACACCAGCAGGAATTTCCCCATGGAAAGGGTGCGCAGGCCTTGGCAGGGGCTGCCCAGGGAGGTTTGGAGTGCCCATCCCTGGAGGTGTCACCTGGAGGTGGCACGCAGAGCTCTGGGCTGGGGACAAGGTGGGCATCGGGCACAGCTGGGACTCCATGGGCTAGGAGGGCTTTTCCAGCCTCAGGGCTCCTGGGATTCTGGGATTCTATGGAATCTGTACCTGGTTTTTCTGGACTTTTAAATTTTGGTCATACTCTGCTTTCATAGTGTGAAAAACACACTTTTCTCTCCTGTTGAGATTTAAAAGCTTTTAATAAAGGGACAATAAGGGACAAGACAATAAAGCGAAAGTTACGGCGCCGGGCGGCCGGGCAGTGTCTGTCCTACCAACGGCGCGCGCCGACCGCAGCACTTATCTCTGTATTTACCCTTTAAAATCTTATATATGCTTTAGACTTCCCAATGCGCCTGTACATATTCATGACCTCTCCCCGCTTCCTATTATAATAAACCCAAAGGTTATTTGAGCATGCGCCGTGCATCCTGGTGGTCGTGAGCCGGGGTCTTCAGGGATGAAGAAAAGTCTTCCTCTCAGGGGCCGGGGTCTTCCTCTCAGTTGAACTTTTTACCTTTCCTTGTCACGCATGCTCTTTAGGCTCTTGGATTCGGCCTGTGCTATGAACCCAGCTTCAGCCGGTTCAGGGGTTTTGGGGAGCAGGGACCAGGTGAGATCACTCTCCTTTTTACAATAAATCTACATCCTCCCATCCTGCTTCTGACAAGCACCAGCGATAACAAGGGGCTCTGGATGGATCATTCCTTAACCCCCCTTGAACTTTCTTGTATCTTATCTACACCAATTCCTTCCACTCAAGGATGGATTGTATAACTACATCCACTATTACCAGAACAAACTACAGTCATATTCTTATAGTGAAACCATTTTAACATTATACATTTAACATCCTTTAATATCTGCGGAAAGCCAATATTATAATATATATCTATAACAATGGGGAATATGGAATTTATTGAACTGATTTTTTTCAAGGTATTTTGTTTCGTTGGTGCTTTTCTCCACCTCTCCCCAATGCTGATCCTGTGTCTGGATCACCACTCCAAGGAGCAAGTCCAGCTCCCTGTGTGTTCCCTGTCCATCCACCCACAGCAGCAATTCTCTATACTTTCTTTTTCCCCTTTTTTCCCCTCTTTTTTTGGCTTTCAGAATGGCAAAACCCCGTGGCCTAGCGCCCACTGCACGTGGAGCTGGCTGTGGAGGGGCTGGAGAGTCCCTGCCTTTCCCTCAGAGTTCCTGGAGCCGCTTTCCTCTCTCCAGCAGCGAGTTCCTGTCGGCTCCACGTGGCTGGAATCCATCAGCTGGTTCCGAGGGCAGAGATAAGGCAGAGATAAGGCAGAGATAATGCTGTGCCTCTTCAGCACAGGCTCATTGCTGAGGCAAACGGCGGGAGAAGAGAAACTGCAACCTTGGCTGCTCCGGAACACCGGGAGTTTAGGTGGAAGCAGGAAAACGTGTCTGCAAGGACATCATGGCACAGGGTGCCCAGAGCAGCTGTGGCTGCCCCTGGATCCCTGGCAGTGCCCAAGGCCAGGTTGGAGCAGCCTGGGACAGTGGGAGGTGTCCCTGCCCCACGGCCTTGGACACTTCCAGGATTTAGGAGCTGCTAAAATCAGCCCAGGTGTGTTTTTTCAGGCTGACCTGCACTTTGGTTTGCTTCAGAAATCTTCCTGCACCACACCCAGGAAAGCTTTTGTAGGTGAGAGGCCTCTTCCTCAGGCACGGCTTCTGTGAGAGTGACAGCATGAGCCAGGCCTGGGGACAAGGGGCAGCCTCTGCCTGTCCCCACATGGGCCGTGTAGAGCCTGGCACCTCTCCAGGGAAGAAATAATTTAGAGGAAAAGCAATAATTTAGAGGGAAGCAGTAATCCAGAGGAGAATTCATCTTGAGCTGAGCTTGTGGACACTACAGGGACAATAAATCAATAAATCAGGTGAACTTTAACCATGTTCTCATCTAAACTGAAAGTACAGAGGGATGCTGGAGGCTGCTCACTCTGGTACAGCGAGTTCTGGCAAAGCCAGGAGCAAAACAGACCCCCTGGAAGGCCTGGGAGTGCTTGGAAAAAGATTTCAGACCTGAAATGCAAAGAAGAACGGAATGATTAAGGAATAGGGAAGTGGGGAAAAGCAAAGGAGAGGAGTCTGAGCAGATTCCAGAGAGGGCAATGAGGGAAGACAGAAAGGAACAGTTTGGAGAATTCCAGTCAAGGGAGTGGAGTGAGAATTTCATGGAGGAAGAGAAACCAGAGCCCAGCACCACCCAAGGGGTCAGGGACACTGTCACCCCCCAGCTCCACACTTTTCTCTCTCCCTATTGGGAACTTTGGGGACTTTCCTTCCCAGCAGGTCCTGGAGGTTCTGAGCCCCAATCCAGAACGAGTCGCTATGGGTTTTTAAGCAGGGGTTCAGAGATGCAGCGAGGCAGGAGTCAGAGCGAGGAATGAATGATTTATTAAATTTACAATACAATTTATATCTTCTAGTTCCATAAAGCGATTGAACAGTGTTCACGCTTCTCCTAGGGTGATTGGTCAAAGTCTCAGACACCCACTGAGAAATGTTTTTTCCTAATATAATGTACACGAGGTCAGAAGATACCAGATATGAATGCTATTTACAAAAACCCTATCTATTGTTTACATAGCTTACACAGCAAAGGAAAAGTTCGCACAGAATGAATGCAAGAAGAGAAAATTTGCCTGCTCACAGCATTTCAGCATCCACAAGTCCCCCTGACCAGCAGAGCCAGAGAGGCTTTCAGAAATATCCATCCCAAGCTCTAGAAAAGCTTTTAAATTGATTCTTAACCAGAAACACTTCTGCTTCTAAGTTCATGCTTTTTTTTTTTCTGAGGCAGATTGGAAAGAGCCATTATCACTTGGCACAATGTCATTTTCTAGGATGATGAATCTAGAAAATGATTATTGAATAAGTGGGCTGCAGAGCAAGGCTCCTTCCCCTGAGATTGTGCCGCTGTGAAAAACAAGGGTGCAAAGAGCTGCTTCACAGGAAGAGCTGTGAATAATCCCCAGGCTTTGGACCGTCCGTGGGCAATGTACGGGAAATATTTCTTCCTTAGGGACTGGAGTTCCTGAAGTTCATTGTGCATTCTCTGAAGCCGTTACTGCAGAACTCTGAGGGCACGGAATGACGACGGCATCACAAAGACAGGTGAGAAGCCACTGGGGAAGCCTGAGAGAGGAAATCCTCGCTCCAGCATCACCGATGAGCATCAACAACCCCAGGATTCCCCACTGCAGAAAGCACCAAAGAATCTGATGAACAACTTCCAGTTCTTCCATTTTCCCATCAATTCTGCCACCACGTCACTCAAATCTCCTCTCTAATTCCACTCCCTCCTCTCTGCTCCTCTGGTTCTGTGACAGTTTCTGAAACCACGTTACAGTTCCTCAGAGAGGGACTTTGTTTTCCCATCTGGGTGAGTGTCGTGACAAAGGTGATGGAAATCCCAGCAGGATTTGCAGCGGGTTGGATTTTCAGCTGTGCTGACCTAAGGGTGAAACCAGGCTCTGGAACTCCCCTGAACAGAGCAGAACTGTGAAATTCCAGCCTGGAGGAGAGAAGGCTCCAGGGAGAGCTCAGAGCCCCTGCCAGGGCCTGAAGGGGCTCCAGGAGAGCTGGAGAGGGACTGGGGACAAGGGCTGGCGTGCCAGGACACAGGGAATGGCTTCCCACTGCCAGAGGGCAGGGATGGATGGGATACTGGGCAGGAATTGTTCCCTGGGAGGGGGGGCAGGCCCTGGCACAGGGTGCCCAGAGCAGCCGTGGCTGCCCCTGGATCCCTGGCAGTGCCCAAGGCCAGGCTGGACACTGGGGCTGGGAGCAGCCTGGGACAGTGGGAGGTGTCCCTGCCACGGCAGGGGTGGCACTGGGTGGGCTGTGGGGTCCCTCCCAACCCAACTCAGTCTGGGATTCTAAATATTCTCCATGAAGATGGAACTTGTAGATGTGCTCAAAGTCACGCATTTTGAAGGCACCACAGGCTGTAAAAAGAGGTTTATGCCAGGCTTTCCATGTTCTTTCAGCCTGGTTGATGCAATTTAGGACACTTCTGTCCTTCCAGACCTAATCCCAGAATCATCAAGGCTGGAAGAGCCCTTTGGGATCATCCAGTGTCAGCCCAGCACCACCATCATCACACCTAAACCCTGTCCCCAAGGGCCACACCCAGACACATCTGGGACACTTCCAGAGACAGTGACTCCACCAGCTCCCTGGGCAGCTCATTCCAATGCCTGACCCAAAAAATCATCCCTCCTGCTCTTCAGCACTGGTGAGGCCCTGTGGAGAGCTGCAGCCAAGGCTGGGGAGAGTCAGGAGGAGGACGAGGAACAGACTCCGTGAGGAAGATGATGTTATGTGGTCTGGGGAAAGAAGTCTGGCGGCACAGTAATGACAGCATTCAAAAATGGGAAAGGCTTCTGAAAACAGGGAATGAATCACCTGTGCTCTGTGTCTGTGAGGGAGGTGAAAGCATTTACAAGACTGCAACAAAACAGAGACAAAGAAAGTCTTCTAACAATGAAACAAAAAAAAAAATACAGGTGACATTGCCTGAGAAGCAGGATATTTTAAAAAATCTGTTGTAGGGGGGTAGATAGATCTGATCCCTCCTTGGGCTCCTGAGGTCCTTCCTGAACAGCTGTTCCTACGCTTATCACACAAGATGAAATGCTGTGTTCGCCCCTTTCATCCTGTTCCAGAGCTGACCTGAGAAGAAACCACCAAATGACGTCTCCTTTGTCTGTCAGCCAGTAGAAATAAATGCAGCAGAGCCCAAACAGCCTCGTTTCCTCCGTCACAGGAGTGCTTTGGGACAGATATCAATGGCCACAGGGACACACATTGTCCTCCCCCGGCTGCCTGTGCTCTGCAGATAGCGCTTCTCTCCTCACAGGCTGGGCAACACTGGTTTCTGTTTCTTTCTTCTGTAACATCAGCGAGGAAGTTGTATTCAAACTCAGCAGAAGATAAACTGTAAATATTTAGTAGGTTATAAAATGTTTCTGGCGGTACTAGACTGGTTCAGCAGTTGCAGTTCACGGTCTACGTGGCAAAATGGTTACCCTGAGGTGTGGTTACATAAAGAACTTGCCATAAACATGTTTCCTTATCAACTCGGGGCAGGAGGTAACAAACTCTCATGGAATGAATCTGGCTCAGGCTCAGCAATGCCCTGCCACACTCAGCAGTGCCCCTCACACGCTGTTATGG
>VWPU01000011.1:0-112899 GCA_013398955.1 Callaeas wilsoni | reverse complement strand
CCGCCCCTCTCTCCTCTTCTCATACAGCAACATGGGAACATATACATTACACTTTGATTAATTCCTAGCACAGAATTGAAAAGGGATTTAATTTCTCTGTTATGCACAAGTTGTACAGTCACAGTAACGACACACGCAAACACACAAGCAGCCATTATACTTATGTACGTAGATATGAGTAATTATAAAATTTAATTACAAGGCATTACTTCTGTATCTACAGTTGTGTCAGCTCCTTTTTTATCTTATCTTGTAGGATTCTAGGAAATGTTAATTGGTTAACAAATGATGCTTCTGGAGACCAGTACAGCCTGAACTCTGTAATGGATGTTATTCTTACGGTGATAAAAGGAACTAAGACGCAGTTGAGGAGTCACTCCCATGAAAACAAACCAAGGTCCCAGGGACACAGAAGAGAGGACTGCAAAGACCCCGTTGTTCAGCTTGCACAATGGATCACTGCCAGGGATGAGAGCACAGCGTTTGCCTCTTCACTCAGCCCACTCAGCAAGCTGGGAGGGGGTTCAGCATCCAGCACAGCTATTGAGCCTTAGCTACTCACAGAACCTTCTACAGTCACTGAAAAGAGACAGGCACTGGGAGAGGTCAATTTATCCAACCTGCCTTCGATACCTTCCTTGATGGAATAAATCTGTCTTTGCAAAGTCTTCTTTTCCCACAGCTTACATAGGGCACTTACAAGTCTAGTTTTAGACCTGAAATCTTTCAGTGCAAAAGTGCTACTGCAAAATGCATTGTTTATATATATATCTGTTCTAATGAATGGCATAACAAACCTCCAAATATGGTAGAGGAATACTGCAAAACAGGATCTGTGTTAGCTGGGAATTCTGCCTTGTCTTGGAGTCATTAAAGAAAACAGCATGCTGAGATTTTCAGCACTCAGATGAAAAAGACGTTCAAGGACCAAAGGGTGATTACGTCTAAGATAATGATGTGGAGGACGAGGGCATTAGCTAAATTCACATTCATGCCTTAATAATTGCTTAGATTATCCAGTTCACAAATGACTTGGAGTTAATAACAGCCAGGTCAGCTGATTAATAGCAGTGCTTTTAATTTTACCAGTGTTGCTCTTCGCCAACCCATTTTTATTCAAAGCAGCATCACCCGAGTGACATTGCTCTTCTTTATCATCATTTCCCAAAAATTTATACGGATGAATAATTACTACAAAGGAAAGAAACGAGTTACAAAGGCACAACAAGAAAAGCAGTTTATTTATCCAAGAAATTGAAAAATTTAAAAGTGAAAAGTAGGGATCTCTGTACAGAAAGGGAAAATGTTTTGAACAATCTATGGGGATTTTGTGGTTTTGGTTTGGGGATTTTGTGTGTTTTTGGTTTTTTTTTTGTTTTCCTGACATTTGTCATTTACAGTGTTGCCAATGCGGGATATATTTTTATTCATGCAATTCCCTCTCTTTTTCCCTGTGGCACACAAGTTCCTACCACGCTGCACAGAAAGACAATAGGTTTTCCAGCAACATTGAATTTCCAACTAATTTCTTAAAGAAATGCTGTGTCCATGCACAGAAAAAGAACCTGTGATCCCATGTGCACCCCCAGTCACACATCCTGCTGTGCGGGTAGGTGGAATTGAATGTCAGAATATGCAGGGCAGGGAGTTACTACAGTTCTCCAGGCTTTACCAGTAGAACTTTAAGACTGCCAGAAATTTTCCGTCCCAGGTGGGAAATGGGCTATTGGACCATATCCTTAATATTAAAAACCAAACAGTATTAACAAGTTAACCAAAAAATACCTTTGCCTAATGCCAATTTTTTTTTTTAGAAAATGGAAGAGAAAGAGACAAGTAGGGACTTCTGCATTGGAAAGACCTAATGACACTGCTTCACTAACTTCTGGGAAAAAAAACCCAGTAAGACAGTGGTGATGTGCTGTGAAGAATAGTGTAGAATTAAAACAAGAATAAGGGGGTTTGTTGGCCCTGTGTAGCAGAAAAAATTATGTGTTCTCCTTCTATGAACTAGCCAGCATAATGACAAGAAAATATTTTATAGATTAGAAAGGTGCAGAAAATATATTAAAAAATAGTATTAAATAAGAGTATTAAATAACTTATATAACTTTATCCTAATCCTGACTTTCTCATTACAGAGGTTTTTAATAGTAAAAATGTATTTTGTAACAGTTATTCACTGTTTTAAACATGACAAATTGATGTATAAATTGACTTTTTTTCAGGGGAGTATAATTACATGGCAGGAAATCTTGTATAATTATATTAGTCAATCCAGTTCAGCACATAGTTTTACAACAGATGTAATGTGAGCAGAATCAGAATCACATCTTCTATTCTCTATTCTAAACTAATTATAACATTTTTTACCTTTTAATAACAGTATATTGTGGTAATGCTGCTAGGTGACAATTCATAGAAACAAAAGACTAATACAGTAGGATAGTAAGAGTTATGGGAAAAGACAATCTGTGAATGAATAAACTTTCATGAAAAAAACCTAAAAAATTATAACAAATCACATCTGCCGCTGGATTTTCATAAATGTGTTCTGGATTTTTCATGAGGAATAATAAGGCTGACATTGCCTACTGCAGCTGGACATGGTATGAGCCTGTGGGCAGGGTGAACTCTACTTCTGTGCCAAGTTAAAAGGGGGTGAACTGGATTGTACACTCCCCTTCCTCTTTGGAAAAAGATTCTGTTTTGTGTTTCTCCTATGCAATGTGAATCCAAAGGGAAAACATGCCACTAATCTGTGGATATAGAAAGCAATGGACCAGGTGAAAATAGTGGTGGGGAGTAGGAAGTAAAATAGATGGGAAAAAAAAAAAAAAAGGTGGAAAAGTCTAAAACTTTCTGACCCTCTCTGTGTGGCCCATGTTTTTCTTCCCCATGAGCAGCAGCTGTCTCCCCCTGCAATGTGGAAGGAAAGAACCTGTGCCTTTTACAGCTCTGTGCCACCTTCCTCACAATTTCCACATCTGTATTTTCTCTGTCTGCCCACGGTTACTAGAGAAGTGGGTGACACTGAGTCCCCCCTCAGCATGGGGCTTGTTGGACTCACCCTAATCAGGAATGGAGATATATCCACATCTCTAGTAGGGATCTTATCTCAGGTGGGATGGTGCCTCTGAGTGTTTCTCGGGTATTTTAGAACACATAAAATCCTATAAAAAGTAGAAGCAAAGATTTGTGTATAACAGTCAGGTGCTTGAAGGAAAACATAAGGAAAATATATTTTGTCTGTAGTTCTTCAAACTTCTAGCAATTCTGAATTGAATATACTTGCAATTCAACCTCCAGGGTACTATGGATCATTTATTTACTTGCATCATTTTTTCTATTCTTTTTAGGGTTCCTAATTTTTCTATTTAATAATAATTACTAAAAGCAAGAGAAATTTTCTCAGAGCTATGGCCAATACTGAAAGTGGTAAAAGTCCAATGTGATAACTGCCAAATTTCTTCATCATCTTTTCTTACCTCCTCAATTCTCCTCAAGAGACAAGGCCTTTATTGTGAAAACCTTCATTCCAAATTATCTTCTTGTATTTGATGTGTTTGTTATATTTGAGAACACACACAAAAAACACACACACAAATAAATAATATAATGTCTTTCCATATAAGATGAAATTGTAGTATGTGGAAAACAGAGAATCATAAGAGTGATTTCTCATTCAGCTTTCCCCACAACTCCACTGCTTTTTTCTTCCTTGTAATCCTTTAAGATGGATATGACTATGATTCACCATCTTTAATTGGATGAGCAATTAGAAATTTGGGCATTCATCTTTATTTATCTGAAGTCTGCAAAACTGGCCTGGGATTTGCTAGAGAAGTGGATGTCTTGGGAAATTTCCTATCATCACTTGGTCATGCATATTACCAGTGCATGGGTATCTCCTGAGGGTTTTTCTCTTTTTTGAGAAGCTGATGCTCAGATTTATTCATATTTGGAAAAGGAATAACTTTAAATTGAGCTACAAATTCATGGGAATTAGAAAAAAAATTAATACAGGAGGATAATGGTCCAGCTAGAAGTTTTAATTAATCTTTGTCTTACCCTGGGATGTGGAAAATGTCAATTTGCACTAGTTCCATGAAGGATTAAGACGAGTAATATGTACAGTCCATTTAGCTTTGAAATAAAGCATAAAGAAAATAAAAATGAGAACTTTTGATTCAATGTGACACTAAAGGGGAAGAGAATTAAACAGTTATTAACTGGAACTGGCTCAATTACCACCATTGGAGGTGACCCTAACGAAATACAGCTGGTTTTACCAGACACGATTTATATCCCCAAGCCACATTTATAGCAATGTTTGCCAAAATCAGAATTCAAACAAATGTCTTCTGTTGACTGCTGTGCAGGCCAGAACATCCCATTTGTTCCACTGAAACATCAAAAAAGATTGGGGAAGAAGCCAGTTGAGTTAACTGGGGAGATTCTGGCTTCGTGAAATCTATACTTCATACCTTGTCCCCCTGAGTATGGATCCAGCTGCAAAAAAGGATGAGAGGGAAACAAACTGGATGTGTGAGATCTATAGTTTATGAGGACCTGGCAGTGATTTGGGTTCAGAAAATGGGCAGAGAGCTACCTTTGCAACACTATGTGTAAAGTGAATCTCATGGTGCAAGTCCAGAAAAATACTTATGCTTATCTCAGCCAAATTGCCCCTATTCCCTTGGTTTAGTCATTAAAGAAATTTGATCTTCTTTAAAGAACTAGTAAATTTATTGAAGGGATAAAGCCATTAGGCAGAAACTTTATTACTGTTAATAATACAAATTTAACTTCCAAGGGTAAAATAAATGATAAATAAGTCATCAGTACACGTGGATTTGGTCTATCCATTCTCCTTCTGTCTTTTGTCCAAGCCTTCTTTTTGAATCCTCTACCAATTCTAAGTATTGCAACCTTTCAATTTTTCAGTGTCATGGTTATTTCCATTCCCAACTTCAGGAACTTGAGTTCTAAATGTTTCCCTTTCTTTATGAAACAGGGAACAGATGGAAAACTCCTTCTAAGAATAAGTGCCAACGTTTCCTCCACTTCTGATCTGCTAACATTCTAAACCGATGTTACAGACTGACGCTCGCATACGTCAGACTCTTCCCACCCTTATTTAAATTGTCTTTAGACTTACATCCAAAAGACATTAGACAACAAGAAAACTCAAGAGAAATATTGGAAAGAAATAACAGACAACTTTAGAGGTTGTTTGTTGGTGTCATGAAACATTCTTCTTTGGAAGAGTGAGAAATGAAAAGTTCCTTCCTCCCACCCTTCCTTCCACCTTCCAAAATTCTCTGCACACATCCTCTTACCTTTAAGGTAAATTTATGGATGTGGAAATTCTAGTGAGAAAATTGAGTATTGCATCCAGCTCTAGGGTCCCCAGCATAGGAATGATATCAACCTGTTGGAACCAGTCCAGATGACGCCACCAAGATGATCAGACAGATGGAGCAACTCTGCTGTGAGGAAAGGCTGAGAGAATTGGGACTGTTCAGCCTGAAAAAGAAAAGGCTTTGGGGAGATGTAATTTTGGCCTTCCAGTACCTGAAGAAGTTGAAATGAAGAATGGAGAGAGACTTTTTACAAGAGCCTGGATTGATAGGACAAGGAGAAATGGCTTCCAACTGAAAGAGAGTAGGTTTAGATTAGACACTGGGAAAAACTTCTTTACTGGGAGGGTGGTGAGGCACTGAACCAGTTTTCCCAGAGAAGCTGTGGATGCTTCATCCCCGGAGGTGTTCAAGGCCAGACCGGATGGGGCTCTGAGCAACCTGGTCTAGTGGAATTTGTCCCTGCCCATGCCAGTTGGAACTGGCTGATCTTCGAGGTTTCTTCCAACCCAAACCATTCTATGATTCTACGAATATTCTATGAACCTCTCGAACACAGTTTTGCAGATAGATTCTTTAAATATGTTATCATTCTCTTTTTAATTTTTTTTTCCCTAGATAAAAGAAATGAAATCATGAAATCCACTCTTTATGGGTCATTCAACTGGTCAGAAGGTCTTGGGCAGCTTTTGTGTATATTTTTACTTAACATCTCCAGTAAAGAGAATTTTCTTTTTTTTTCAAACTACCACCTTCATTCACTAATTAATTAGAAGTATCAAATAATAAAGAGGGTAAAAGGGGAAACATAAGGAAACAAAATGTGCTATACAGCATGAGACTGATGAGAAACATGAAGATAATAGCAGAGAGTGGACTAAATAACAGAAGAAAAGAGATTGGAGAGTATAAAAAATAATACATTGAAAATTTAATACGAAGTAGAGAAATTGAGCAATGGAATCAGATGGTTAATAAAAAAATTTTATACGGATATGCAGAAGGCAGTAAATCATCCCACACTTATCTCATAGGACTGCTCTGGAGAAAGTGGAGTATTTGGAGCTCACTGGAATCAGAACTCTATTCTGACTGATTTTGTGCAGAATCTGAAAGAACCTCTTTGGCTACTGACTAAAAGGTGCTGCTGACGATCATGGAGGAGAATTCCATCATAAGATGAAGCAGCAAGGTAGCCACTATTACTCAGGAAGATCCCTAGCAGCAAATCTCTGGAAGCTTAGAGATTGCTCAGAGAAAGTATCAACTGGTGTTGATAACTTCATATCTGTACACAAGATATGAAGTTATATACGTTTTTGGTCCAACTCACACCCATTTGTTATGATTTATTTTTGCACTGGAGTAAGTACTGTAGTGTCATAGAATCATGGAATGGTTTGAGTTAAAAGGGACTTTAAAGGTCACCCTGTTCCAATATTCCTGCTGTGAGCAGGGACACCGTCCACTAGACCAGGTTGCTCAGAGCCCAGACTAGTCATACCTAGAGTAGAACTAGTAGATCTTTTCCCTATCAATTTAGTAATTCACACTTTGCCCTTTTTACAACCCCTTTTGTATAGTATAAAATTGCTTATTATGTATTTAATGAATTTTCATGGTATTTCAATAAAGCATTAATTTGATTTTTTATGCTGTTCCTCCAGCCCTTATTTACGAGTTTATGTGCATTCTTTACTTATATAGTCACAAATAGTTTCTGTCTTTTCTTTTTTATGTATTTGTTTTCAGTCTACACATCAATTCAAGAAATATTTAGAACTAATATTGCCTCCACATCCATTTAACTCCACTAGGTTGTGCATTTGAGCATCTACTTTAACAGAAAATTTGCAAATTGATAATAGACTCTTGTAAACCATGGCTGCTCTTGAAACGGTAGAACATTGAGCACATTTAAGGTTAAGAAAGCTTCTATCCGTTCTTCCCCTTTCTTAATAAATGTGTCCACAGCAGAAATAAATTAAAAAAAAAAAAAAAAGAGAGAAAGTCTACTTTTTTTTCTAAAATGCCTTGAAATCATAATAATTTGAACACTATTTTTAAATTTGCATACCTAGGTTATAACATGATCTCTGCAGGTAGTCAGGTGGCATTTTAGTCTCATACAAAGCAGTTGGCACCAGTAGAGACATAGAAATAGTTAATACACAGCATGAGCAAGAACAATCCAGTGCAAAGAAGTAATTTATATAATGGAAAACAAGGCACTTTGTTTGAAATTGGAGGTGTACAGGTGGGCAAAAATTTGAGAAAATTTTATTTTTCTTATGAGGCTTTAGGGAGAAATTTTCATCTCACTTCCACTTCTGACTCCACTTGTGTAAAACAAAAAACATTCTAATTTACTTCAAGCTTGAAAGCCATTTAGGATATGATACAACTTTTAATAATCTGATCTCTAATGTGCTGACATAAGTAGCTTGATCCCATACTGCAATTTGATACCACATGAAAGCCACTCCACAAACCCAGCACTATATCTCCAACTACACTTTTCAAACTGCACTGCAGAGCTTAACTGAAGATTTTTAAATACTTGTCTTTGTCCTGCTGTTATCTAAGAAGCCAGCTAACTACACATTTTCCACATTTAAAAAAGGTGGGGTTGTGCTTTCATTATATACACATATTTCTTTTTTTTTTAGTCACAATGTCTATTATTATGACAGATCTCTGTACTTGAAACCTGTTTCAGTTCTATGCTATGTCAGGACAATTTCACTCTTTATGAATAAGCTGATTAATTTATGTCAAACATCTAACTGACATCAGGGATGTTTTTACTGTCTGCTAAATGCTGACTGCATGTAATACATATGGCAAAGTGCATAGAAAAAAAGGATTTGGGATTAAGCTGCCCAAAATGAATCAATCTACTATGTTGTACCTATATGTTTTAGTCTACATTCAGATTCTATTTCTAATCTTTGAAAACTGCCCAGGACATCCACTGTTATCACTCATACAATTAAAAAAATTATCTTATCTTTTTCAAAAATGTAAGTATTTTGGACATGCAAAATTAATATTAACAAATATATTTAAAAAGAAAAAGTCTAACATAATTTTTATCCTGAAATCAAGGTAATATCTTTGCTACTTTATTCCAGGTTCAAGGGCTACCTCAGCTTGATGAACTCACTACAAAATTTTATTTTTTAGCTAGTTTTTAGAGTAACACATAAAGACATCTAATGCACAAATAAAAATAATACACCACAAAATAATCAAATCTTTACACAAAACGTTGCCAAGTGAAGATCTATTCTACCATATGAAACCAACAGGTTGTATTTCAAAATATTGAACAAAATTAAAGTAGATTTTTAGCAGAAATAGGGCACAATTTCTTAATAATTAGTTGCTTTTTAATCCAGAAATTATTTTCCTCTTACTTTTCTTGTTTTCTTCTCATTTTCAAGGAGTATTGATATGGATCTTTTAGAAGGAATGTCTACTTGACTGTTGAAGTTAGGGGATGGTTTTCTGTGCAGTTGTTCTATATTTTCATTGCTGGTTTATCAGCCTCTCTCCTTAATTTCTCATTATTCAATCCACCTTTAGATGCCTTCCCTAATCTTTTGAGTGACATATGCAGCTGTCTCTTCTCGTTCATGGGTTCAGCATCACCTACTTTGCACCTTGCCTCTCCCTGAGGTCCATCCTTCCAAAAGGCTTGACGCAGCTGCTGGATTCAGGAGTCTGTACACCTCAGAGAGAGCATTGCCAGAATAGAAAGAGACTTGCAGAGGTGCCTGAAGGATTGAAGGATTTTCCTGAATCACGACCTATCTCGGCCAGTAAAACTGATTAGAGAGCAAAGCTTAGCACAGATGGATCTATAAGGTACCCACATCCTAACCACGTGGAGACCAGCAGGGTGTGCTTCACAACACACCAACATTTTAAACAAGTTAAGCCACTAATCATTGCCTTCCATGGCAAACGTTCCTTCCAAAGTGATCCTGGGCTGCATGGGGGCATCAGCCTACAGGCCACATTCTTTATCAAGAATAGGATCATAGAATTATAGAATGGTTTGGGGTAGAAGTGACCAAAAAAATAATTTAGTTCCAACCTCCATTGGCAGAGACACCTTCCACTAGGACAGATTTTTCAGTCAATCAAGTCTTGCCTCTGAGCAGTCTTGCAGATTTAGACATATCCTAAATGTGAAGGATGCTTAGTCAATTGTAAAGAAAACCTGCATGGACTTACTTTTTGTATGTTTTCTGCTTTCCATTTTCCTAAGAATACAGGTCTTTAATGAGTGGTAATTGGGTACTAATTGCAAAAGGAAATTTTGGATTCATAAACACAAGTCAGAAACATGGTTCTAAAGAAGATATTTGCATGTAGTAATAGTATATATTAAAAAAAAGTTTAGCTACATGAGTTATTCATGCTATTTATCAGTATTATCATATGACAAAAGGCTGAAAGAGCTGGCAATATCTAGCTTGGAAAAGAGAAAGCTCAGCTGGATCTTATCCCCATGTATAAATATCTAATGAGAAGGAATGAAGGAGAAGAAACCAGATTCTGCCGACTGACAGGACGTGAGGTAATGGGCACAAATCAAAACCCATCAAATTCCATCTGAGTGCAAAAAAGAACACCCATTTTTGAACTCTGAGCATGCTCAATCAGTGAAAGATGTTGTGCAGAGCTTTTGCTGAACAGCATTTTTACAGCTAGCATATTACTGTGTTTTCAGTACTGCCCTTGTCACAAATCCAAAACAGAGCTCTAGATGAGCTGTTATGAAGAATATTAACTTTATCCCAGCCAAAATCCAGCACATATCTCAATGATTATGTGATTATCATAGTGTATACCTTCCCCCCTCTATTTATAGAGAGGCTTTCTTTGTAATACACATTGTAGAACCGTGTAATAAGGTCTTTACTGGAAGACATTTTATTCCATGGATTAACTCTTCAGAAGGCTGCTGTCAGTTAAACATATGGCTAACAACAAACTTCACATTTTAGCACAATCACATTTTAAAATCAAGAGAAATTTCTAGGGTAAAAATAAACATTGTGAATGAGAGTAAATACATTCATCAATTTTTAAGTTCTGTGACTGCATAGCTCCGTTTTCATGTAGGTACGTCTAAATTTGCACATGCATTCAACCCCCTGCATAATCTGAATGAGAAAATTTCACTGCAGAAAATTCACTGTAGAAGAGTCAGAAATGGGAAAAGGATAAACGAGTTACATAATTTTTTCTCCATACTTTCCCTAATGATTTATATCCCCTCAGTAAAAGAGATATATTTGTCACAAACCCCCAGACTGAACAATGTGTGACCTCTTTTTATAACTGAAGAGGGGGATCAGGTCAGTCATTAGCGTGAATAAGACCATCATTGATTTTAATTGAATCCTATTGATTTGCATAGAAGATAATTAGTTTGAATTGACTTTTATTGATTTGTGCCTAATAGGACTCAATTAAAACCCAGTGACTTGCATTGAGCAAACTAAATTGCACTGACTAATTGGACTGAACTGAAGCTCATTGAAGTGAAGAGTGTTCAGAGAGATGAGCAAAAAGCCTGCGATTGCTTTTAATAAGACTCCTATGCTGTTGATGAGCGCCTGCTGAAATCTGAGTGAATGTCATTATTAAAGACCCTCTTTGAAAAACAGTGTTGTTTGCACGTGACTTGTGATTACCTTCAGCTGTTGGTTTATTTCATTTATATTTTTTTTCTCTTGCCTAAGGATCTTGCCAAAAAGCAGAAATTAAATTTAATTACTTTAAAAAGAGTTGCAATGCTTTTTTTTTTCCCTGAAAAATCCATCTTGCAGATGTAATCCACTTCACAGGTGGCATTTGGAATGAGTCTAGCCAAACAGGGATAGCATTAAAACATCCAGACAGGACTTCCAGTCTCCTGTCTTGCTTTCTCCATTGTGCAGATGGTTCACTGTACACATGCAAACAGTACCATCAAGGGACTTGCAGAGCAGGGCAGCTTGATGGAGCACTGAGAACCCTGTCCAAATGAAAGGTTATCAGATGCAGGTGAAGCATAATGAATCCTATAAGTAATTTTATAACTTTGTTAAAATCATTGAATAAATTTTTCATTAAGATCACCAACACAGAGTGAGGATAGCACTGTTTCCACCACAAATCAGTGATTTCTTTGCTTATTGAAACTTCGTAATATATAACGATCTTGATCAAGGCTATGCAGACTGTGGTTGAATTCAGACTGAAAGACGGTCCTCTTCAGCTTTTGAATGATTCTGGACCCACCCTATTTTACTTAGTACATGAATGCAGGAACCACAACTGTTAGGCATCACCATGACTGGTACAGGAAGATGCCTCCAGATGGATAATTATTCAAACTGCAGAAACCGTGTGGGCCTGTGTCTTAGGCTGCAAATCACAAAGTACAGCAATGATGGTGGTTGTGCTGGTGGTCACTACACTACTCAGTCTAGTAGAGGAAAAGATAATCCCACAGATAAAAGACCATAGTTCTTTAACAGTTTGGAAAAGAAACACAGAATATTGGAAAAGAACTTCCTGGGCCACAAAGACCAGTGCTTTTCTCTCCCAGGCATGCATCATGTATTCGTTACATAAATCTATAACTTCAGTATAAAACTCCCGTATTTTTTACCCATATTACTCTTACCAGAATATTCTTTATGTCTCATTTCTTCCACGGGGATCAATGTCTAGTTTTCAGTATCTGTCTAGTCATAGCTACGTTACAGTAGCTATGTGAAAACAATGTGCTTTAGCAGTACTTGTCTCTCACTAATGTTTACTCCCCTGGCATATTTATAGATCACAATTACATTCCTTGACAGTCTTTGCTTTGTTATGCTAAACAAGCCAAGCTCTTTCAGCACACTTTCACGAGGTATGGTTTTTCATTGTCTGTGTACAATCATTTGTCTCAATACCTATTCTAGCCTGAATTGATATTATTTTTACTTAAACATGAATGATCAGAACTGTTACATAGATACAAACACTGGAGAGAGAGAGGAAGAAAGAAAGAAAGAGAGAAAGAGAGAAAGGGCTAGAAGGAGAGATAAATATGTTGGGATTCTGGCAGAGGGTAATGCCGTGATAAATTTATTTGCCCAAACAACTATATGATGTCTGATGGTGATGGGAACTCCTGTTACAAGAGTGAGTCCTTGCACCAGTATCTTCACCCAAATCAAGAAAGATGTCCCAAAGCACTGTTTTGTTCAGTTTGTACAAACCAGATGGCCCAACTGACACAACCACCCCAGGGCATACACAACTCTTGGTTGTTAATACACCTTAAATACATAAAAAACATGCCTTGAATGTCTTAACTGCATACAAAAGACTGTCCTACACAACCAGTTCTGCAAGAAAACATTTCTATTGTTTATATTCAATTATATTATCTGTTCACAACATTCCCATAGCAGGAATTATGTAAGAAGTCTGTGGCTTAGTTCATTCAGGAGTTCACTCAGCCTACCTAGATGTATAGATTGGTCCTGATGCAGCAAAAGCTGACTCTGGTGGAATTTTTAGTTTGAAATTCCCATCTGAACAGCTCCTGTAACAATCAGTCCAATACTTAACTCTAAAGGCTGGGTCAGCCACCTGTTTTTGACTTTTGATGCTGTCTCCAGGCAATCCATTATCCTACCTGTGCAGGTGCCTGACCAGATGTAGGGGTTTGGGTTCTTCTTTTGTTTTGTTGGGTTTTTTTCTCTTTCTTGAGGAATTTTCCCCATAGGTGTGGCTGATGGCCCATCATGACTGGATACTTCACAGACAAAGGGGGTTATCAGCTCAGGGGAGAAGGCCGGTGGCCTCTCTCTCGTTACCTGGGAGTGCCCAGGTGGGGGGAAAATCCCGCGAGACAGGAGACGGCAGGGCGGGGTGACAGCCCACTCTCCTGGGGCTCGGACCCTCTCTCGCTCTCTCGCTCTCGACTGGAGAAGAGGAAGGAGGCGGCCGAGGCTGTTTGGAGAGGAGTTTTTCGGCTGTCGTCGGGGACCAGCCTGGTCCTGCTTCTTTTGCCGCGGGACTTCTGCCCGTCTCTGCCGTCCCGGCTTGCTGCCGGAGCGCCCCTGCCAGCTGTGACCGGCACGGCGCCAATCGGGAAGGTGCCCGCGGCCGAGACCCTCTTACTGGGTTTTTGTGGTTTTGTTTTGTTGTTAATATCAAAATTGTTGTTGTTTTTTCCTCATTAGATATACTAGTAAAGAACTGCTATTCCTATTCTCATATCTTTGCCTGAGAGCTCCTTAATTTCAAAATTATAATAATTCGGAGGGAAGGGGGTTTACATTTCTCATTCCAAGGGAGGCTCCTGCCTTTCTTGGTAAACACCTGTCCAAACCGAGACACCAGAAACCTCTTGGACCATGCCAGCAGGACTGAGTGCACTAGTTGTGCACACAGGCACAGCTCTGAAAGCAGATATTCCACTGTTATAACTAAAGAAAAAACTTAAATTTCATAATTCCAACTCACAACCTAAACCCCATAATCCTGCCACAACTGCATGGAATATCCCAGTAGAGTTTTCACTGGAAGATGACACAAAGATTTTGGTATTTCTACATAAATTTCATCCTCTGATAAGAGGAAAGATCATTTTTTTTCTCCAACAATTTCTTCACATTATCCATATTCATCCTTTGAGGAGATAAAATGACAGAATTTTTCTCAGTCATACATGGCTAATGAATTATATAGAAGGAATGTTGCTGTTAGGATCCATGTTCAAGAAGCACTTTTGTTAGGAAATATAAATTTACAAGAGATATCTTGGTCTCCTTTGTTCCTACATTTCTTGGAAAAAATATTGAATTTTCATTATATAGCATATTCTTTTTTTTTTTTAATGAAAGCATGAAGTCACTTTGTTTTAAGTGACTTCTTATTTGAAAATACAGGGTAATTATTGATAGAGTCTCAGTGTATCAAAGTGACAATTCTCTGTGCTCAGCTTTGTAAGACCATCAACCTCTGAGACTAATTCAAGAATGGAAAAAAGGGCACTATCTCAAAAAAGAAACCAATGATCTAAAGATCTTTTTGATCTAAGGATCATAATGGTCTACTGAGAGTATAATAATATCAATGAGAAAGAAGAAACTCTAGAACAGTCTTCTGCAATTGATTAACCACTTAGTAACCCTTCACAAACTTTTTATGAGTATGTCTTTAATATAACACAAATATATTGCCAGCAGTTTTACTTCTAGATTTGCTTTAATGACTATTGAATTGTCATAAATGAATCATTTCAAATATCATCTATTTCTGCTATAATATGGTAGTGATTTTTTTAATCCACATTTTAGGATCATATTTTGCATCACTGCCATTTATCTCCACTATCAGAATCTGTGCATTTACCGGTGTTGTTTATTACATTGCTGTAATTTCACACAGATTTTCTCATTACTGGAAAAGCATTTTTCCTGAGCCAATTTTGCATTTAAATTAACCATTGAGTATTTCATTCTAATTCCTTAATTTCATGGCTATCTTTTGCTATGATTTTTGCAAAATTAAGGATGATGACCATAATAGTGACCACTTTTTTTTTTTTTTTTTTTAATTTGGCATCCAGCTTCCTGTGCTTCACTGAATTTCTTTGATTTTCTTGGAAAGGGGTGTGAGTGGGGAGAGAAGTCTCTACATGAAGCCAGTTTTAGTATAGAAATACGACAGAAGAGTTATTTTCATCCAAAGTGATTCCCATATATAGGATTTGTGTCTTGTTTTCTGGGGTGCTGATTCTCTGCATTGAAAGAAAGCAATTGCAAGCACCTGGCCACACACATTAAAGGCTGCTGTGCCTTCAAATGAGAGATGAAATCCTGTGATTTCAAACACATAAAAGCATTCAATGCAGGCACACTTGAGAAAGTCACAGAAGATTTGCCAGCACAGTATTATTTGTACTAGGCTAGTATATAAGAGCATCATTACAAAGAAAACTAAGTCTAGAAGAACCCAGTCCATCTCCTGAACATTCATTGCATGTCTATTTGATGATCCAAGAGCACAGTCTTAGAAAACCACATAGAAGAATACTGGGACAAAGGATCTTCACTTTGCCTCTTGAAAGGTCATCTCTTGCTGCTTACTCTCCCAGAAAAACAAACAATGCTGGGAAAGCTGGACCTGCAAATTTATCTTTGTGTTTAGCAAGCAGCATGGAAAACATTCAGTAGGCTTTTTGTCAGTGGTTACCCTTCTCAGCCTCTCACCAAATCTCACTGCAAGGAGTCATTTTGGTCACAGGGAATACTCCAAATTACCTGTGGACACTTGACTGCATCCAGAATGTTGTGAAAGTACCTTTTTTTCTGTCTCAGTCACAACAAGAACTTCATTAGCCTGGTGTCTTGGGGTGATTCTATGACCATACTGTATTCCCCATCGCCTGCTTGATCTCTAGTGTACCTTTAAATTGCAAAGAGGGGAGAGAGAAGCCGAGAGAACTCTTCAAAGCGGCCAGCTTGACCTTGCAACTAGAATGTTTTGCATTCTTTTCTCTCCCGATTCGGACAACATTTGGTTGGTTGGAGGACTTTTGCTTGCTAGTCTCTTCGGCTTTCAGCGGAGAAGGGACTGTGATCTGCCTCTGCGGCTTCTTTCCCTTTTTGGACTGTTTTTGGCTTGCTTTTCATCTGAGACCGGCTGTCATCTCCGGACCTGCTCGGCGGGACCCTCCAAGGGGGATCGTCAGACCCTGCCTGGCTGGCCCGACCCAGCTCAGGACTGCAGGTTTTACCTACAGAAAGAACTCTAAAATCCATAGTCCTCTTTTAGGGGACAGGGGAGGAGGTTTCAATATCTTTTTTTCCCGTAACAGCGGGGGACTCTGTTTTGTTAAATAAATAGTTTTTTTCACTTTCACTCAAGAAATTATTTTCCCGAACCTGTGGGGGAGGGGCTGCCGGGTCCTGCTTGCCTGGCATGCAGGAGAGAGAGAGGGAGAGAGAGAGAGAGAGACGCCCCTCTCAGGTTGTTTCCTCCTGGATGTGTGTCCAAACCGGCACACCTGGGATATGGTTTGTTTGCAGACCAAAACACTTCTCATCAGGCGTCTCAACAGATAGCGTTCATTGAACCCTAATCCAAAGCCCTTTGACCCAAAACTGACCTAGATTTTAGTCGGTTTCTATTCAGACCTAACACTGACCTCTGAAAATACAAATCCTTTTGGCTACAATTACTACTTCATGTTATCAGTTTCTTTTTGCCCATTTCTATCTTCTTCTGGAAATCTAGAAGAAAGAAAAAAGTTTTTACTATATCCCACAGTTCTTCTCTTCTTCTATTAATTTTCTAGACTTCCTATACTTTTGGCCCATGAGTTTAATCTCTTTTTCTGTAAATACGTAAAGATTATGACACTTCTAAAAATCATAATTATTCAACTTCTAAAGCACAGACAAGAATCTTACTCACAGTTCTCCATTCTTTCTTTCTTTTCTTCATTCTCTTGCCCACTGTCTCATCTTATTCATCCATCGTATTTCAGCACAAATGTATCTCTTTTCCTTCTGATGCACTCTGATCTCTGCTTCCTGGAAGATTCCCCCAATGTGCTGCTTTCACCTCACCTCCCTTGCTGTCTTTTCATAGCTTTTGTTTTCTCCAAATTTTAATGATCTTATATCCTCCTAAGACATCACTCATAATCCCTGTGCCCTTTGCTACTCTCAGTCCTTGAAAAATTCTTCTTCTTCCACCAAATTGGAGTAGAAAATAGGAGAAATCTGAAGCAGTTGTTTCTGCCTCTTCTTTGCTTCCCTGAGGTGCAGGAGACTGAGAGAAAGGGGATAAAAGAGAGGTCTGCACAAAAGAAAGGTAGATCACCTTAGAGGGAGTAGCCTGAAAGGCCAGAGGTCCTGTCCTGAGCTTTCAGATGAGAGGAAAAGGAGACAAGAATGAAGGTAGGCAACAGCTTCTACTGCTTCCTTATGGGGAAGAGAATGGCCATCACCTGTCACCATGGCTCACCTGCCCTGCTTTAGCTCTTTGAATGCCACTATAGTCCAAATAAATAAAAGTTATTGCATATTCTAACTCCTTCTAATCAAGAGGGATGATCTTTCATAGCACGTACATGCCGGTCCCTGGAGCACTTAACACATTTAATTTCGACTATGCGAAACTCAGGCACAATTATCTTTTATGTGAAAGAAAAATTCACGAGCTGTCTATATTATCAATTATTAAACTCAGACAATTAGAAACACATTTAGCAGATCCTGCGTGCATCCATTTCTGAGTCTCTGTATACCTGCTTCTACATGGGGAGAAACAAAGATCTGAATTAGAACCTCCGTTAAAAGGACAACATGCCTTTAGCATTTTCTTAACCTCTAATTGCAATGTCATCCACCATAACCCTTCAATATAAATTTTTAAAGCATATTTTCTTCCCTTTCTTATTCCATTTCAGGACACTTGGGAAAGGAAAGATATCTGAGTGTTGTTTCCAAAGAAAAGCATAATAGCTTTAAATTGACTAATGGAAAATTTGAGCTAAATAAAAGAGTCAGAAATCATATAATCCCAGAATGGTTTGAGTTGGAAGGGATTTTAAAAATCATTTACTTCCAAGCCCCCTGCCATGTTAACCTTCCATGAGACAAAGTTGCTCCAAGGAAAATATGTAAAAATATGAAATTTAGCTTATGTTGCCTTCTTGGGTAGGAGGTCTTCCTTACTTTCGCTGACAGACGGCAAAAGACAATAAGTTAAAAAGGTATCTCTGACTATAAAACCTGTTGGCCCATGGAAAGGTCTATGACTTCTCAAAGGAAGGGAAGAGTCTTTTGACACTTAAAATTAACAAAGAAAAAAAACCAGAGAAACTGTATTGCACAGAGAAGATTTTCAAGTTAGAGAGCCTTACTGTGGCTCTAAGACGAGTTCCCTGTTTTTGTGTTTGAATGGTGATGGACCAGAGAATACCAAAATTGAGTGAAGCCAAAGAAATTTAAATAATTACCAGGATTAAAAGCCCATAGAACTTTAAATCTAATCTAGCTAGGATAACAGGATAGCCACTGTTTTCTAAATGCCTCTTGTTTGGAAAAGTTTTGTTTCCTAAAGTTGTGCTTGCAATCAAAGGAAACTGAAAATCACCAAGCTCTTGGAATAATTAAAGTTCTTCAGTGAAACTAGTTTAATATAATAGGCAAAAAAGATCTCTTTACCATGGGAAGGACAAAGAGATGTTGATGCTGAGTGGAGATAGTGATCCTTCTTGCTTCTAGAGAACTTTCCAGGTTCTTGGAAGGGAAGTTCCAATGAGGTATGGGTACTGCTCTAGGTACTCAGCTTTCACCCCTTCAGCTGGTTTTGAACTTTGCTTCAGGTGCTTTTGTTCCTCTAAAGGGTTAATAGATAATGCTTTATTTGGAAGGTAATTCTTTGTTTCCACATCCATGCCTGCACTCACATTTTACTAAAAGGAAATTGCTGTAGGGTCCAATTACCCCTGCTGGGCCTGCTGAAGTGGCTAACTCTTATGCAACTTTAAAGCAGCTGGAGAACACCAGTCACAAAAGGTAAAGGCTGAAGGTGGGATGCACATCCCAGTACATCCAGTAAGACCTGGAAAGAGTGCAAAGGCAACTAGTTAATAAATTAGACTATGTGCATGCATTTATTTAATACATATTATAAATATTAAGGTGATTGCAAAAGAAGAAACAAATTCAGAAAATATAGTAGCTCATTTCTAGTGCCCCCTTCTGCTATTAATGATGCTCTTCTCTATAGCATAATTAAGCCCACTGTGCACCTGAATTTGTTTTCATGCTGATCTGAATGTAATTTGGCTGGATTGCAATACAGCACATTAAGTCTGTTTGAAGACGAGCGAGACTTAAATTGCTGAAACCTACACCTCAGTTTTTATTCTCTTTTTGGGGTTGTTGTTGTTTGTTTGCTTGTTTTGTTTGTTCAATTCTAATTTAGTTTTTCAGATGATGCTCACATGCAGAGTGCTACCAAATCTTAATGATGTGTGGCTCGTTCTTAACCAGGTGCTTTATGATGTCTAAAGCAATAGCTTTGCTTTTGCAGCTCTGAAAAAAACTCACCTTTAATATAAAATATGGATTCAAGTACATAAGGAAAGCAGCAAATGTTTAACAAACAGGTTTATACTTCATGCAACCTTTTTGGAAAGTATTGGATTAAAACCAAACAATAGACAACCCTGAGCCAAGTCAAACATTTCATTTGATCTGTTCATTGCTATACAAATGTACAAAGAATATTTGGTGGGCATATGTGCTGGTTTCAGCTGGGATAGAGTTAATTTTCTTCCCAGTGGCGGGTGTGGGGCTGTGTTTTGGATTTATGTTGATAATGCAGAGTTGTTTTTGTTGTTGCTGAGCAGGGCCTACACAGAGCCAAGGCCTTTTCTGCTTTTCGTACGGCCCCGCTGGGGAGGTGACTGTGGGTGCAGGGAGCTTGGGAAGAGACGCAGCCAGGACAGGTGACCCAAACTGACCCAAGGGACATTCCAGTGACATCATATTCAGTATATAAAGTGGGGGGAAGAATGAGGAAGCGGGAGATGTTTTTTATGATGGAGTTTTTCTTACCAAGTCACAGTTACACATGATGTGGCCCTGCTGTCCTGGAGATGGCTGAACACCTGCCTGCCCCTGGGAAGCAGGGAATTAATTATTTATTTTTCTTTGCTTGTGTGCTTTCTTTCACTTTTCCTATTAAACTGTCTTTATCTCAACCCATGAATTTTCCAGCTTTTACCCTTCCAATACTCTCCTCAATCCCACTGGTGGGAGAGTGAGCGAGCAGCTGCCAGGGGCTTGGCTGCTGGCTGCAGTGAAACCACAACAACTTTTAATCATATGAAATGAATCCATTGAATTCAACATATTTTTATTTTCCAAGGACTCTTCAACTCAACTGCTTCACCATAACAGCCAAGTAAAATCCTTCCTGACTTCTTGGGAAAATCTGTGCGTGGATGTAGAGCACCTGAGGATTAGATAAGAAAACTTGTCTTCTTTTCAAGAGAACATAGAACCTGGTTCCACCTTAATTAAAGATTCAGCTTTTCTTTGTTGCTTTTACTGTAGAGCTAGGATAGAGTTCAGCTCCAGTTAAAGATCTTTACATGTAGATGTCTACCTGTAGGTGTCTGAAGAGTACATGGAAATTCACTCTGCCTGAGGTTATAAAGATAGGGTACCACTCCTTGTTGTAAATCTCACAGCAGATCTATATAGAAAACATGTAAATGGATGCCTTGGATACACTGTGACACTGCAAATGGCACTAAATATCTGTGTTTAGGGAGAAAAAAAGGGGAAAAAAATCAAGTCCATCCTGGTTAATCATCAAACTAGATCTGTAATGGGAACTTAAGACATCTTGCTTATATCCTGTGCACAGAATCCTACATGGAAGCACCTTGATTCTGTGCTAAACCTTAAATGACTGTGCTGAATGGGCAATGCCTGTAGGAGGGAGGCTCAGAAGGAACTATCATTTGAAGATCACCAATTACATTACAGTAATTAAACCCCCCCCAAAAAAATTCTAAAAACAGCCCAAAAAATTGCTATATATATACAAACAGGAAAATTGAATATGCAAAATAGAAAGTCTAAAGAAAATAAAATTTTCATCTACTGTCAGTATTAGATTGTTCATCTAGATAAAGGCCATGAGTCAGGCATCTGAAGTCTGAATGATGAGGTTAGAGGGACTGTATTGTTTGCACAGTCCAGGAGCGTTGAGTGAGACATATAAGAGGGCTGGCATACACTGCTGCAAGCGTGTGCTACTCACAGTAACTGCACTATTACTTTCACTTAGACTCAGACAGCCCCTAGAGTGATGCACTAGGGAAGAGGCTCTTGGGTGCATCAGTAACACTCTCAACAACCAGTTCATGCATTAAAAGGACAGTTCACAACTTATGGTAATATTTTTTTCTGAGCTGGAAGGATGTAGGCCTGATGACCCCACAGGGGTAACTGCATCTTTAAATTAGAATGCCCATTTATCTGGACCTGAGTGTTTTAGTCATGGAGAACTTGAATACAAAAAGCCCTATGCTCCTCTCCGAAACCCATTCACGCTTCATTAACTGAGCCAGAAACCTTTGAGGATACACAGTTAGGTAAATTCTCATCTCCAAACAGAAGTCTGGAGTTTGTAAATTAATGCTGAGACTTTTACTAAAGGTAGCAGGTACACAAAAAGTCCTTTGCACATTTGAGATTTCTCTCTTTATTCTGATCTGCAGTGTAGAAAATCTGGAAATAAATTATCCTGATCGTGATAGATTATGATCTGTGGTACCTCCAGTCTGCATTTGTTGCCTATTTATGCTAAATATACTGCAGCAGAATTAATTTAGTTAATTTGTTTGCTTTTGCCGTTATTTTTTTCCCCTTGAGGGAAGGCATGACCAGATATAAGTGATTTCATGGCTCAAGACCCTCTGCTTCTAACATCTGAGGAATTTAGAGGAGTGATTTATACCAAGGAATTCGAAGCTAATGGAAAACTACAGAGTTAAACCTGCTGACAGAGAGGTTCTGCTTCCATATTGTTATTAAGTTATCAGGAAGTCCTTTAAATTTTCAACAGGATGTGCTTTCTGATTGAGCAGGTTAGCATAAGAAAGACAGACTCTAATGAATCAGTCTCAATGTTTCTTCCTTGCATGGCAAATGACATAGATTCCTCTGTTGTACTCACTTAACTGGCTGAGCTGATTGCATTTTGGGTTGATGAACTGAATCTTTCAAAGCATTTAAATTGGAGGGGTAATGAGGGAGTTAGAACTAAGACTTTGATGCAACTCATAGCATGGTGAGAGTGCAGGTAGATGAAATAAAGGCTCCAAAAATTTTGCTAATAAAATTCTCACTCTCTTATTTTTTTTCTGGGATTTTAGTCGATGCTTTCTAAGACTGGTGGTTTCCAGGCATAAATTAATTCTCAAGATGCCTTTCTGAATAAAAGTAGAGATAATTCTGCATTAGTGGGGGTGGAAAGTTCTTTCCCACTAATCACAGAATATCCTGAGTTGGAAGGCACCCAGAAGGATCAGCGAGTCCTGCTCCTGGCCCTGTGCAGTACATCCCAAGAATCCCACCATGTGCCTGAGAGCATTGTCCAAACTGTCCTTGAGGTCTGTAAGGCTTGGTGCTGTGACCTCTTCCCTTGGGAGCCTGTTCCAGTGCCCAACCACCGTCTGGGGGAAGAACACTTTCCCATTATCCATCCTCAACCTCCCCTCACACAGCTCCAGCCATTCCCTGAGGTCCTGTCACTGGTCACCAATGAGAAGAGATTGGTTCTGCCTCTCTGCTTCCCCTTCTGAGGAAGCTGTGGGCTGTAATGGGGTCTCCCCTCAGTCTCCTCTTATTAGCATCAACAATATTTGTATATTGGCAACCAGGAACGTCTTGGAACTGAGACAACCAGATATGAAACCAATGGTCTAAAGAATCACTTTGCTAAAGAGAGAAGCAGTTTTAATATGCTCTTTGAGTAAGGCTTCTTACTTATCAGTGTAGTCAAATAATTTCCATTTTCAAGGGAGTTTTCTAGGACAAAGGTTTAAAAAAAAGGACGTGTTAAACATTGCAGCCCTGTAACTTCTGCTAATAGACTCCTCTCTCTGGTGTGAGAGGAACCTGGGAACAATTCAGACTCCACCAAGAGCGTCTTGATCCACCTGGCAGTGCTTAGCTTTCAAAGTTATGAGGAGACCAATTGCTTTTTGATCCCTATTCATCTCATGTGTCATTTTAAAATCAGGCTATTCACAGCCTGTGTTTTGAATAGCAGAATAAGACTGTTAGTAACAAGCTGAACACAGGATTGCTGTATGGTTCAGGGTCCTTGGCACCGGATGTTTGGTAGATATTCCTCACAAAAATCTTTGTTCCGCACATATCAAGAACAGTTTTCCCATGCTATGAGGGCTAAAGTCTAGGAGTCTATAAAATTAGACTCTACTGTTGTAAAAATACAGGACACTACCACTGTTGTCCCTTCAAAACTTGAAGGAAAAATTCTTCCTTGTCCCAAAAGTATGTAAATCATAATTTTTTAGGAAAGATGTACAAACAACATGCTCAAAAGCTTCCAGTATGACTAGGAGCCATGGTTTGACTAGCTCAAATCTATTTCTGTTATGATACAATATCTTTCAAAGAAAAATGATAAAACTGAAGTGCCCTCCAAACCTCTCATCTATATATATATAAAAAAAACCAAAAAGAGTGCAGGGGAGAAGCTGATGCTTCTATGGCCCTTTTAAAGGTCAGAAGTGTAGTATAAATACTGTGTCAATACAGTATTTCAGTTAAAATGATCCAATAGTTCATGCCTATTTACTTCAAGATGGTAACAAGTCAAATACTCAAAAGAAGGAAAGTTTGAGGGACACTAACAATTTAAAGCATTTCAATAAAATTTAAAAAGGACAGTCAAGGTCACTTTGAATTTATAGAAAAGTAACAGCAGAAAAGAAAAACAGTAAGGTGCAATGATAGCTAGGTGTAAGAGAGGGCAGACATTTATGATGTCAGTGACTGAAAGAAGGAAAGCAACTGTTCTCTGTTGAATTAACACTCTAGACTGAAAAGAAAAATATGACTGAGACTTAAATATGGCCACTGTATTGTTAGACAGGATATTTTAAAAATGCAATCAAATCTAATTCATTAAATTATTTCTCCAATTATAGTTTCTTCTTTTATTTTTTATATCCAGTGAAGCTTTTTCTTTTTTCATTTGCTCCTCACTCATCACTGAGTTACACCATAGGCTTTGACTTCTGTTCGGCTAAATAACCACAGGTGATATCTCAAAACATTTTAATGGAGAAAAGATGAAAAAACCCCTCAATATTTCGGACCAATATAGAAGCCACTGGGGAGGCAGAGACCAGGGTAAGAAATTTATATCTTTTTTAACACCAGAGTGCTTTGTTTTTTTCTTTTGTAATAGAGAAAGATAAAAAGCTATTGATGATAGCCATCATATTTCTGCATGTGTCGAGATGGAATGCGCAGAGCAAAGAAACAGATAACACCTTTCTGAAGTCGTTCCTGCTATGGTGAGATGTGCAACCACGGGGTTTAACTTTGAGTTTCGAAAAGGTTTTGATAAGGTTACGCATCTAAGATAATTGGTTATGGGAGATACAAATATTGCAGGAGTTAAAGAAGTTCTTAAAACTCAGATGAAGTCCACAGGTGAAACTCTTCAGTTTTTGACTGATAAGGAAAAGGTGAAAATCAGGTGAAAGGGGAAGAACCTGTTCCCACTTCATGGGAACCCTAAATAAAAATCTGATTAAAATTGTGTGGTGTGCTTTATGTCTTTGCAATCTCAGGCACCAAATGTTGAAATATATGCATTTAAAAGGCTATATTTGATTGCTTATATTTTCAAGGAAGTGCCAGGTCCTGCACTAAACTTACAAAAGCCGCATGCAATACTGCAGCTTGGGAGCAGAGTGGCTGGAAATTCCCCTCTGGAAAAGGACCTGAGGGTGCTGACCAACAATGGCTCAACATGCTTTTCTGGCCAGATGCAGTATTTTGTCTGATTTGAAACACTATTCGTGTAGACTTATCAGTATATGTGATAGTTATAATTCCTCAAAGAAAACCTGGGAAGAAGTCAATCCCTGCAGATTTATTTCAATGTACTTGTTAAATATTCTGAGTCCATGTCATATTCTGGTTTTTTTATTAGTAAAGACTTATGAAAAAAATACTTTTCACATGATCCTAAATACTAAATAAATTTCTACCATGAATAGTAACAAACTATTTGTTCAGAAGTGATCCCTTTTCTTTGCCAGTGTGTATTTCAGCAAGACAAAAAGACATGCACGCGTTGTTAGACAAACTGTATAACACCCTGTGCCGGTTTGGACACAAATCCAGGAGGAAACAACCCGAGAGGGGCGTCTCTCTCTCTCTCTCTCTCCTGCCTGCCAGGCAAGCAGGCCCCGGCAGCACCTCCCTCATGGGGCCGGGAAAATAATTTCTCGCGTGAAGGTGAAAAAAACTTTTTATTTGACCAGCAGGGTCCCCCCCTGTCACGGGGGAAAAAAGGGATATTGAAACCCCCTCCCCTGTCCCCTAAAGGAGGACTATGGATTTTAGCGTTCTTTCTGTAGGTAAAACCTGCAGTCCTGAGCTGGGCTGGGCCAGGCAGAGTCCGACGATCCCCCTTGGAGGGTCCCGCCGAGCAGGTCCGGAGATGGGAGCTGGTCTCGGATGAAAAGCAAGCCAAAAACAGTCCTAAAAGGAAAAGAAGCCGCTGAGGCAGATCACAGTCCCTTCTCCGCTGAAAGCTGAAGAAGCTAGAGAGCAAAACTCCTCCAACCAACAACAGTTGTCAGATTGAGAGAGAAAAGAATGCAAACATCCTAGTTACAAGGTCAAGCTAGCCGCTTTGAAGAGTTCTCTCGGCTTCTCTCTCCTCCCTTTGCAATTTAAAGGTACACTAGAGATCAAGCAGGCGACGGGGAATACAGTATGGTCATAGAATCACCCCAAGACACACCCAAATTCTGCCTCTTCTTGACCTTCTAAGCCAGGGGAAAGAATTGCCTCCTTGAGTCTGATTAATCTCTCAGGTGCAAGAGCTGCTGCTCTGCTGCAGTCAGCTACACTTTTACCACAGGCTTATCAAGTAGGTAATTCTAATTTTTCATGTGCAATGATTTCACCTTCATGAATAGTGATAAAGGCTTAAAAAGATTCTGAACAGGTTGATTAGGAATGCATCAGCTGGTGAATCAAAGATAGATCTGACCAGAAGCTGAAACTGCCATTCTCAGATCTGCTTGATCCTGGAACTTGTTTGATTGTACCTCTTGATTTGGTGACAGGTTTTTTCATGTTAACAATGTAGAAAAAATTACAGCAAATTTACTTAAATTTGACTGTTTTGCTCCTAATTTATTTTGCTAATCTTTTTTAAAAGTATATGGACAAAATTTATGGCTGTCACAAAATTATTCCCTTGATTGAAGTATTAGAGTCCCACCATAGTATGAATATTAATAATTGGTTATTAAATGTATAATTCAGTCTGTCTACTGATACAATATATTGCTTGATAATAGGAACTGCAACAGCAAAAGAGTGGTTTTTATCTGTAATGCACAAATAACGTGTTAAAAAACAATAAAGATATTCAAAGGAAAACCAAAGACCTGGAGAAATGAAATAACACTTCCAAAGCTAGGATGAGACTATGGATTATCCCAAAAGCAAATGGGGCATGGAGTTCTGACATATCTGCATTTCTTCTTGGTTGCAACACTGCACTGCTCTGTCAAAGGCACCTCTGCAGCAGAACACCCCAAACCAACCAGCCCAGAAAAACACAACCATAGGATGCATAATGGAGGTGGAGCCTCTGCTTTCTGAATCTCAGACTTACTCAGTGAATCAGTGAGCATTCTTTAAGAAACACTCAATCTCAGGGTTTGTAAAGGGCTGCATTTCATTCCCCTCCCAACCCTTGTATTTCCCCTTCTAAGACTTTATTGGAAAGTATATGTTAAGAAGGATTTGATTAAACTTTCTGTTCTCCTTACTGTGATACTTTGACATGAAACAAATAAACAGGTAGGAAGGTAGGTTATTCCCATTTTTCATGTAGGCCCTGATTCTTAAAGGTAAGTATAAATTGTTGTTAACTTGAGTCACTTTCAACTGTAACTGGGCAATTAAAAATGCCATTGTCAGTATTCCACACCCCAAACCCAAGAAAATGTATTTAATTTGAGAGTCAAGACTAATTAATCCCTCTGCTTCATTCTTTAACCTGTGAGTGACCACTGAGTGAATAACAAACAACTTTTTCTGCTGTCACTGAACATAGGGCTCCATCTTGGTTTTCCAGTCCTATCTTCCTGCTGAGGTAAACAGTTCCAAAGGATGTCCCTGGGAACAGTGATGCTCCCTGGAATATCCCCTGCACAGGCTGTCTTGTGTATTCCCACACTATTCTCACACATAGTACAAGGCATGGAACAACTTCAGATTCTTTCCCAGCTTGTTTTGTGTATGATCACCTTTCCACAGTGGGAGACAATGGGACAGAATGTTATGGATTTAAGTAAGTGTCTACCATTAGGCCTTACTGCTAGGAGACAGCCCTGGCTCACAGACTTTGCTGAAGTTGTTGTGTGTGAGCCTGGGGAAATGCCAGCCCTGTGCAATGCAGAATGAGCCCTTTCTTGTTACAGACAAACCAGGTCAGTGTAAATACAAAGGAAACATTCAAAGATGCAGTCCCTGTCTGCTTTGCATCTAAAGTAGCTACCTCTGTGCGTGGTCCTGGTTTACTCTCAAGTGTGCCCATTAGTTTCCAGTGTAATGAGGAAGGCAAGAAAACCTTACAGAAGGCAGAGCTAGCGGTGCCTGCACACAGCAATGCCTGCAGTGTGTGCTCCTTTGTTAGGATCAAAATCTCTGTCCTGGCAATGTCTTATTCCTAGGAAAATCCCCACAGCACAAGGAGCCATCTGCTTGAGGTTTGTCACAGACACCATGATCCAGTCGCGCCTTACTGCTGTGAGGCCCTTCTGTCCTGCTCACTCTTTACAACCAGATTCACCTTTACCTTCTGCTGTGGCTGATATCAACACAAACTTCTTTTACTTCAGACCCCACTGCAAGGAAGCAACAGTCTGCTGAAGACCTCAAAATGTCTCTCTCATTGGCAGCTGGTGCTCCGATGACATGCAGGTTGGTTTAATAAGCTACTGGTGATTTATGAGGATACCCAGAATATCCAGAACTATCACAGTGATAGCAACAAATAAATAATTAAAAGCTATATCAGCTAGGGCTCAGTGAATGCTGATTGAATATTCATACCTTTCTCAGCATTTGAAATTATTTTGCTTTTTCTCCATCAAGAAAATTTGTATCTTATACGCCCCTTCAGAGAATCAGAGAATCATAGAATGTTTTGGGTTGCAAGGGACCTTCAAGATCGTCTAGTTCCAACCCTCCCAATGTGGGCAGGGATGCCTTCTGGTAGACCAGGTTGCTAAAGACCCATCCACTCTGGCAATAAATGCTTCCAGGGATGGAGCATTCACAACTTCTCCTGTGCCAGCCTGTGCCAGTGCCTCACCGCTCTCAAAGTAAAGAATTTCTTCTTAATACCTTCAAGGTATTAAGATAGTACAAGGTATTAAGATAGATATTAAGATAACACAAGGTTGCATCTTGGTGGTCTTTAAGGTCCCTTCCCACCCAAGCCACTCTATGATTCTACGAATTCCTACAGGCAAAATTTCAAAGGAGGAAATACAGAGCAACTATTATTTCCCTGTAGCACCACCCCTAGCAAAGAGTTTGCCATGAGTTTTGCATCCTTTGAGGAGAGAAATGCCCACGGGAAAACTCACCTCCGGGAAGACACTGTGGTAACCAGCCCGTTATCCACAACTTTATCTGTGCATTGTATTAGTGCATTACTGAGGTTCTGAGGGTGCCCACCAGAACATGAGACTGCCTGGTGTCTGAAAGCTGATATGGTTTAGTATGAACTCAATTCCATCAATTCAAGTGTCTTAAGTCCAAGTAAACAAATTTTCTAAGTCCTTTTGGATTCAGGTGCCTTAATTCTACCCAAGTCTGACCTTAAAGGCCTATATCCTTTCTCAGAGCTGTCTCCAGTTACCCGTAATGAGCAAGATGAAGCAAAATCTTTGAATTCTGCTTTGCTAAGCCAGTGCTTATTTCTCACTCCCTGGGCAGAAAAACATTTTATTGAAGCATTTTGTCTTTGTGAAGCAAGTGATATATGCTCTGTGGCAACATATCCTTCCCAGGCTGGGAAATGCTAATTAACACTGATTCTTAAAAAAAAGTATTTTGTTTCCTCTTATTTAACTATTAATTCAGATGCAATATTGAGAGGGAAATGAAAATGAAAGGTATATTTTTTTATTTCTCTTTTTCTAATTTATACAAATGAAGGCACAATTAAGCAGCCTGAAATTTAATTACAACTTGCATTTCATGTAAGCAAACACATTAAAACTGAGAATGCTAATCTTGAATGCAGAAATTGCTGTAATGCAACAGAAAAAAATCCAAGTGCAAGCAGCATAGGATAAGCTTTTGCCATTGTCACTTTGCACGTCGTCACAGAAGTGTGACAGGGACAAATACTGTTTCTCATGTTGCTTGTTAGCAATAGGACAAGAGTGGAACAATATGGGCCATATTCTCAGCTGGCATTTATTGGCATTTATAGCATCCCAACTCCACAGAATTTTTTAGTTTTTCCCAGTTTTCACCAAATATATGTGTTTCCTGAGGGCCAACCAGTGCACTTCAATGACACTGATTTACATTGACTGTAAATCAGATTTTATAGAGCCAGAAGCCCAGAGATTTTCTTTGCCAAATTAAAATAAATATAAGCAGTAGCTGCTTTTTAAATCCTAGATTTCTTAATAGTTTGCAACGACAGCTCCAAACTCTTCTTTGCATTTGAGATCTGCATTACAAATACCCTTCATAGTCATCTGCTACTGATCAAGCAAATGAGACAGACAAGAGAGGTATTAGTTCCAATAATTTGTACGATTTTGCTCTTTATAAGTTATTATTCCACCATTGTCACTGCAATATTTGGATGCCTGCCAACAGAACCTCAAATGATATGACTAATGTTGATCATGGGGAATTCATTCTCTCTCGTCATTTCTCCAGGAATAAAACTGAGTTTTGTTTGCCTGTCTTTCATGTCCACACAGACAGCTTTGTGCTACTATTAAAGATAAAAGTTTTAAAAGTAATTGGAAATCTCACAGTGAAGATGGGTGTGCCAGGACGTGTCCCCACCCCCACTCTACCACAGATGGTTGGTGCAGATATGGAAGAGATAACCAGGGTGAGAGGCCCAGCAAGGGGTCATCTCTGGCGCCAAAAAGGCTCAAGGCCCAGCTAAGAATCAATATCTTAGTCTGGAGAGCAGATGTGGGAAGAGATGAAAAGAAATATTCTTCACTGAGACACACCGTTTTACAAACTATAAAAGACACACAAATTATCACAGAGGCAGAAGCCTTCTACACACACACCCTGAAAGTGTGGGGGACTTCTCTCGGGAGCTGGGATGCAGATTCCGTGATTACTTTCCTGGTAATTGAGGGAAAGGATCTCGATGCGTGCTCCAGCTACAACTGGATGGTAAGATACATTGGATCCTAAGTTATAGTGTTTCTTCGCTAGCTGTAGAATTAATAAGTAACTTTAGCCTCATGCTGTATATATCTACTAGTAATTTCTTCTTTTTGTCCTTATTCCTGTATAGTAGATAATTTGTTTTAAGTCTTATGTTGGTTAGTTTTGTGTCTATTAAATAAATAATTCATTCTATAATAGACTGAATCAGCCATTATTAAAGAACTTGCGAATAAGAGTGGGTTTTGGGGTGCTGGCCACCTCAATAAAACTACTGCCTGCTGCCAGAGGCCGGGGCAAAAGGCAGGGACTTATCTAAATCCCCACAGCTATTCATAACAATGGGGCATCAGCCATAAAGGTGTGCAAAAATCCTTTGCTCTACGAGATTTCGTTTCTTCTCTGAGAGAGAAAAAACTTTTAGGATTTCTTTTTTTAAACCTTGAGCTAATTTTCACATTTCTGAGGAGAAAAAATGTTGGCTGAAGTACTCAGGCCAGTGATTTTGGTGACCTTCTTAATGTCCAGGCAGCACACTGCAGCATTACCCTGGGAGTACAGGACAGTTCTCACTTTAATTTTATTTTTTATACAAGGTAAGAACACAAAGTACAAAGAGGTCACAACTCAAGGGAAACCTCTGGGTCCATGAAAAAACTGAAAGGACACTCCCCAGCTACCTTTTCACTGAACTATCTTCCAGGCCAAAATATCCACTTAAACTACTCCTTTATTCTCAGAGATCTTTAAAAAGACCTCAATATGCATTTCCAGTAGAGGAACCCTTAGCTAAAGCCTTGTCTTGGAAGTACTTTTAGGGTACATGTAGCTGCCACACAGGTTGTGGCACTGTATGACAGCTCCAGCTGTGTCACTTAGGTGATGACATCATGTAAAACACTGAAGAGCTCACAAAGGCTGGAAAAAGGATTTATCCAACCTCATCTCACTCTGAGCTGATTTTAGCCTGTTTTTGCTGTAATAACAGTTTCCCAGCTGTCAGATGAGTATTGCTCAAATTGTTTTAGCTTAAATCATTTTAGTTCATCTCTGAATGTCATGTGTGGAAAGGTCTAGCAAACCTGAGTAGTGATTGCAAAAAACATATCATGTCTTTGTGCTAATTGAAGAGGGAGAAGGTGATGGTGAAGCTTCACTTTTTCTTGAAACCAATGAAAAAAAAGCACACTGTGTTAAGAAAGCATCAAAGTATATCCAGGAAACTTCCCAGATTACGGAGTAATAACTTCCTCACTACAAGCATCATGTGAAGACGGGTGGAGAACCTGGGATATTGTAAGCTCATCATAATCCATCCCTTCCTCCCTGGGAAATGCAGGTAACACTGACCTTGGCAGACAGGGAGACACTGCAAGGCCAAGGGTGAAAACATAGCAAGAAAGGGGGCAAAAACTAGAGTTTGTCTAAATCAGTCAGTAAGTGTATAGTAATATGCCTGGCCTAATAAGAATGGTAGTATTTCTTCTTAGAAGGTTAATACATTAATTACACTAAAAGCAATTTCCAGCTCTGACAACTAGATGCCATAACAAAATTTTCCTTGTAAAAAACAGAAGGGATTTATAAGCTGCTTGATCTCAGGCAGAATAAAGACCATGTACAATGGACTTGTAGAGATCAAGGGAAGGACTCAGTTACCTAAACACAGGCATTTAATGCCCTTTGAGACATCCTGCCTGGTTTACAGCTGCTGTGCTTTATGGATTTCTCATTATTCTGTGTCATTGCTGCCAGCTCATACCCAAATGATGTCCTGCCTACAAAATCAAAGCAGTTTGTTTGCAGAAAGACCTGAGCATCCAGAGTCACCAAAGATAGCTCTGCACGTCTTAGGATGGAGCTGTGCATTGTTCCATATGCTGATTGCTTAGGCACAAAGGAAATCCATCATAACCACCTTTTTGTGCCAAATAATATTGCTTTGGTTACTTTGAGTGGAAATTGCGTTTTTATTTGCTCATCTCCTTTGTGCCTGACAGAATTAAAAACATTCTGGAGACTTAATGTGCAGAAGGTGTCAGTTTATTGAAAGGCTTTTATCCTTGTATTTTGGAGTTGGTAATTACCTCTCATGAGTGAAACAAAAGGCTAGTCACTGCTCTGGCTGCCTTTCATTTCCCTTCAAACTGAATGTGACTCCAGACTGCTATGTTCTTGGCAAGGATTTTACTAATACAGCAGGTTGTTACTAACCAATGTTATTCGCATGATACAAAATTAATTAGAAAAGTCTGTTCTAATTTATAAATATGCAATTATGATTAAACAAATCGGAAGTTGAGGCCTTGCAAGGTTCCCAGTGGGTTGTTATTTTCGTGATTCTACTGCATCCAGAAGAAAGAGTCACTGATCTGTCCTCTGATGTAAAAATGCAATTTGCTTTATTCAAGTGGGAATTGCAGATGTATTAAAACATGTTTTTGGAGTTTGTTCAAATTAATTATTATGAAAACAAGTGAATTTGTGGAATAGCTTTTACAAAAAAGCACAGTCACCAAAATACCCTAATTACTTTCCAAGACCAAGTAATCTTTCTCCAAATAAGCAAAAGGAGGGTGTAAGCTTCATATTGCTTTGTATGATACCCCAGATATTAAATTCAAAGAGATCAAAGCTCAGAGAGAGTAAATAAGGGCTCTTGCCCTATGTCCCAGTCTGCTCCTCATTGAAAATCTGTATTTCTCACCTCTATTTCACAGGCTTTTCTGTGACTCTCTGATCTCCTGACTTCCTGCCTACTACTGGTCACAGAGCTCCCCTCCCTGACTCCAATATTGAATTTAATTCATCCTGACCCCAAGCTGCCTGTCTTTGGCTCTTTATATGTGATAATTATATTTCTCCTTTTTTTTTTTAAATAAATGAAAATCTGTTATCCCAAACTTTGCTTTTATTGAGGTCCTTTTTCATTCTGTCTAATGACAAAACACTGTCACAGGACTCCAAAGAAAGTGGCTGTGTCCAGTATAAAAGCACTGCAGGTTATTACTAGGCCATTGACTGTAACTGTTGGATTGCATCCACACACAACATTCTTTCACAAAATAGTGTTGTTATTAAGTTTGTTAGAATAGTTCGTAGGGGACAGAAGCCTAGGCCACACAATTTAACAACTCCTACCATGCACGTCCTATGGTCTACACACAGGAAAGAGTCATCAGTCCTCAATTGCCTTCTAAAGGTTTCTTTGAGATGTGCAGACAAGAAGCTCTCCTACAAAACTTCATAAACCAGCCTGGACTGAAAACTGATGCAGCATTAAGAACAGACTTGAATAAATGGAACAACACCAAGGGTAAAAGAACATTGCTGTGGTCTTCCTCACACATATCAGATCAACTAGAAAACATATTTTCAGTTGATTCCCCATTCAAGACAAGTCTATTACATCTATGAATGACAGCTCTACTCAATGGGATGGCAGTTTCCCATGGACTTCAATGGGACCAAAATCTCATATCATAGAATCATAGAATATGCTGAGTTGGGAAGGTCTCACCAGGGTCATCGAGCCCATCTCCTGGCTCTGCACCTCATTCAGCACTGTCTGTAGGTTTAATTAGCTCATTTCAGTTCCCTGGTGTAAGTCTGGAGTCGTCTCAGAGAACTGAAAAGAATTGAAGCCTGAAACGATCAGATAATATTTGTTTGATTTGGACATCTGGAGGAATGATTAGAAAGAAAACCAGAGCTTTTATTGCAGGACTGATTGGAAGCTGATATAAGTTTGCACCCTTCTGTTCTTTGAGGTGTTTTCATGGTAATAGAGAGTCTCTAAAGCCTTCAGATGCACAGTGAGATACATAAGACAGAGGCATAGTCTTCCTAGCATCCCTGACTGAACAGCAAAGTCTTAACTTGGTGATTTTGGAGATCTTTTCCAATCTTAATGATTCTTTGATTCTATGATCCTGTACCTGGACTGTGCCTGCAGAAGACAAAACAAACCAACGGAGATCTGACTTACTCTGAATGCTTGCCAGATCAATGGGAATGTACTGTCATTCCACTCTGGTAGCTATTTTTCATTTAGGCATCAGAAATCAGGTGAAATTAACCTGGATCATCTAAAATCTTTGAATCATGCTAAGCTGCCTATTTGATCCATGTCCCTACTCCATTTCTTTGCTTAGCCTTAAGGGAAAGAAAAGAAAAACACAGAAAAAAATACCCCTGTGGGTAAGTGAATCCAAGTAGGACTAACAATGAATGCTGATACCGAGCACATCAAGGAGAGTTTCCTTTTCGCTCACAAGCTGGCAAAGTCCATCATAAGCAGGAGCCATTTCAAAGCCCTAATGGAGTCCAAATCCCATGTCAGACGTGTGCGACTGCTTCTGGCAGCAGGGAAGGACCAGGTTCAGTGGTCTGATTCACAATCCTGCCTCCTTTTCACACAAAACTGTGTAGGAGGGAAAAAAAACAAACAAACATAAAAAAAATACAAAAATGAGTCTTAGGAGGAAGGGAGAAGTTCTGAATCCTTTCAAGCACATGTTGCCAAGGAAACTCCTCCTCGCTTTCCTTTTCATCCTGCTTGTCTGACTCTCTCTGTGGAGAGAAATGACATTGGGGATCTCTTCTCTTAGAGCGGGTGATTTGAGGCAGTTACTTATAAACATATATTTTATTCAATTACAAATATTACTGGGTTTTGGGGTGTTTTTTAGATTGTGACAAGGTGTAAGGCCATTCCAAGGGGAAGAGTTTAAAAAGGAAATTAATATAACTATTGACAAGTCTTTTGTGGAAAGGAAGAATGTGAATTTGCTCTTTATAAACACTTAGATCTTCAGTACTTGAAGCAAATGAGAAGTTTCCTTAATATTATGAGCTTTCTTAATTTTGTGCTGTTCAACCCCACACACTGTGTGTATAATGTGCCAAATGATCAAGAAAATGTATTATTTGTTTTTATTATGTGTCTTAAGCATATGGTGAAGTACATTCCTTCATAAAATGAGTAGTCCCAATTCACCTTCATGTTGCTCTAGTGTGCAGATGGCAGTGAAACCTGTCTGGGATCACATTACAGAAGAGGACAAGTCAGTCTCCCCGAAGGACCCCAACATCATGGGATCCAGTGGACACCATCATGATGAAGTAGACTGGAAAGTCACTCTAGATCCCTCCTTTTGCCAGTATTGAGACATTTTTCCCATGACTACTCTAAAACATCTTTGTCCATTCTGCTCATTGTCCCAAGCCCATTTCTGAAGGAAGCCACAGAGTTCCTATATCTAGAAAATTACGTGACAGCAAAGGCTTGAAAATATGCCTAATTAACCTCAACCCTTTTCCACTGTTTCTCTGCATTTAATGCAACACTAAAACAGTTAAAATATTCGCTGAGAGTTACAAAATCACCTTGTCTTGATAGAGGCTTAAAGTCCCTTCTTTTGGCATCTGGGTATGCAGAGAATAACAGGGATAACATGCCCTTTTCAGAATATTATACTCTTCTGTGTCACGCTCCTTTAAAGATTTTCTCCTGCAGGGGAAACCATGAACTAGGACTTCTTGGTTTCATGAAGGAACTGAGCCACTGGTGTGCAAATTCTTAGGGAACATTGCAACAGTGTAGGTTTTATACTGCAAGAAGAATAGAGAGCAGGACTGCTTTTGCCTACTCTAGAGGAGAACTATAAAGAGAAATGGTCAAGAGTTTGCTGTGGTCCCTGATTTAGTAGGCATTTAGTAGTATTAAAAGAGGAGGGCTCTTTGTTTCTCCCAAGGAATCAGGGTATAACACCTTAGGACTGGACTGGTCAGCCCTGTCTGAAGCAAAATTTCTGCTTCCTGACTCACAGTAACGTCAAATACTCCGTTGCCTGCACAGCTTGGGCACCAGGTGGGCTGGAGAGGAGGCTAAAACAAAGATATGAAGACAAACACTGAACTCAGACTCTTAAGGTTAAGAGTCAGATCCTTTTTCTGATCTGACTGCCAAGAAAAAAAGCTTTGACTTTCCTTGAGCAATATAAAAGAAAGACATGGACTTGTTGGAACAAGTCCAGAGAAAGGCCACTAAGTTGATCACAGTGCTGAAAAACTTCTCCCATGAAGACAGGCTGAGAGAATTGGAGCTGTTCAGCCGGGAAAGGAGAAGGCTCTGGAGGGTGGTGAGAAACTGGAACAGGATGCCCCAGAGAATTTGTGACTGCCCCATCTCTGGAAGTGTTCAAGGCCAGGTTGGATGGGGCTTGGAGCAACCTAGGCTAGTGGAAGGTGTCCCTGCCCATAGCAGAGATTTGGAATAAAATGATCTTTGAATGTTCCTTCTATCTGAAGCCATTCTCTGGTGGTTCTGTGATTCTATGAGGTACATACTGACTGGTTTGGGGTATCAGGCCATTCCTGTGCCTTGCCATAAGTGCTGTGACCATGGGTAAATATTTTGGTAAAGCTTTCAGTACATGTTCACTCTTCAGATTCTTTCCAGCCCTGTTTTCCCAATACATACACAGATTACTTGATTTGCACCCAAAGCATCAGATGAATCTTAGCCCTCGTTTTCTTCTCTCTCATTGTTAATTTGTCAATTAGCCATTTTTATCTAGGTGTATACCCCATGGCCTCTGTGGTGAAACCATTTACAACACCTCACTTTCAAAAGGCACAGTGATCATGCATGTATTTGTAAGATAATTGAAGAGGCATTGGCACTGCATTAATTTTTGGGATTCTGTATACTTCCTTCCAACTTGGATCCCCAGCCAGGGTTACAGGGTCTTTCTCAGATCTTCATAACTGACGGACAGTTGAGGAATGGAGTAAATTCCATGTTGGACAGTAAAGGCAAGGCATAACATTAATTAACCTAGTGTTAATAAATACAAAGGAGAAAGAAGGGGGGGGGAAATGAGATATTACAAAATTAAGGGATGTGGTCATTATTTGTCACTAAAAGAAAACCTAGGCAAGTTAAAAGCAACAAGAAGACAACCAAATGCCATTCAGCAGAGGTAGTGTAATGTCAGAAAGAAAAGAATGAGTCCTGTGCATTCCTACATTTCACATCAGGCCTGCACTCAATAAATCAACACATGGATTTAATTGCTGTGACAAATGAATATAGCGAGGGGAGTCAAATTCTGCTGGGTAATGCAGTCATCCAGCAAAATCCTGGTCGGAAGAGATAGGTAGGTCAGCCATTATGGACCACTGAGCAGAGGGAGTCCCGCGTCTGAGAGCCTAGTGACAATCTCACAGTGTAATCTCTAATAAAATACCAGACTGTAAGTGTGTCTGGCTTCTGCATCCTTCTTAATAACCTTTAGCAGAAGAGGAAGGTATTACATAAAGTGGCAATTAACAAGACTGACAGAGCAAGAGACTGGGATTTATTGCTGGAGTTTTCAGTTTGCTTGATTATTTGGTTGGGTTTTTTAGCTGTATTTCTACATCCATTTTAAAAAACAGCTTCAAAAAGGAAATCAGCTGAGATCTTAAAGCTAGAAAAAAGTAAAATGAGAGCTTGATAAAACTAATCTACCAAGTAAAGGCCGTAGGGTGCTGTTTCACCCTGTGTTCCCCATGACCTCTGTCGTAATCTGTCATATGTGAAGGTGAGAACTCAAAGAGACTGATAAGGGAACCCTGATCTGAGGGATGAAGAAGTCTTGAGGAATAGTGCCCACTCCCATGCAAAGGTCTCAGCAGTGCTGAAACCCTCCTTCAGTCCACTGCTAGATGGTAGAAGTAATTCTGATACGTGAGATTGATTTTTTGTAAAGTCAATTACAGCTAGAAAAAACAAGCTCTGCATCTTCCTAATATTTACTTGCCTGAGCAAAACTGATTATAATTCCTGCTCTGAGGAAGTATTTTTTCCAAAGTATGGATCATGTCACCCACTCCCTGCTGTACCCTTTTTCTGACAGCAGTGAAACTGATAGGGATGACACTGAAGCAGTTTTCTACATCCAACTTATTCCTCTGATGGAAACAACACATTCTCCCAAATTCAGGGAAACCTCCCTCCATCAGGGGCTCTGAGCAACCTGTTTTAGTTGAAGATGTCCCTGCTCATGTCCATGTGGGCTTCCAAGCAGGGGTTCAGAGATGCAGCGAGGCAGGAGTCCAGAGCGAGGAATGAATTATTTATTAAATTTACAATACCATTTCTATATTCTAGTTCCATAAAGCAATTGAACAGTGTTCACACTTCTCCTAGGGTGATTAGTCAAAGTCTCAGACACCCGCTTAGAAATATTTTTTCCTAATATAATGTACACAAGGTCAGAAAATACCAGATATGAATGCTATTTACAAAAACCCTATATATTGTTTACATAGCTTACACTTCATAGGAAAAGTTCTCACAGAATGAATGCAAGAAGAGAAAATTTCCCTGCTAACAGCATTTCAGCATCCACATGTCCAGGGGATTGGAGCTAGATGACATTTAAAGGTCCCTTCCAACAAAACTGTTCTATGATCAAGATGTCCTGGTGGAGGAACACAAACAAGAGCTAAGGTGCCTTTTCTATTGCTGAAGCCAGCTAAGCTCATTGTAACTGATGAGCTCTGTAAACACATTAATATCAGTTATAGCAGTGAATCTCATGGGAACACCACTGCCTCCAGGAGATCTTGTACTTCTTTTCTCTGTTTTTATTACAGATGAAGGAATGGTACCACAAAAAAAATACAATGCATAATAAACTTGTATAAAACGTTTAAATAGGACATACAACTAGAATTGCTACTTTACATCTTCCTAGCTGCATTGTCAGGAGCTTCCACTGGTTGGATCCTGCAATTGCATCACAGTTCCTCAAGAAAATTAAAACAATTTTATAGAAATTTCTGTAAGTTCAAATATCAATGTGCAATACTCACTGGTTGCACTTAAGGCATCTTGCTTTGTTATTCTGATTACATATGAAAGATCGATAAATTTTTCCTCTGATTCCATAATTACTAAAGTAAGGGTTATCATGGCAGGTAGAATGACAAAGCAGAAGTGCAGTCAGCTGCATTCTCTGCACATTCATCTATGGGTGCCTCAATGGGTAACAAATTAACAAAGCCTTTGTATTAGTCTCCAGGGATCACAATACTGAGAGAACATATTTTGCTTCGTGGAATATATTAAGGTCAAATTCACCTTTTCAATCAAGTTATTAGTTTTATGGATTTGCCTGTTGTGTTATCCGTGGGTTTTTTTCTTTAACCTTTTGGCTTACACACTTACCCAGAAAGAGCTTTTGCTTTTCCCTCCCTTTCCACTTCTTTTTCTTTACTTCTCCAATAGCATGCTTTTAGTTATTTATTTATTTAGTATAGGTAAAACAAAGAGATATTAATTTTATTATTTTGTTTCAATTTTCCTGTCAGTCAGGGATCCTGCCTGCCTGGACAGTTACTGGTTCTGGAAACCCTGCAGAGACAAAAGGGCTTAACTCATCAGAAAGGACTTATGCTAACTGTAAGATGCAGAAAACCAAAAGCTACTCCTCCAGAATGTAGGAGATGAAGTCTTAAATATATACTACAGCCACAGGAAAAAGGCAGGTTTTCATTATTCTTCATGAAGGCCCCTAAATTACTTACAGTGGCAAAATCTAAGCTTTCTAGATGGATGGTGGCTCACGCCTGAGCTTGGTTTCTTTTGGCTCAGATGCCAGGGAGTGTTACCAAAAGAGTACATGTGGTGTGCTGCTAACAGAAAGATATCTTCTTGCCATTTAAATTATCTCAACCATATTTTATGATTGTGACATATTTTATGACTTTATGTAATGATAGATGATAGTAGAAGACAGGCTACTCCCTGTTGGCTTTAGGGCAGTCTCAAAACAGAGGGAAAACAATCTCTGTATTAAAGAGAACTTTCTTTACCAAATGGACCCTGAAGGTATACTGCTGTTATTTACTATCTTCCAGCAAATCCTTCATTGCCAGAAACAATCTTCTCCCTTTATTTTATTTATTTAGTTAGCTACATTACAAAACTTAGCTCTGATGATTTATTCAGGCCCCATGAGATTTACAGTAAGTTTATTCTGTTGCCACAGGAAGGGAACATAAGAAGAGACAAAAAATAAACCTGAGTCTGTGACACAAGAGGCAGATAAGTATTTTGTCTCAAAATTTGTCAGATACAGACCCATCATCTTTTGCAAATGAGAACACTAATCAGTAGTCTTGAGTCTGAGCTGAATCTTCAAGTTGCATTAGGTAAACTATCATTTATATTCCAAAGCTGTTATGTATTTGAAGTTGGATTGAAAGTGGTATTGGGAAATACTGTATGAGACTATTTATTAAGATAAAATCTGCACTGAAAATATGCTCCCTGGAGGAAATAAATTGTGTTGTAATATCTGGTAACTTAATTTGTTTTTCTTGCCTTGTAATGTATTCCCATTAGGGCTAACATTTACATCCTTTGGTTGTACCCATCTGGAAAGACGCAGGTCGTGCTACCCAACACGCCAGTGTTATATAGAACAAAGTATAGGACAGTGACTCAACCAGTCTGTAAGAAAAGAAATAATGTTTTTATGCTGTGTTTTGATTTCATGTTCAGGGAGAAAAAAAAGTTCATTTTACAATGTTTTCTTCAGAGAAACTGGACTCATTTAAAATGAAAAGGTGTAATGTGAATAAAAGACTCATGCTTGGAAAAGAGATATTAGATATACATGTCCAAAGTCACTTGCTGACCTTGAGACAACATTGAGATTAATCTTTTTTTTTTTTCCCATCCACGTAAAGCAGAGCTTACTTGGAGGAAAACAGAGCACAATCAGACCCATTTTTCAATGTAGTACCACAGAGAGGCACATATATAATAATCAGTGTTGGCCTGATAAAATCACAGATCTAAGTTTACATTTTCTAGGTGGGTCATTGGGCTTTTGTTTTATTTTGCTTGGGTTTTTTTTTTTCCCTCAAAAGTGGGCAGCCACAAAGACTTCTGATCATCCCACAGTTCTTTATGTGTTTACCCTGATAACTGTATCAAGAAATAGAATTACCTTGTTTTAAGAGGAAGAGAGAATTCTGAGGAACAGAATTTAAGTGACTACAACAAAGCAACTACTCCTGGCTTTGGGTGGAAACAGAGTTTAATTCTAAGACGTTTCAGTAGTGGAGCTCCACATGTAGGTTTACAAAGCCACATTTCCCTAAGCTAGCTCTATCCCCTTCATTCTTTAACTTCTATTCCAGTGCTTTTAGTCCACAGAATATTTCATTGTGTCATGCAAACGGGAACTGCTTTAGCAGTAGGGATTGAGGGATCCTTATACAGAATATCCCAGTTTGTTGATTAGACAAAGCATAGGAGATATGCTTTCAAATTCACTCAGGAAAAAAAAAAAAGGCAGCAGCAACGGACATTATAAAAATAGTAAAAATGGTGAAGGTCTATCTTGAATTTCCTTAGGTATAGGAGATGCACAGCCAGAGCCAGCAGGTGCATCCCATGAAGCCTGACTACTGGCCCTAAAGGGAAGGCATTTGACATAATATCCAGGTCATCAAACACTCAGACCCTCCCTTTCCCTCTAAAATTATATGACCATAGGCAAGTCTGAGTGTACCTAGTAGTGATTACCTTTAGGTTCTATAGGAGAAATCTGAAATGCCAGAAATCTTTCAGTAGTGACTGAGTAGTGGTCTTTGAGAATCTAAACATCGGCTCTGGGAGCATCCAGATGGATTTAGCAGCCTAAACAGATCTTTTAAAAATCAAGTCATAGTCATCTGTGAGAAATTGGATATTAGATATTACAGGTGAAGTCTCCTAAGATCCAGCCCAGCATCCTAACTTGGAATATTAGCATATGTTGGCTGAGAAGTTTGTCAAGCACAATTAGTTCTCAATTAGCTGTCTCTTTTTCCTTTCTGTTTGCTAGTTTATGTAAGGTTTGATTTACAAAGGTGACATATTATTATTGCATGGGCCACAGGACTTGCAAGTTATGTCAGATGTTAAGAGAAACATAGATTGGGAAAATCACCTCACTCTGATACAAATGTCAGTGGTCTTAATCTTGCTTACAGGGATACTGTATTCCTAATAAATCCTTAATAGAAGACTTCCTTCCACATAGATTGCAGCAAGCTCCCTTTTCCTTTTCCCTAATTCAGGCTTTTTCACAAATTGCTGTGTCTGCCTAGTCCCCTGGGAAACCTGTGCACAGACATAAAATACTGGGGGAACAAAAGAGAAACAAAAAAAAGAAAAATCCCTTTGTCCTCAACATACACACACACACACACACACACACACAGAGCTATTTACGTAATGGTCAAATGCTGATTATTTCACACTATAGCTACCAGCATGAACCATTCAAGATTGGGAGAGGAGGGGATATATACTGTTGACACTACTGCCTGCAGGTGTGGAAACAGAGGTGGCTATAAATTTCCATTGAATTTGGTACCTAATGGGGTGGTATTTTTTCAATAATTCTTGTGCACTTGTCACAGAAATTTCGCAAAATTGTCTATATATTGTATTGCATGTCATAAATGCAGTAATTTATGGTGCACTGCTTCTTGCAATCTAGTGCATGGTACTAAATTTGGGAGCAGCACTTTTTTGTTGACTTGGAAGTGTAATCCGTGGCAACATATCTTCAAGATTCCATTCTCCTCTTCTCCCACTCCCCAAAATGACTAATACTTCTATTAATGGAGAGAAAAGGAAAAATAATAAGCAGACAAAAATGGATTTGCAAAAGGAAGTACAAATAATATGAAGGAGACTTGGATGACTTACACAGTTGAATGACCACATCCAGAGGGTAGTGGCAAGTGGCTCAGTGTCCAGGTGGAGATCTGTGGTGAATGGTGTTCCTCAGGGCTCTGGTGCTCTTTAATGTCTGTGTCGGTGGTACAGAGAGTGAGATTTGGGCACCCTCAGCAAGTCTGCAGATGACAAGAGATGGAGCAGTGCAGTTGGCACAACAGAAGAATGGGATGCCATCCATAGGGATCTGGACAAAATTGAGAAGTGGGCCCATGAGAACCTTGTGATCAACAAATCCAAGCGCAATGTGCTGCACCTGGGTCAGGGAAACCACTGGCATCAGCACAGGCTGGTGGATGAAGTCACTGAGAGCAGCCCTGTGGAGAAGTCTGGGGACTCTGGTGGATGAAAAGCTGGAGATGAGCCAGCAGTGTGCACTCACAGCCCAGAAAGCCAACAGTATCCTGGGCTGCATCAGAAGAGCGGCCAACAGGCTGAGGGAGGTGATTGTCCCAGTCTACCCTTCCCTCATGAGACCTCACCTGGAGACAGGTGTCCAATTCTGGGTCCTCAGTAGAGGAGAGATGTGGACCTTGTGGAGTGTGTTCAGAGGAGGCCACGAACACAGCCAGAGGGATGGAGCACCCCTCCCATGAGGACAAGCTGAGAAAGCTGAGGTTCAGCCTGGAGAAGAGAACACTGAGGATCCCTCATTGTGACTTTACAAACTGAAATAATTGAACATTGAAAGGGGTCTTAGAAGAAAGATGGGGACAGACTTTTCAGGACAGCCTGTTGTGAACAAGGGATAAAGGTTTAAACACAAAAGTGGGTAGACTTAGTCTAGAAACAAGGAAGAAAATTTTTACGATTTTTTCATTGAGGGTGGTGAAACACTGGACCAGGTTGCCCAGAGAAGTGGTGGATGCCTCATCCCTGGAAAAATTCAGGGACAGGTTGGACGGGGGGCTGAGCAAACAGATCTAGTTGCAGGGAGGGTTGCTCTAGATGACCTTTAAGGGACCCTTTCAACCTGAACCATTCTATGATTCTATGACTTTAGGGAGTGGAAATGCAGACTAAAGCTGCTCTTTCAGGGTATGTAGGACACAAATTCACATTGGCTATCTGGTTACCTCCTAATAGTCTACAGGGTAAATTGTTTCCAAGGGCATTTTCCTTTCTAAGAACAAACATATCTGCACCAGAGAAACCATAAAGTTCATCTTCTAGGAAAATTTAGAAAGGAAAAGCTCCTCACCAAAGGACTTAAAGGACTTCAGGTATTTCTATCCTCCTTTTTACCTCAGTATTCATAAGGATCTCAGCAGAGGCACTATACCCTGTTCTGGAATTCAAGCCCACTTAATGAAATACAATGAAATATAAAAAATAGTGATGATATTCCATGACTAACTGAACAGCATCTGGCAGCCATGCTAGATTCCTGTTGCCTAAATAAATAAAAGAATCGTCATGATTTACATGGATAAAGAGAAACAGTTCAATTATGTGTCAACTTTTGATATTTTTATTTTAACTAACAATTTCATTTTCTAAGCTGGAAATAATACCTGCATGAAATAGTGTTTAGGGGGATGGTATTCTTTAAAAAAAAAAGACATGAGGGAGGAAATTCTTCTCCTGACTATTAAATAATGAAAGTAGGCCAAGTCTCTGCTTGGATCCAAAGCTCTTCAAAATAATTCATCATTTTCCTTTCCTTCTTCCCTTACCCTAGTTTCAGATTTTTGGAGGGTTTTTTTGTTGGGTTTTTGTTTTTTTTTTAAAGAAAGTTAAATGAAAATCAAGCTTCTAAGTAGCTCTTGGGATCCCTGTGAATTCCATATCAGGGCTTCCCAGTGTGCTGCTCGGCTGCAACAAAAGGATAAAAGAATATCAATGTCTCCTCTTCAGATAAACACTCATAGGCCTTCTATAACAAAGGGAGCGATTTAGTCTTTTACTTTAGCAAGAGTAATAAAACATTCTTTTCCATTGCAGGCTGTAATATAAGTAGATTTGTCCCAAATGTTGTAAAAATCAGTGGCGATATATTTATAGTCATTATGCAAAGATTCAGGTAACAGAACGAGGGGCCAAACGAGTGAGGATCAGACTTTCCATTGTCACTGACAATTTCCCTTTATTAGGAAACAGGGGTGGGATTCACCTCATCCAGCCTTAGAGATCTGCAGTGTAGTGCCTCCAGCTGTGCCGGCCACACCAGGTCTCTTTGTAGTCAGCTGAGAGAGGAGGCATGAGTGAATAAGTACCATTCCCATGACCTACTTTAGAAGTCTAAATTCAGACTGTGCAAGGATTTATCTCTCTTCATAGACTAGAAAGAGGTCCTAAGTGGAAACGTCAAAATTTATTCAGATGAACTACACTGTAGATGACCTGAAGAAGTGTGACATGAAAACATTGTGAGATGCAATGTAATACCTTTTATGAGGCCCTGTGCAGGAAGTAAATTTCTACCAAACTTACCAAGAGTCTGGTCCAAAGGCAGTTTATCAAATCAAGGTAGGAGAAAGATATTGTTATAGGAAATTAAAAGGAAGATTTTAAAACAGAGAAAATAAAGGATACAAAAATTAGTTCTAATTTTAGTGCTGAGAATCCCATTGCCCTGAAAGAATTAAGCATTAAATGAATTTCAGCTAATTGATCCTTTAATTTTCTAGTCTTGAGTAACCTCTGGATAGGAAAAAAAATCATAAATTCAAAGTGACTCACTTTAAAACTTAAAATGCTTTCTCGCTATTTTCAGTAAGACCTCATGCAAGAACAACTGTTTTCAAATGCTATATGGGAAATTAAAAAATCTAATTTCAATGTTTCGGATAATGTTTTTGGGGTACAGTGATAATGCTGAGAGTCACCTTTCAAGAATCAGTCGCAGGTTAGGGGCTGAAGGTTGTGCTAGATTAATTTACTTTGGGTACAGTATCAGTAATTTCAACGGAACACAGGGTTCTGCCATCAGTAGTGTTACCTGCAGGGCTTAAGTCAAAATCTGTAATGAAATTTGGGCCTAAAAAGTTACTGAGCCTCCATGGTATGTGTGGTCATTCAGTGTTCCCTCTCATTACGTTGAATAAAATCCTATCCTGGGTCAAGCCCACGAGCTTCTGCTTCAGGCGCTGTCCCTGCCTGTGCAGCGGTGGTGGTGCTCGGGGCCCTGAGCCCCCAGCCCCTGACACCTCTCTGCTTTCAGAGCAGAGTGTGGCACGGGCTGGCAGCTCTGGCTGGCATCGCTCTGCTCACATCTCCGTTGTCTCTCCTGCCCCTCAGACCGGTTTAGGGGAGAGCGACCTCGCCGCGGCTTTCAGCCAACCTCACTGTGCCCTGTCTGATCAAAAGCCATGGAGCAGTCCTCATTCAGAAAAGTGGAGTCAAATTCTCTCTCATGATGAAAGAGCTCTCTCTTTTCGTGTGAGTGGGTCTTGCACTCATTAAATTTATTGCATGGAGCTACAGACATCCAGAGTTTAATAAGGAAATACTATGAAAACTGTGGAGTTTCTTACAGTATAGCTGCAAGAAAGGAGTTGGAGACTGAAAATCATTTCAGTAGATGTCTGTGAAGGGATAATCCTGGCTGAGAGTTAAATTACTGAGTTTTGCTATCTATAATTGTTAATGATCTGCACTTTTTTCAACTTTCATTTTTTATTAATGGACTGCATATTCTTGGTGCCACAAACAAATGGATTACAGAGTATATACTTTGTTCAGATTCTTGTTTTGTCTAAAAGTATATGATGATGACTTTTGAAATTGTCACTGATCCATAATACCATGTGTATGTTATTTCAGTAGTAAAATTGCAAATTATACTATGTATCTAGTTTTATAAAACTGGAAAAGCAGCAAGATAATTATTCTGAGAGCTGATGGAATAGAGTGGTAAGGCGGGAATTGATCTTGCCATTTAGTCACTGAAAAGTGGGAACTGAGCAGAGAGGCTGACAAAGCTTTAATGAATATTGGTTTGACTCTCCTGCCATGCCTGAAAGTGGGAGAATATCAACAGTTTGCTAGAGCCACTTTTCACAGAAAGAGCTGCTTATTTCTCATGTATCCCCACATGAAACAGCATCAACAAAGACCCACAAGCAGGAGATGACAAATGACTCTAAGAATATGCATCGTTCTAGCATCTGATACCAGCTCTCCAAGGGCAGTGTCTGTTCTGCTGTCCCCATTAGTTCACTGTCCCATGTGACAGATTACTTGTCTGGTGTGCAAGCCAATTCTGCCTCAATACCTGGCACAAAATCCTAAACAAGCCAGACACTCCAAGTGATTTTCATGTCTATGTTGAAGTATAATATCAAAGCAAAAAAACCCACAAAAAACTATAGATCTAAGTTGGACCCTTTCAGGGAAAGAATCATTTGAAAAGCTCTTTCTTAGGCTTCTGCTAGCAGTTCTGTCTTAACATGAGACCTCCAGAGAAAGGCAAGTTGGACCTGTGGCAGCTCAGATATGTGAAATAGCTGAGTGCCCTGTGTGTGAACTGCCACTGAGTTCAGAACCTGGGTGCTTATGAGCATACAGGAAACCAGCTGTTGCCTGAAATGTTCAGACAAACATACAGTCTAAGGAAAAGAGGCCAAAAATCTTGCAGAAAGCTTTCGCTCAGATTGATGATTATTTTCTGCTTCTGAAGAACCCACACAATTTTTCACAGCAATTTTTACGTCAGTCTCTGATGATGTGTCACATTTTTTACTTGATTGTCAGGGATAATATCAATACAAGAGCCACTCAATCTCATCTAATAAAAAGTTTCATGAAACTAGAAGACTGTTGTTGGTACGAACTTCTCTCAACTTACACTTCCCAAATTTCTGAAACAAATCTACTATATTTGCTCCTTAGGTTATATTGTATTCACTTAACAGTAGTCCCTTACCTTTTTAACTCTGGGCAGTAACCAGTGCATTATCATAGCTGAAGAAAGAGAACTACCAAACAGCTGTAACTACTTTAAAGAATAAAATCTCAGAGGAGTCTTATTACAAAAGCAAATTTGATATGGACACGCAAGCCGGCACAAACTCTCTCCTAGCATAAATCACACCAGTGCCATTATGAATCTGGACCAGGTTTTAGACCCGCAGAGGATCCGACCTCTTGCTCTTGCAGCAGGCAGCTCAGAAAGGCTGTTCCAGTAATTGCATCCTCAACCATGCATGTGTTGGGCTGGAGCACGTCCCTCTGATCAGCTCGTGGGAGTTGAGACACACAATTCATATAAAGGTGGAAAGACAGCATAAGTTATGTGCCCTGTGAAGGAGCTGCCAAGGTCACTGAGCCAGTAGTTTTTATGTCATTACAGAAAATGAAATTTTGTGGGAGAGACAAATTTCCACAAGGAAGGAAACAGACAGAGCGCATGTTTTGCAAATGACTCTAGGAAGAAACAGTACAGAAATATTGTTCTCATTATGAGTACTAGCACACGAGATAATTGTGTTTGAGGTTGGTAATTACCATATTTGCATGTTTAGGTTGTATCTGTTCCTCCCATGTTATTAAGTGACTGCTGCATTATTTCATCAGAATGGCACACTGTCATCATGGGACATGAAATATCGCCTGTGTGTCAAAGCACACAGCTGTAAAAAACATTGTATAGCCCTTTGTTTTCATCCTACGTCAAACCAACAAAAAGCAAATTCATTACAGGAAAAGATCAGCAAAACAAATGGAGCTATGTCTGGAGAGGATGGATTTGGAAGTATAGGGCTGTATAATTTAGAGTACCTGGGCTAAGCATCTCTCCAATATTCCCAGACACAGTGAGATACAGGATTAACAATTATTGTATTTTGTTCTGTGCACTTACAGACCTTTAGTCTGAACAGTGCAAAATGCTTTATGGATATTAATTAATCAAACTTTAAAACCACATTTAGAGCACTTAATTTACTGCTACTTATGCCAGACTTCAATATATCTGTTAACATCATAAAAGTCTTGAAAAGTAAGCAACCCTATACAAACCTGAAAACACACCCTGATCATTTCCGCAAGCCATTTATAAGTTGCCTACTGAGATATTTCTGGAATTTTCTGAACAGTCAGCATCAAATATGGAGAACTTATCCTCCTTAAAGAAAGATCTAAGAAGAAATAAAGGAAGCAACTGACGGAAAACACTGCAACAAATGGGATAGTCCCTTCATAAAGAAACTGCCCATCTCTCTCCTCACATCTTTTCTATCAGCTTCATTCTGTTCAGCTATGGAAGGTCAATGCCAAAGCTGAGTTATTAACCACTGAAGGTAAGGAAAATGAAAAAGGGTGCATTGTTTGGAATAGGATTATTGGCCCTCAGTCCTTGGGTATTATGATTAGTCAAAAATAAGCAAAATAAACAGAATTTCTTGCTTGTAATTAGATGTGAATACACAAGTGAGAAATCTAATGTCAAAGTTATATCAGTTCATTTTCTAAGGTCCTTCCACTTTCAGTCTTACCCTCCAATCAAGTCAATTACTGAATATTGAAATTAAGCAAATCATTGAATTGTTATCTTAAAAAATTGGCCTGATTTCAATGCTATTCCTTTCATTTCAGCTACATTTCCAGAGGTTTAGAACTAAGAACTTAATGCAGAGGTAATGAAAATTATAAACCATTATGGGAAACAAAAATTATTTTGTCTTGGAATTAGTGATATATCCAAATTATTTATTTAACTGAAAGTTAAGTTTCTATGTATATCTGCTATGATTTCTTGACAAAGTGACATTGTATTCTTTTTTCTCTTTTTACAGAGAAATGATAGGTGAACCACATGGTGGAAAATTAAGAGGACTCTTCTTAAAGTAGAGCACAAGAAAAAATTCTAAGGAAAGTGAAGAGTCCTTGGAGTGAAATGGAGAGCTGAAAGTTAAAAGTACAGACAAATATAGTGGAACAATAGAGATTCAAGTTTAGCTTAGAAGGGTAAAAATAGTACCAAGTGATTAGGAGGTAGACATAATACTTTCTTATTGTTACAGCCTAATCAGTTGTTGATTTCAGATATTCAGTACAAAATTTAGAAAGGGTGAATGGGAAAACTAACACTGGACTATGCCTCTGGACGCAGAACAAATAACTTCTCTTACATCACTTTTTATAATATTAGATGATGTGATTTAAATAGAAGGAAAGCCTGACAGGAGAGGACATGTAACAACACAGTGGGAAGAGGCATTTACCAATTTATTGATGTTCTCTTTCATTTGTCACACAGAACTTGAGAGTCTGGACAGATCATTGATTTAACTACGTCTTGTGAAAAGTTTAATTATGACTTGGAGTTGTTTCTGCTTATCCATGGGCCTGCAGAGCCCATCACCATAGATTTCAGGCTATTGTAATAGAGATCTATTTATTGTGCATTTCAGGTGAGCTGAAGACTCACCTGCTGTAAAAATATCTTTTGTGTACAGATCTTAAGCATTTTCTCTCATTTGAAAGTAGATTATTACATGTGAAAAAAATATAGAGCAAAATAAAAGTAATGATATCAGTAGCCATCTCTGGTATCACAATTGCTTCTCTTTGAAATTTTTTTTCTAGAGTTTGAGCAAATTTCTGATTTTTTCATAATTATTAGGTGTAGATATGGTGCTTAGGGACATGGTTTAGTGGCGGACCTGGCAGTGTAGGGTTAATGTTTGGACTTGATGATCTTAGAGGTCTTTTGCAACTTTAATGATTCTGTGATTCTTTGATTTTCCTCCAATAAACTCAATTATTGAATTCTATCATTGCATCTCAGATGCAGAATTTGAGTATTTAATGTTCCTTAAAAACAATTTTTCAAGTTGAAGCCTCTATGTTAAGAGTTCGTATTTAATATGGCTTATGCCTTGTTCATGAAAGATTTGTCTCTAAGGTTCCGAATGTCAGCAACTGCAGTTATACCATGCTTGCATGAGAAGGATGTTAGCTTTGAGAACTCAAATAACAATTGCAGATGTTTAGAATTACTCTTGGAAAGGTAAATTTGCGGCTTACTCCTTAGTCCAAATATTCAAGCCCAAAATGTTATAGCAGAATCATCTGGGGCAAAAATCAAGTGTTTGTTGGGCCCTAGGTTTTCTCGGGACCCATAATCCTTCCTGAAACACATTTGTCATTATATCCTTTTCAGTCTGTTAGTAGCTATGTTGCTCCTTCCTTAACCTTCTGTTCAGCATCCCAATTTGCAGGACCAAGAGGAAAAGTTGAAGCTTTCAGTATAATTAAAGCTGTGAGAACACTTTTTAACTACTGAGTCAAAAGAAAAAGTGGTCTATTTCATCTTAATATTGCTTGGTAATCTGGAAGGAGAGAGCCTCCTCCCTGGCGTTAGGTTTAGCAGGTCACCTGTCATCCCTAAGAGCTCTTATCTGACAGGCCGATTTGCCTGCAGGTTGCCAGATTTTCACTTCAGCAGCTGCTCTTCATGCATTTGCTCCTGCCCTGGAGGCACGATGACATCTGTCACAGCCATCAAGGCGGCTCAAGGCCGATGTTTACAAGGACCATGATTTGGGGTGTCAGGAGCAGCCTGGTGACAGTGATTCCCCAGGCATTTTGCAACATCCCTGAGAGATTATCTGTCTTCTGAAATAGAGGAAAGATGTTTGTTAGGCCCTACATTTGGACATAAAATAGAGATGGCACCAGTTACTTGCATGACTCCTTGTGGTATATAGGGTAGAAAAACCACTGCTGTTTGAATTCACCCATCTGTGCTCCCTGTGTTTCAGAGGTGTGACAGAAATACCTTGGCCTGACAGATTTCCAGGCTAACTAGCCCAACAAAGAGTGCATGTAGAAACTTTTGTCACTTGTTCATGGCTCTGATCAGGTCATCCAGCAGCTTCAATGTCTTCACGACGTTTGCCTTGTCTTTGAATTTGAACTGTTTGCTGAAGGCATTTCTTTTGTGGCTACTGCTACAGTTTCCACACCAGAATTTTATTCTTCATGGCTTTACCAAAATATGGTACTGAATATTTTCAGGAAAGAATATTCCCTCAATAATCATTTTGGTGACCTCCTCTGCTGGCAGGTCAGTCAGCTGCTTATCTCTACAGGAGACGAAAGGAATTTGGTTAGTAATGGCTCACTTTTCTTTGCTGCTTTGTGTGACATAAAGAAATCTGATTGCATGCACTGCTCTATCCATCAGGTTTGACCTCCAAGGGTTTGTGAGATGACAGATTTCTGTGCAGTGAAGGTTTCTGATTTGCCAAATAAGGTCCAGACACTCTTATAGTGAATCTGGTATGACATCTAAGAGATTCTTTACAGCATTTCCAAACTTTTAACACTGATGTGTCTTATGGCATTGATAATGAAAAATGAATTTATATTTAATCACTCAGGTCTTACATTGGATCAGGTATTTTTGAACAAATGCATTTCTAATTGAACACCTACTGACTTTTCAGCCTTTTGATTTTCAAATTTATTTTCAGTATATTTATCTCTTATTAAAGGAATAGAAGGCATAGTATGCTCATTTATTGAAAAGACTTAGCCAAACAAATATTTACTGAAATTCCTGGCATTTCCTTAATCTTTAAATAAGCAATTTCTACTTCAAGTACATGGGATACTTTTGGAAAGACATTTCCAGAGATTGCAGAGGTGCATGTGTTTAATTCTGGTAGGCAGTATTTGCCTGGATCAATAACCTTCCAACACTTTAATTGTACTCTCCAGGCTCTGTTGGAGAAACTTAAAATAGTTTAAAAATGGTAACGTACTGTAACTAATCTGCAGCAGTACAAGTCAACATGATTCATACTTCCATTAAATTTTCTCAGCCTGCTAAATTTTCCTATTTTTAAATTTCTGTGGGAAGAAAGCATGTCTATGACACTATGAATGGGGTTATTCTGGGCCACCTTCAGTGGAACACATCAAGATTTTTCATAATTGCTAATTATACCAGAAAACTCATTTTGATGCTTTAACTCAACATGCTTTCCTGAATCCTGCCTGCTAGGACACCCTGAGAGTGGATATGATGAAAAAGCAGTCTGAAGCAGCCAAAATCATTGTCTACCCTTGAAAATCCTTGCCAGGATCTTTCTGAGGGGTCAGGGTGTAGTTCATGCTCCAGTGGCATAGAGCAGTGCCCTGAGCTGCAAACCCTCTGTCAGGGGATGTGCACAGAAAGCCCCAGATGGCGGGTCAGTAAGGACAGACAGACTGAGGACACACTGCCACTCGCGTGCTCGGTACCAACAGCGGGACTGCGCTAACGCTGGGCAGGTGTGTGCCTCATTCGCACAGGCTGTTCTCTGCATGCTTTCTTGTTTTCCCATCATTCTGTGCTATCTAATTAACATGTCAACTAATTTTTTTTCCCTCTGCTGTAGGAATCTTGTTTTTATTCCTTTTACTTCACCCTGTTTTCCTTTTTTTAATATCTTTTTTTCATAATTTATCATTCATTTACATTTCAATTAACACTAGCTGTTTGTAAAAGCTACCCTGATGGGAAGCATGAAATAAATTATTGAAGTTAGTATAATCTGCACTTCCCATTACCACCTCATTTACCTTAATGGCACTAAAAAGACTGTCACTCTCAATGCAGCTCATGCTTCTAATGGGAATTCCCTTGGGAGCCAATCTCATGTGAATTACGTATTTACATATGGTGTAGGTTTTGCTAGGTGATTATAGGCTGAGATTTAGAGTAGCATCCTTTAAGGATGGCAGCTGCTCAGAAAGCTGCCTTTCCAGAGCCAAAACATGGCACTGCTTGATTCAAACAGCTAATATGTCTAAGAGGAGTCACCAAAAGTATTGTCCACTTATTGGGCATTTTCAAACTTGTCTGCCAATTAAAGAGAAAAAAAAAATTGAGAAGTGTATAACTTTTCCCAAGTTGAAATGAGGAAAATATATCACAAAACTAGTTTTGTCCTTTCGAACAATGGTGTTCTTTTGTTTGGATAACTAAAACTTGATTTACATTTCATTTTTTTTGGGGGGGGAGGGGTGGGGTTTTTTAATTTCTACAGCTCCCTGTTGTTTTAACACAAATTAAAAAAAAATAAAACCCATATTTCAAAATATTTTTTTAGTTTCAGCTAGCATTTTCCAGTTAAAGCAGCCACCCATGAACCAGTGTTTTGTCATGAAGATTTCAGTCTGCTGGCTGTCAAGCAGCAATCTCTATTGTTCTTTTCAGGATGACAACACCCAGGCACTAACTAGGATTCAGAAGCAGATGCAATAGAGCTATGTAACAAGGAACAGTCCTACTTCCAATGTCTTTTTACAATATAAAAAAGATGGTAAAAGCAATAATATGGGAAGGAGGCAAAAGAGACACATATAGTGGCTTGTGAAATATGCAAATTTGCAAGGATAATTTGATTAGTAATCTATTTTTTCTTTCTTTGAGTTTCAGGATATCTTAGCTAACATCATTCAAAATAGCTATGTACAGAACAGAGAAAACTGGGTCCTGGGGAAGAGATCTTTCTTATTTGCTGCTCCAGTATTGGGAAAGATGTGGTCTGACTCTTTTAATGCCTGCCCAGAGCCCATCTGTGAGGCTACAGCCACACTTTGAAACAGCAGCATCCAAATTTCATGGTCTAGGTATTGGTACCGCATGAACGCTGGCCCTGGGCCAGCCCTCACTGCCTTGAGGCATCTTCTGACTTAGAGACATTCCTATTTCTGTTTGTGTTTGTGTCTCCCTCCCTCACATGACAATGTGTTGAAGCCCAGTCTAGTGGTGTTTTTAAAACAAAGAGCTGATGTTGAACACTCCAGGGTACAATGACACCTTCCACTGGACCAGGTCTCTCTTTTTTTGAATGACTATAAAGGAAAATAATGTGCAAGAAATTTCTACATTTTCTGCTCCCAAGAATGAAAAAATATTATTTCATTAATAACTCAATTTTTATGGAACAGGTTCCTGCTTCACACCATCCAAGTCCATCATGTAAAGTCAGAACAGTTCCAGGCTTAGTTCAGGGTGAAAACTCTACAGTTAGAATTTTGTCATTTACTGTAACACAAATCTCCATGAAATGCTATTTCACTCCCTGGAGTCACTCCAGGTGAACATGGTTGCAAGTGATAAAATAAATCCTAGTCCTTTTGGTAAGAATAAAATGAAAGAAAAGAAAAAAAAAGAAAAGAAAAATAAAAATTTTAAAAAAAGGAGAGAAAGAAAGAAATTGCCGACTAAGGCATTCAAGTCTTTACAAAGACAGAGAACCAAAAGTTAACAATCTAGCAGAGCTGACAACCTGTGAGTCAAGTCAACCTCATCTGCCTTTTTCAAATGAAAGGTGTGACAATATATTGGTAATATACATCGGTAATTTCCCCTTCATTCAAATTGTCTCAACTCAAGCCAGTTGTGTACTGTGAGCTTTTCTTAATTGTGGCAAATGTCATCCCACAGAAAGACATCCCAGATAAAGAGCGTGGTGAAACACTGGAACAGGTTTTCCAGAGAAGTTGTGAATGCTCCATCCCTGGAAGTGTTCAAGGCCAGGTTCGATGGGACTTGGAGCAACCTGGTCTGGTGGAAGGTGTCCCTGCCATGGCAGAGGGGTTGGAACTTGATGATCTTTAAGGTTCCTTCCAACCCAAACCATTCCATGATTCTATGATGACCCTCTCTAATTCTTCAGGGGCAGAGTTGTGTAGAGGAGAAAACAACTCATTGTACAGTCTCTTTCTGCTTCTGAAACCAAGTGTAGCAAACTCAGTGCCCTGAGCTTTCTCCAGCGGAGAGCCTGTTTCCACTTTTCTGAGGTTCTTCCTTCCACAGCACACACGTGCTATCTTCCCTCGAGGCTGGAACCGACACACCAGTCAAAACAATTCACTGGCTAATTTTAAACAAAAAGCCTGTTTACATGAATAATCATTACTGAATATGTCTAACTGTGAAAAGACTGCTCACAATAGCCACCTATTGTTGGAAGTCAATGCATTATGCATTGTTTGAATTAAATCAGGATCTACATTGCAGTGGATTAATCTAGCCAATGTCTTGTGGATTTTTTTCTCTTCCTGTTTTTGTAACCCATCTGCCAACAACAATAGGTCACAGTTTTGTTCCTCTTTTTATGCTGGAAAGTTATTAATACCAGATGTTCATTTTTTGGAGTATCCTGAGCATAAAACATTCCATAATGAAAAACAAAATGTTAACAATTGTATACCCAAACTTGGTGGATTAAAGATCCTATTAAAATTCTGGAGTATGTCCTATGTTTAATGCATTAACTCCTTTTTCCATCAAGGGAGACCTGAGGCAGGCTAGGTTTCATTTTGCTCGAAGGAGAAAGGAAATGTATTCACATCTCTAGCATTGTTCTTTCATTGTGTTTTTTCAAAAATATCATGACCATAAGAGAGTTACGGAGGGGACAATGAAAATACATAGGTCAGGGGTTTTAGCTGGGATTCTGTAGATAAGGATTGTCATGAAGGATTTCCAGTGAATTTTCAGCTGAGGTCAGCTCTGCATTCCAATGAACAAAAAACCCACTGAAAGAAAAATAGAAATATAACAAAAAAAGGAAGAAAACTCTCTGGTCTTAAAAAGAGAGACAGCTTTATCAGGGAGGAAGATAAGCAAAAGACTGGATCTTCAGCTGCTATAAATTGGTGCAGCTGCATTATTAATTCTAGAGAGTTGCCTCTTTTCATAGCTTATCTCCCTCCATTAGTTTTTCTGAAAGCCATTGTTAATTTTCTGTGGCCTGACTTTGGGGGAGTGTAGCCTGGTTTGTAAAATTTCAGTGAACTCTTCCTGGCCACATTATTTAAGATGCTGTAGATATTCCCAGTGGATTTCTAAGGCCAAGAATAGGGAGGAAAGTAATCACTGCAGACTGGGCAAGCCAGAATTTGAAACTCATGTCAATAAACTGGCATGGGGAGGGGTTGATATGATCTTTTGTACGTTATACAAGCCCCTTGTTGCAGCTTTCCACCCTGAACTTCTTTCAATTTAAAACACAAGAGGACAAATCAATAAGTAATGGAGTTTGAAGGAGTCAAGAGAAGGGGCTGTGTTTGCTGTTCTTGGTGCTTCACACGGTTGAAGGCATGGGAGTAGCAGAGCATCCAGACAATTTTCCCGACTGGGGTGTTTGACACCAGTTTTCCTGCTATTTTCTAAACATGCTGGTGAATACTTCCCTGGAAGTGTTTAAGGTCAGGTTGGATGTGTCCCTGAGTAAGTTGGTCTAGTGGAAGGTGTCACTGATCATGACAGGGGGCTTGGAACTAAATGATCTTTAACTTCCTTCAAACCTAAACCATTTTATGATTCTGTGAGTAATTAATTTTGGTTTTGCATAAACAAGAAATGAACCAATTAAGTGCTGTGAAGTCTGGAACATACCCCTGGAATACATAGTGTTATTCTGGCTTGCTAAGAATGAATTTAAATCAAGAGGAAAGGTAGCTTTAACTTCTGCACTTCAAGAAGTGTATAAAGTATGAAAGGATTTTTAGTGATAAATTTTTTTTCTATTAGATCTTGCAAGTACATGCACATGGAAACATCTTGAAAGCTGATGTCTATGTTGAAAGTAAAATTTTACTTTCAGTTCATAATTTAATCAATTTAGTTTTATATGGTAATATTGCTAGTTTAAAAAGCAAACTGCCTGACATACCTCAAGAACTAATTTTTTGGCACTGTTGTGTCTTCTAATTCAAATGCTGTTAGCTTTTCTTTTTTGTGGATATCTGTTGGATAATCTCCTCTCATTCAGTGCACAGAGCTCACATTAACAGTGAAAATTCCCTGCTTGGAACAAGTACAGGATTAGCAATAGGTGCACTTCAATAGCTTTCCTTCACATTGGATAAACCCTGCAAAGGTCAGATGTTTATCTGGAGCTTATCTGACTCACCCAAGCCTCTGGAGGCTACTAAATATCATAAACTGAACCTTTCTTCAAAAACTGATGGAACTTCCTAATCTAAAGCTGACCAGAAATACCACAGGTAAAGATTTTCCAGCAGGATTTTTCCTTTTTTTCCCAGGTTCAAAAGCACATGATAATGAAGCAGACTGTTATTTCATGTCCACAGAAAATTCTTTATGAAATTTGGTTGTAAGCATGGGTAAAGAAATTGGAGGGATAAAAGATGATATGAGAGCTTTTTCTACCTGAACAGATTTAGCTGTCCTTATACAGTCCTGGACATAAATATTTAAAAGACTGGAGATTTTTTTACAATGTGATTTCATTTCTTTTCCTTAAATGGTGTTATCACTTCTCTTTATCCTCTGCTGCCTTCCATCTATGCAAGTGCACATGTACACACACACAAATTCATCTACATATATATATATATATAAAATAATTTATCTGAGTAAAATATTCTTCCACTGTAAGATATACAGGCAGCAGTTCACTAGGTCTTTCCAATTTGCAGTCAGACTGTGAGAAAATTATATTTTCCTCAAGCAATGTTGTTTCTTATAGTTCACTATTCTGTCGCCTACCAAAATAGCATTTTTTGATTTTCCAACAAATGAAAAAGAATAAAATAAAGATTAAGGGTGAAATGATGCAACTCACAAAATTAAATAAGCAGGTGTGATAATACAGTGGAACAGTGGATAGTTGCAGAGCTGCTTTTCCAAGGCGGAAGAAAATAAGAGATTGGAAAAATACTCTCTCTGATTTTGTTTTTACTCCTAGCTCTATCAAAGTGCTGCTTTCTCTTTATCTAATCCATTTATCTGTCTCACTGTAAACACATCTGCCTATGCATCCCTTTACTCCCATATTTGTCTTCTTCCATCTTAAATTCATCAGTCCTGTATCAGAGTTCTGTGCAATGCAGAAACCTCATCAGGTTTTTCCCTTCAGTAGACATTTTTTTTTGGTTTTGTTTTCTTTGTTTTTTGTACTGTTATTTGATTTCTTGTTACATACCACTCTCGGATGTGGAAAATGGTTGTCACATTGCACTCCATGGCCACAGGAATAAAGGCCACCTGCCTTACAGGTCCAGCCACTTCCAGCCCTGCATTTCTTTGCCCTTTAAGCCTGAGTTCTCCACCCAGTGTCACAAATTTCAGACATTTCTAAGAGCACTCAACACCAACACTCGCATCCCAAGACTGAGGGTCAAGACCCTCTTCTCATCCAGGAATTGGTTTTATGAAAATCTGGAGCTATCTTAGAAGCCTAATCAAAAAGTATGAATGGAAAAGACAGGAAAGCTAGGTAACACTTGAATGTTCAGTTATATATGTAGTGCCTGCAGCCCTTTGGGAGCCAAAATGCTTGGTGGCCCGTCCTCAGGCTGTAAATGGCTGTTTGTCTCACTTCTGCCTGATTCACACCAGATGTGTGCTTGGTCCCACATCTGATCTCTAGGAGGGCTGGATTCTCTGTCCTGGCTGTAAAGCTGTTTGTCTTCATCTCAAAATATTCTCCAGCCTCTTTCGAGGTGCACTGGCAGCTCTCAAGGTCTGCTGGTAATCTGTCAGACTGTCTCAGACTCAGTATGAATATTTTGGAGGTAATTATAGCATGAAAATGTTCCCATGGTGTACAGTTTACCATGGATATAGGTAGTGGCAGATAAAATTCTTTGACACCTTTGCAGAGATAGTATAAACCAAATTGATTAGAATTTGTTTGTCCTACTTTGTAGACACCTTAAAGGCCTGTTTGTAATTTGTAAGTATATAAAATTTATTATTGCATCCCATTTTCTCTTGAGATAGTAATGCCTACTTTTAAATTATCCTCAACAAGAAATCTTGTAAAACAGACCAGAAGTCAGATTTGAGAACGTTAATCCATAGTTGGAATTTTGCATTAGGCAGACACCATTCAAAAAACATATTTATTTCCAATATGCCATTTAACTATTTATTGACCAGAACTGAAGTAGAAGGACACTGTAGTCTAGCTTTACAGAACTGTAACTAATTCTCCAGGGGTATTAAGATAGAGTTATTTAAATAAATGTTCTGGCTTTTGCTTTTAATAAAATATTACAAAATTCATTTGATTTGCTGATTTCTGAAAAGTGTTTAGAGAACCCAGAATTCTTGGGCAATCTTGTTATTTTGCAATGACATCAATTTTCAAAATTTTACATCAAGCCTCTGACATTTTCCAGAAGGCTCTTTTGATACCCTTTTTTTTTTTCTGCTACCGCAATGACTTTGCTGTCATGTACTCTAGGCATTTATAGTCCTCCTCATCAAAAATACAAATTAGTATTTCTTGCTTATAACACTGCTTTCAGAAGAAAAAAAATTTAGAGTCAAATATTTGTTTTGTATTGAGTCCTATCCTTACTCTATATCAAGATCCTTACCTTATGTGGCTGTACCAAATGTATATTTACCATGTAGGATGGGCAATTTAGGATTAGCTAGATATGTTTTGCTTCAATTGTTTTTTGTTTACTAAACAGTCTTTGCCTCTTAGTCCAATTAGCATTGTAGAATACCTGTAGCAGCACTCATGCATCCAGGACAGGCATTGTAACCTAAATTGTTTCCTTGTATTGGACCAAATTACACTTATTAACTAAACTCAAACATAAAAAGACAGTGCTCAACAGATGGAAGCCAGGTCAGGTGAGCCAGAAGGAATCTAGTTCCTAGAAACTTTTTTTTTTGAGTATGCCGCCAAAAGTGGTTAATAGGAGCTACCTGAGTGTGATGTGAAGGATCGTGTCCAGCATTTCCTCCCTTGGCGCAGCAGGCAGTGAAGCAGAGGGCACAGCTGAGTCCCTGCAGCACACAAAGGACATCCATAAACTATTGAAAAAACCCAGTGAAGCACAACCAAAATGATAAAGGTGTTACAGAACGCCATGTGTGAGACACTATTGCAGAGCCTGAAAATGAAGAGTTTTAGGAAAAGAAAAAAAAAGAGGAGAGAGCACTTTGTGGCCTTTACATTAATGAATAAAAAATAGAACATATGTGTATAATGTCACATCATAAGAATTTTTCATTCACTCTGCATGAGATGCCAGGCAGTGAAAAATCGGGCTCAAGTTAATAGTTTTTACCCTGGTGGGAAAGAAGTTTAGAATTTAATTGTAACTTAATCAATGATGCTCTCTAGAAATTATTCTAAAAACCTAAGACACTTCATAGAGAAAAGTTTATTCTCTGTAGAATGTCTGAGTTATCCTACGGAATTCAAGAACGGGAATCTAATTCTCTACTAAATATCAAATTATAGTTTCAATTATATTTTCTGTCAACTTCTACATAATTTTTTGTTAAGAAAATACTTTAAAGCATGAAGCAGGAAACCAGAATGATTCAAAATTATTTTAAATAAGTTATCAATGTATTTTAACTAACATTTTCTAGAAGTAGAATGTAGACAATATTATTGCTTTTAAAATAGATAAATTGGTTAAATTGTTAATTTACTGCTGGAACATCATGCTAATCTAAATATAATTGTTATTTATTGTCCTAATTGAGAAAAAAGTGAAGGACGGAAGAGTAATTTTTCCTATTCCTTTTTTTTATTTCTAGTGCTTTTGAAAAGTGCTCAATTTTTGCTTGTTTTTGGTTTTTTTTTTATTTTTACACAATACCAGGCTCTGAGTTTTCCTCTTCTATAATCCTAATCCCATAATTGCTGCTTAAAATGTTATTTCAATATTTATTATCTATAGTTGGTTTTAAATTTTAGTTCTTTGTAGTGTTTCATTCCCATCCTTATTTGCAAATTGGCTAGCCACAGGAATGGTAACTAGACTGAGAACAAGAACAGCATGTGGATGTGGTTGTTTAGTACAAACTTTCCTCTGAAAAGTCCAGATGCTGATAAAGCAAAACTGGATTCTACACTTCTACAAGCAAAAGATCCAGAACTGTGATTCCTTCCTTCCTTCCTTCCTTCCTTCCTTCCTTCCTTCCTTCCTTCCTTCCTTCCTTCCTTCCTTCCTTCCTTCCTTCCTTCCTTCCTTCCTTCCTTCCTTCCTTCCTTCCTTCCCTCCCTCCCTCCCTCCCTCCCTGGATAAAGAATCCCATATTGCAGGAGGGGAAGGGGTCCCAGATGGGAAGGGGTCAGGTTACCACACTCCTGGGGGATCTCCCATAGCCCTCCCTCCTGCTGCATGGCAATCCCAGCTCTCCCACACCATTAGGGACGCCTGTCAGCACAGATCATCCTACGGAATGACGTTACCAAGGAACCAGCACGACCCTGGGCAAAATTAGATCATCCTTTAAGGATGTTGGAGGAATCAGGAAAAAGGAGGGAAGAAAGTACAATTTAAACCTCCTCATAATTCATGAATTCCTCCAAGTCCCTGATTTCCACCAGAACACCCAAACAGGATGGTGCTTTGCAGAACTACTGAGTTACTGTCACACACTGAGCGATGCTGCCAAAATCGATGGGTGTGTACAGCCAAGGGCCAGCCCTGACCCCAACAACCCTACTGAACCTAATCAGTGTCGTTTGTGCCAAAACACAGTCCCTCACAATAATTTGTATTGCACACATAGAAACAGATGCCTCCTCTCAGTGTGTTTCTCATGACAGGCAGGACAAGAAGATATTGAATTACAATAAAATCCTATGGCAGCAGCCTGCCTTGGGCTCTTCTCCAGTGAACCTGTTACTTTTTTTTTCAGGCAGCGAGACATTTTTGCAGTCTGTGTTTGACTTCCTGAAGGATACTTAATTCTGTAACAAAGACAGACAACCATTCCCTGCTTGATTTTTATTTTTAACAATTTAGATCCGTAGACTAAATTGTATTACAGACTCATTGTGAGTGGCTTTCAGAGTAAAAAATCTTTATCTCAACAAATTTCTCTCTCCACAAGATATGTCCTGTTGAGTAGAGGTTTGCAACCATATAGTGAGAAGTACCTACTAACTTAATTTACTGTACTGAGCACTTCAGAGACATGTCTGCAGTAAAATAAACAACATCAATTCAATTATTTTCTCTTATGTCACACTGTAAACTTCATAAACATGTAAATTCAAAAATCTCCATAAACACTTTAGTATTATGAATCACTGCAGGGTATCACAGCTGGTTACCTGCAGAAATTGTGTCTGGAACCTAGTCCATCATTTAGAGGCAGCAGCAGATGTTAAAGGGAAACTGCTTTATATAATCATCCAAAATAAAAAATAAAGCAAGAGAAGAAGCAAGATACATAGCCAGACATTTTTGGCACCTGTTTGATACAATATCAGGGATCTGAATTTTGTTAGTGAATCCATACACGTTTGGGAAAGATCATTCTGGAATGTGTGTTTTTCAGAGCAGCATTGCTCTCGGTTTAGGTTCTGACTGTGAATCAGAAATGAAACTTTCACATGAACTGCAACGACAAAAAAGGTGCTACCCACAGTCCTGCCTAGAACTAGCACTGAGTTCAATTAATATTCTATGGTCACCATGATCAAATGTGTCCATTTTTACCTGGGATTGTCGCAGGATCCTTTGGCAGCTGGGTGCTTAAATCCCAGCACGGAGCAGTTGTGTTTTCTGGATTCTCAGAAAACCAGAAGCACCCAGTTCCTATCCTTAAAGGAACCCCTGTGTAAGATGATTTATTGTGTTATTTGACAAACACCTGAACCTCTGACCCAGCATGGCAAGAGTCGTGTCCTGCAATGATGGATTGCAATCCAGCTATTTGCCTGCTCTCAGACCAGGCTGGAGTATTTCAGATAACAGCCCTGTTACCCAGGGCTTGCTCTGCGGAAGCTGTGACCTGTCAAAAATGCCTCACATGGCACTTATATTTACTTAGAAAGAGGTAGTGGAAGGGTTTCTTTAACTCTCCAGTTCAACTACAGTGCTCGCTCTAAAAGAAACCCTCCTGGAGACTGTCCACAGCCCTTCATGAGGTGCTGCTGACTCCAGGGGAACAAGAGATTCACTTTCTTGGGTTTGAGATTTGCTTATATTTATTTCCATCTGTGTTTCTCTTTCTTTGATGAGTTCCTGCAACAAATTAATTTCTTATTGATATACTTTTTAACAAATGAAGTGGTGGTTTTCCTTCAGTAAGAAAAATCTTGAAAAATAAGCTATTTTAAAAATTAAATTATTAAATATAAATTATTATGAAGTATAAATTATTAAAAATAAAGACATTTCATGGAACAATTGTAAAAACATACAGGAGATAATTTTAGATTTGATGTTGCACAATCTTTAGACATTCTGTCATATGCACCAAAAAAAAAAAAGTACCAAAAAATTGTTGGATAAATTGAAAATATTACTATCTGGTCATTTAAAAGAGATATCTTAGAAAAAAAGGTCATATCTAGTAGGAGCAAGTGGATACCATCACCAACAAGGGACTGAGAAGTGTGCAGTCTTCATATAACCTCTCTGTATAAGTAAAAACATCAGCCAGAGCAATTGCATTTGAACCTGACCTACTTTTTATCACTATCAGCCAGAAGGCAACAATTAAAAAAAAAAAAAATAGGTCTAGTATGTATGACTTGAAACAATAATCTATTTAAGGTGGGGAAATATCCACTCATTCTATAATAAAAAGCTCTGATTATATTCTTCTTCTACAAAAAAGAAAAATTATGTATTTTGATAAATAAACCGTACTTAGACACTGATGGATAGGCCAAGCACTTAGAAATTATAATATTTGCTGATTTTGGCTGATGAAGTCCCAGGCCAAAAGTTTACAGGGTGAAATTTTCCATTTATTGGCCAGAAGTTTAGTTTGGCATTTCTCTAATGTGAGAGCAGTGACATTTCCTTCCTCTCTGTTGACGTGTTGAGGTTTGCCCACAAGGTTCTGCTGATTCCCATATTTAGGAAATTTGCAGTTCCAAGATGAAATAGCAGCAGTAGCACCATGTAAATTTTAAGAGTTGCTCTGTCGCAATGGGAGGTCCCAGTTTAGGATGACTGATGCTCAAATGAGCCTTTGCAGATCAGTTCTCAGAGCAGGAGGCTGATTGCCAATCCTTCTGTAGGTAGGGAGGGCTGAAAAAATCTGAGTGCAGTCCTGAAAGTCACATTACCCACAGGCTGTAGGCCAGGCCTTCAGCATCTGTAAATCACAACTGTTGCACTGAAAGTGGATGATGTTGATTGCACTTGCCTGTAGCTTTTTTTTTCCACTGATCTTACCTAACCCATTAATTTCTGATGTATCTGCCTCATATATCTTTTTATATAAAACAGCTATAAAATGAAGAATATTTTTGGCCATTGATACTCACTGTGTTCTACTAGATTGCTCTTTTTTGTTGGCTCTTTTTCTTCCTCTTTACTGTGTAAGGAGAGGAGCAGAGAGGAGAGGAAAAGAGAGGAGAGGATGCATCACTAAAAAAAAGGATTGAGAGGAGCATTCCTCTCTTCCAAATTAAACAGAAGTGTTGTTCCCCATCCAGCTCCTTCTCAGCCCTGCCTGTGTATTATATGTGGTATAAGGAGTATAAGGGGTAAAATTGGAAAAAAAAATGCACTCATTGCCTCTGAGTTTCCTATTATTTATTTTATGAAACAATAAGTTTCATGAACTGGGATCTGTTCTTGCCTTCCAAACACAAAACATGATAATGTGTCCTCCTTATGACTCCCACTGTTCTCAAGAGGGAGTGAAAAGACTTAAAGGTTTTTAAGTAAATGAATGGAAAGTGCTTTCTACCACTGAATAAAATATCTGTAAGGCCTTTGAAACCATGGGCCAGAGGATTTGGTCCCCAGAAAGGCAGGGACTTCAGAGCTGCCGATTGCTTTTATCCTAATTCTGACTTTGGTTTGCCATGTTCTCTTCCCATTCTTCGCTTTTGTACTCTTTCTCTTTTTTTCAGGATTTCCTTTTTCTTGCTCACATTATTTTCTGGAGTTCCATTACACTTACCAGCTTCCTGCACTTCACCACAGAGCTCTCTCACACATGGCTATTTTACATGGATCTGGCATCTCAATAGAAATTCATCTTTTCACTTGTGATTTCCCATTTTCCTGAAAATTTCCTTGCCTTCAGTTCTGTAGAAAGATCACCTTTCTGCTGAGATTTCATCTGTAACCTTTCATTTCTTTCCACATCGTTACCCTACTGGCTTCCTGCACTGTCTACTACACAGTGGCAGAGCATCAAGCTTCTTCCCACTCTAACTGCCTTTGCCATCTGGTGTGTTCAATGCAAATCATCTTTCCTTTCTGGACAGAGACATTGGACAGCAGAATGATCCTAGCCTAAAAAACCTTCCCAAAATTCTGTTCTGTGAATCGTTAGCCAACCCCAACATAAGGACTGAGACACAAGTTCTGTACATTGACTTTAAATACAGAATTTCATTTTGAGAAAAAATAAACAAAACCAAAAAGAACAGATTTAATGTAAGTATCTATACTTGTATGCACAGTATATATAAATTTATATTGTGTATATATAAGTATGTATATTATATATATGCACAGATTCTCAGCTGACAAAGTGAGAGGCAAGGACATGGCTCAGCAGGTTCCATGACAGCTCCTGCAGAAGATCATGGAGGGAGTGCACTGAGCATGTCCAGAGAAAGGAATGGAGCTGGGGAAGGGTCTGGAGCACAAGTCTGGTGAGGAGCAGCTGAAGGAGCTGGGGGTGTTTAGCCTGGAGAAAAGGAGGCTCAAGGAGACACCTTATTGCTCCCTAGAACCACCTGAAAGGAGGCTGTGGTGAGGTAGAGATTGGTCTCTTCTCCCAGATAATAAGTGGTAGGAGAAGAGTAAATGGCTTCAAGTTGCACCAGGGGAGGTTTAGTTGGATATTGGGAAAAATTTCTTTAGTGAAAGGGTGGTCAAGCATTGGAACAGACTGCCCAGAGAAGTGTTTTGACTCACCATCCCTGGGAGCATTCAAAAACCCACGTGGATGTGGCATTTGGGGCGGTTTAGTGACGGTCGTGGCAATGCTGGGTTAACAGCTGAACTCAAGGATCTTAAAGGTCTTTTCCAACATAAATGATTCTATGATTCTATAAACTTCCAGACCTTTGTGATAAATTTTGAAACAACGGTTCAAGCCAGTTTAAGTGCCTGGTGAATGGGGCCTTTATGGAGCCATTCTCTGCAGGTTTAAAGCTGGTCCAGACCATTAAGGACTGAAACATTCCTGCTGAAATATTTCTGCTGGAGTCGCATATGTAATTAATTGAGTTTCTCAACTGTGTCACAAATTCATTATCTCGACTAGCTGCTGGAAAGCCAAAGATTTTGAAGTCTGGAGGATGGCTGAGGATGGCTGTCCTATAACAAATATAGTTTCTTGCACATCCTTTACATATGTTTTGGGGTTTTTTAATCTGATAAGGCAGCTGAGTAACTGGTAGCAATACTGTGAGCAGTTCAGAGCTATCTGAATATTGATTTGCTATATATGACTAGCTGTCAGCTCAGTCATCTCTTGGGGGCAGAATAAAGGCTGAATAGGGTCCACAACAGGATTTCTACCCTATTCAGCCAGCATTTTTGAAAAAAATATATGTTAGTCTTTTTGTGGCTTATACTCACCTCTTCAATGTTCTCGAAAGTAGCCACTGAATCCCAAAGTGATCAGATCAAATAGAACTCAAACAGAGAGATGGCAAACTCACATCGTAAAGTGCAAACAGGAAAGGGTCAAGAATAATAAAATGTTTGTAAAAAATAAAACAACACAACCCACCCATGCCCCCCACAAAAAAAGTAAATCAGAAAACAACAAAACACTAACCAAAAAAAAAAAAAAAAAGAAAAAACAAGAGAAAATTTCACTTAAGGTAGAATAATCATTAAAATTCAATCTTATATAAATATATGTTTCAAACTTCTAAGGGATGGACTTTTAGGTATACCAGAAAAATATCTGGAATGCCATTAGCAAGTAACGTGGATGTGTTGCCTGACAGAAGGTGTGTCTGAAGAAAAGATCCGTAGCTTGCTGATGTTGCAGAGAGGTGCACCCTCACACATCCTGAAGCTCTGGGCACTGCTAGGCATTTTCCTTTGTCTGAATGTGCCTATTCCCAGGCTGTAGGATTGGTCATGAATAAACTTCTGAGAGAGCAGATTGTGTGACCTTGGGAGTGTTCTTACAGAGGGTTTACAGCCTTTTAGGGGATTAAGCAGTGGACATATGGGCTACCTTTTCCCAGAAATGAAAACCAGAGGGTCTTTTATCGACCTAGACTGAGCTTCACAGCTCTCATAGTGCGCTGTGCTTCATTAGGTGCATTCTTCTGAGCCATTATGCCATGTCCATACCTGAGAAGCAGCCAGGGAGTGACTAAACAAGTCCAAGTCAGGACATGCAGAGTTAATCCAATTTATCCTTCCTTGTAGTGAGTCTTGTTTAGGACATAACTTCTGCAAACATATAACTTAATAGCCATATCATTTTCCTCATGGTTGTTAATCACCTATAAACTGTCTGCCATATAGAGGTCCTTAAGCTGGGGTATGCAAATAATTGCACAACTCTTGGTTTATACTTGATGGATATTTTTTCGAGCAAACCAACTCATCTGTGCTAATTAGCTATTACCTCTTTTATTTACCATCTTTTGCCTTTAACCTCCTTTTCTTAAGAGCAGATTAACTGGTGCTAGCTCTTTCAACTATCTCCACTCACACAGGATATGATTGTGGCACCAGGTCAATCCTTGCATAATTTGAGTGGAAAGGGACCCTTTAATGAAAACAGTATTTCCCTCACTCCCTCCACACATCTCGGCAGCAAAGCAAGCTACACTGCCAGCCCAAGCACTCTGTGATCAAGGCCTGTGGCATCGGTCTGTCTCCTTAGTAACAATTCAGCTAAACTGCTGGGCTGACCTAGTGATCCCTTGGAGGTTTTCTCTATCCCAGAGATGGAATAATTTGGGAACAGTATATTTAAAATGTCTACTGGAACAGTTTGTAGCAGAGCTAAGCTACAGGGACTGTGTTTACCCTGAAAATGAAGAAGAAAAGTTAAAAATGAAAGGAAACATAAGGCAGAACTGTACTGTATTCTGGTCTGAAAAACAAAATACAATCAATAAGATTGTTTTTTTTCTTATATAGAATCACATTCCGTTTCTGTAATTGTTCCAAAACCACAAGAGTCTGAAACGGGAAACAAGGGTTCAAAAGGTAGACTTTCAGCTGACATTTATTTTCAACAAACTGATACTAAATGAAAGGTTAAAGCTTCTGATGATATAGCCCCTTAATCCTTTTAGTTTTGATTTCCCCAGCCATTTTAATTTCAAGAAGTTCTGTAAATTGGCAGTCCTGTAGAGAAACCTACCCATCCTTCCCAGTTCAGTGTTCTTTTCCGAATGATGTGATTCTCTAAATCACTCACCTTCTCCTCTTGCCACGGGAGACCCAGCTGTCCCAGCAGCCAGATTTGCAGAGATAGGTCCCCTTAAGGAGGTGGAAATCCTCAGCTTGTCTCTGTGACATATCTTTGTTTTTTATTCCAAGACCTTATGGTAGAAACCACCCACCCTGTTTTGCTGAGGCTACTCTGGGGAGCTTTGGGATGTGAGCTGTGCTCCTGAGGGATCTGTGTAATATTTGATGAGAAACAGAGCTGCCTTTAAAGTTAGCTACCCTCACTAAACAACACTCCTGGCATCTGTGCTGTGCATACCTGTGTGCAACGATGGCTCATTACTCTTCACAGTGCTTTATATAGCTTCAGGCAATTTTGCGTCGTCCATGCTGAGACTGACAGTTTCTCCTCTCCACAACCCTAGTTCTGTAGTCAGCACATGTTTTGTCTCCTACTTCCACAGCTTTTATGCAATTCAGGAAGTCTTTTCAGAGATACAACACATTTTATCCCCTGTTTTAGGATCTGTGGCCTGACTTTCAGGGGTCCCCCCCGTCGACTGTTTTCTGACAAATGCAATTTCTACAGCCTAAAGGCAGCTTTACAGCAGCTACTCAGGATCTTTTTCTTTTGACATTAATTAATCTGTTGGTGTTGCAAGCAGCAAATAAGGGCTTTTCAAAGTTCATATTCTTTATTTTTGCACAATCTGAGGATACATCACTGCCTCAGAGAGACAAGGTTTATCCTGCTAAGAAATCTGGATGCCTTCTCAAAGGTATCCTTCTTATGTTTTCATCTCAACAGGGTAGATATCATCTCTGCAAAAAGAATAGAAATTCAGTGGTCATGCTAATGTTTAACCTATGTTAAGTTTTAACACTATCAAGTAGTATGAAACTTCTTGTGTGCCTTTGTGTGGCCCTGGCACTCTCAGACTAAGTTTATGTGCCAACAGAAAACAGCTAATGGAAATAACTTTTTAAGTTGCAGCCAATCTGCTTAGCTCTGCAACTGGAAAATACAGACCCGAGTTCTCATTTATATGATGCTACGGTTCTCTGAAGTACTGAATGAGACATTTCGAATGCAAGAGGCAGTTAGGATTTTAAAAGGATCCAAATTTCAGCAGAAGTGTTTTGTACCACAACAGTACCATCCACAGGTTAGAAATTATTTAAATTGTATGTTTCAAAAATATCTTTCAGCAGGAGGTCTAAAATGACTTTATGGTGTAAAACAATAAATTGTTTTTAGGCACTTCCTGCTATACCAGTTAAGCATATAAAAAAATCTGTCATGCAGAGAAGAGTAAGTTCTATTTAGGTTGGATTTTTTTTTCACCTACACAAAAGCAAGAAAACTTTTTGCACCTAGTTTGACATACAGTCCAATGCTTGAACAGTTATTGCCATCAGAAGCGAGATCAGATGTTCAGGTGATATATTAGATATGCAGTTGTGCTGAAAACAGATCATGAAAAAGCGCTGTGGTGGATTAAGCTTGGCAAAGGTCAAATGCCCACCCAGCTGCTCAATCACTCCCACTCCTCAAGTGGGCAGGGTGGAAAAGTATGAGGGATGAAGTAGAGAGAAACTTGCCAGTTACTCTCACAGACAAAACAGACCTGATTTGGTTAAAATGACTTAAATTATTGCTAGTTGATGTGGATTTAGGTAATGAGAAACAAAGACAAACCTTAAAGCAACATCTTTGTCTCCTTGCCCCCCTCCCAGGACCAAGTGCACTCCCTCATTTCCTCCAGAGCAGTACAGGAGAGTTGCATTATAAACACTAGTTGGGATACTGCTCTAAGGTTGGCTGAGGTAGATTTGTTGGGTTAATTAAACATCTGAATCTGGGACCTGTCCTGTGTGGTGCTGCATTGGTGTTGCACTAATGAGGATGTGGCCCAGCATCTGCCTTGGTCAGAGGAGACTGAAAATCTCTTAAACTGTTACTAGAGGCTTGTGAAAGATAAACCATTAGAACAGTATCTGATTTTTGAATTTAAAAAAAAAAACAAAAACTAAAACAAAAACGAAAAAAAAAAAAACCAACAAAAAAAAAAACAAAGCAGGTAAAATTATTTCTGGCAGAATCAACTCTCTGTAGATTTTTGACTTTGTAGAAAGGATATATATCACTGAAAAGTTAAACTTGCTGCAGTTCAGCCTGCACTGCACAGGTGATGTTCACCAAGGGTTTTATTTCATGCACCTGATGGGCCGATGTGTTTGATGGGAGTTCCCAACCTCAGCACAAGTTCCATGGTCAGAAATTGTTGCAGAAGAAGGAAAGACACAAGCCCACTGAGACAGCTTGGCAGAGGGGAACACGACAAATGAATTACTGACAAACTCCTGTTTCCATATAAATTGACTCTTATTATACCATTTAAATGCTATGTAGCTCTTTCACTTAGAATTGCTAACTGCAAAAATTGAAATTTCTCATCTGTTCTACAATCCATGGTAATGTATCTAGGATAAACTAATATCATCAATTTGTTTTGTGAATAAACAAATAAGACTCTGAGCCTCCAGATTAATGTACAATAGCACTCACTGAGCTATTTCTTGTCTATAGAATGACATTTATTGTGCCAAAAGTTGACAATAAGCAGTGAGCTAAAAATTAGCTGAGTTTATTTGGTGCTTTTGATGGAATGAGCAAATTTATTTATCTAAGAGCCTAAACTCCTTTCCAGATATTACATAATTTTCTCTGTTAATCAGAGTTTGTGGGGGTTTTGCTGGGTTTTTTATTCTTTTTTTATAATCTTTAGCTTTTTGCGAAGATCCATTCAAATCAATTTCTTTTTTTTTCCTTAAATATTTAAAAAACCCCCCCACGTACAGAATCACAGAATGGGTCAGGCTGGAAGGGACCACAGTGGCTCATCTGGTCCAACCTCCCAGCTCCAGCAGGGTCATCCCAGAGCAGATGGCACAGGGTTGTGTTCAGACAGTGCTGGAATATCTCCAGAGAGGGAGACTCCACACCCTTTCTGGGTAAACTGTTCCAGTGCTTGGTCACCCACACAGTAAGGAAATTCTTCCTCATATTCAGGTGGAACTTCCTGTGCATCAGTTTCTGCTTGTTGCCTCTTTTCCTCATGGAAACAGTGAAAGAAAAATCAGTGGCTTAGGTTAGTTAAGTACCTAGTAAAAAACCCAATAATTAGAGATAGTCCTGAATTTATTTTAAACCCTCTGAATAATTCTGGATAAATAGAAAAGACAATATAAGACAATATTTTTGGGAATGTTGAAAACAATTCCATTAGTAATTTTCAAAGGATATTGACATTCTTGAAATAGAGATTGCAAAAATAAAAAAAATTAAAATTCCAACTAGATTCCCAAAATGGTGTATGCCAAAATATCTTCATTTGTGCCTTGTTATCATGCTTAGCCAACGTGAGATAGAGCAGCAGAAAGTCAGCAGTAGAAGGAATGACTCTGTATCCTGGCCAGCAGTACGCCCAAAGGGCATATTTGTGTTGCAGTACTCATCTAGTGAATATTTAATAGAGTTGAATATGGAATAAAGTCAGAGGAGATACTGAGAATACCACATAAGATTAGAGCACACTCTGGGGAAATGGGTAATGTGGGTTCAAAGTCTTTCAGAAATAAGGAAGATGTGAACATGGATCTCTCAATTCTGACGTTTTGCGTTGTCTATTTTGAAATACTTCTGGGCATTTCTGTGACTTGTCCTTTTTTTTTTTTTTTTGGACATAAAATATTTTTAAAAATATAAGAACAGCTTCCTAAAAATATTTTCTAGATATTTTTGTTCTTGGGCTAAAAACATATTACTCACCTTTTCCTATAGTGAGAAGTGACATAAAAGGACAGGCATAGAGATAATGTGGTAATTTGCAACAATATTATTTTGTTGAATATTAAGAAGGTTGGGAAGGAACTTGGTCATTGTCTCTTGAGAAACGTGCTCAAATTTTAATCCAGTGTAACAGAAAAAGTATTTTTGTCTTCCACTAATTAGGAGTTTCTCTCCTCATTATTATCCAGTCCATGTCACTCTTACTTGTAATATAAATACTCTATTTTCCAAGGAATGAAAATATATTAAATGAAAAGTTTACCAGAAACAGAACAGCTTATTTGGAAAAATAAGTAAAATGAAAAATAGAAGTAAAATGAAAAATAAGTAAAGTGAAAAAGGTACAAAAACTTACATGTGAAAAGTAATCAATAAGTTCAGAAGATCAGTTATATTCAATTTAGTGTCAAACCAGCCTGAACAAGGGTAGAAATATAAATTATATCTTTATATTTGTGTGCATATATATATATGTATACATATATGTATATATATATGTATATGTATATCTATATATAAAACAACAAAGAAATATAAAGGAAGAAAAATGTATTTTTGTATGTGTTTTGGATTTTGCTTTATTATCTCAGCTCTTAGTCCCGTAAGCTAGAACTCCATTTCCCACAAGACAGGATTCCTTATTAGGAAATAGTTATTGTTTCCAAAGTTAAATGGATCTTTTTCTGAGCTCTATAACTCACATACTTTTCTCTTTCTGTTTCTTCTGTACTATTACTCTTGAAAGCATGGGTTGCATATATGTATTTTTCACAGCTTAAACTTGCTTTGAAGCAAAGCATTAATGAGGTGGAATAAAATAATTTTAAAAATCGACTAAAATAAAGAAAATACCCAGAGTGTGGAAGTTTCAAAATGTTGTCTGTGCTTTTATGTATTTATCTATACAATAAGATAAAGTTTTTTGATTGAGAAGCATTAGCTGGTGACTGAGACCACCCAGTTGTCCAAATTCAAAGGCTTTTGAACTTATTGGCCACCATTGCTAGTTCATGTACTTAAAATAGCTAACACTTCATAAGTTATAAAATTATTATGTACTAGCAAATTTACTTTAATTTATAACACTTGAAACATATTGCTGACAGTCAAGCAACAGATATCTCCTGTAACCGTGATAAAGTAAGTTTGAATATCTCTCTCAAATGCTATTGAAATAAACTTAGGGGTAAGCGATAGACATCCATTGAAATTTGACTAATATCTTGCATTTTAGAAAAGAATAAGTTGACTTTCACTATTCCTATTTCCATATGAGTGTCCCAAAGAAAATGGCCAGAAACAATAGTAATAACAATAATAATAATAACAATAGTTAGTTTTGAAAACTGTAAATTATATGGATAACTTTAAAGTTAATTCATTGTTAAAGTGGTTCTCAAAGCTGGGATGAGAGATATGAATTGGTTTCTTTGCAGACTTATTCTTCAGAACTCAGTGAATTTATGTAATGAAGATGTAATCAAAACAGTGACCTTGCCTTCTTTTAAGTGGAAGCCTGGGTATTAAAGTGTTTAATTTATGAAGTAAAATTCTTAAAATTATCTAGGAAAAAAAGAATATTTTGGAGGCAGTTCTTCTGGCCTGGTGGAAAAACATCTCTGAATCCAAGTTATTTCAGAAATGTGCTTGCATATTCAAACTATTTTGAAAAAACAAAAACCCAAACCCTCACACCTATTTCATATTCAGTATAAATCCTCCCCTGGAGGTCTACAGTGAGCTCACAATTATAATTGTAAATCTCCAAATGGAAAGTTTTACATGCTAAGATATACTATGTCTTTACAGAGAGAGCTCTGGAAGTCAAAATTTAATTGTTTTATACTTTAAGAAGCATGGGATGAAAATAGGAAACAGCAACCACAACAGAACATCCTGCATTAGGAAAGCTCAGGGCCCGAGAAAGCAAGCAAACAAACCTATATAAATGTAACCGGCTCCTAAAATCGTACTTTCTTTTAAAATGTAAATGAAATGTGCTTCGTTTCACTGTTCAGTACTGCCGGGTAAATTTGCATATTATCTCCTCTCTTTTCAGTATCCTCGACCAACAGCTGTGACTTGTCAAAACTTGCCAGCACAAGGGAAAAAGAAAATGAAGGGGCATATTGGAAACTGTGTCAGCTTATCTATTGCTTTCAGTAAAATGTAATTGCTGAAGATGCCATTAAGAGTTGCCTGAAAAAACGTGTTAAGGCTGCTTAAACTGAGTTTTTTTCTTCTCTCCCTTTAATAGCAGCGGTGTGATACCTGGGAAGGGCAGAAGGAAGAGAACAGAGCACATGTGCGCCCTTCTCACTAGCTTCCTCCCTGTGATGATGGGCCACTGAAGCTGATATCTTTGTCTTTCATCACAGGTGTTTTGTGGCACCCTTTATGTTCCTTCCTGCACTTGAACCCCTTCTCCAGCTCCTGACGGATGGATGCTCGCTTTGGCTCTTGAGGCACCTTGTGCTCTGCAGCAAAGAGCTCGAGGTTCCCGTGTCACATGCAGTGAGGTGAAAGGAGCTGTGTGTGCACGGAAACCTCTTTAAAGCCACTCTCCAAGCAATGTCCTGTGTGCCAGTGTGACGGGTCAGAGCTGGGTCATGGCTACTGAGAATGTACCACGAAAAGAGGCCACTTTTGACTGGAGAAGTGAAGTGTTTGAGAAGAGGGGGGCAATTCCAAACCTCAGCTTGACAACGAAGCTCCTATGCTTTGGCATTGTTCTGGCTGTTAGGTAGGGATGAGAGTGGCCATAGAGCAATGCAACATCTGCAGCCTTCAGTGCTCTGCCCATTGGGATTTGTGAGATCCATGCTAAGATTCACGGGTTTCAGATTTTCTGTGAGTCATGGAGGACCTCTGCTCCTCATAGAGTCCTGGTCCTGCCCCAGAAATGAGTGGGAAAGGGGAGAGGAGGGGAAAAGACGGGAGGGGAGGGGATCTCTTTCACCCTGCAGATGACAGCTCTGAAGTCAGGATGTCAGGAGTTAGGAATGAAGTCTGTGGGTTGCCATAGGGTGATTTATAGAATGTGGGGTTATCAGACTGCAGTCCAGAAACAGACTAAGGTCGGCTAAATTATCTATGCTTTTCTGACAAGTGGATCAAGATTCTTTGCGTTTCCTGGCTGGCCTCATTAAGTTGCTATAATTATCGTTTTATTGATAAAGTGCCTGCCCTTGGTGAGACCCAGGGGATCCTGGGCAATTAAAATAACAGATTATGTGAGTGTAAGATAATGTACTAACAGTTAGAACAAAATTTGTCTTACAGGAAAAAAGGGTTAGTAGTTGGGATTCTTCCCTAATACTAGAACTGAAGAGAGAAAACTTTCTGGAAGTGAAAAATTCATACATCCAAATGGAATTTTTAAAAAACTAACCTATTTCTCGTTGGAATAGCTGAAAATTATTGTCAAGCAAGCTAAGTATTGATGCCTGTTTGTCCTCTCTGTGTCCATGGTTCTGAGACAAACTCATACACCTGAATTTTTAAATTCTAACTAACTTTGAGCTAACTTCTGGATCTTGAGTTTCCTAAAACTAGGCTAATCAAGACATGAAATTAATTTTAAAAATCTGAAATTCCAGTTAGGTTCTTGCTGAAATAGATATATGAGCATATAGGACAATGATAGAGATCTGTGGAGCAATTTAGGCACACAATTGCTTAACTGACAAAGAAAATCAGGAGATTGAAGAGGGTTGATGACAAGCCTTCACCAAGAGAACCTAGGCATTATGATAGTCATAAAAAAGTGTAAGATGAAGGTGCCAAGGTTGACAGGAGTTCATAAAGATGGGTTAAGTGTGAGTGTTCCCAGTGCAGAGGCATGAGATAAGACTCCTTTTTCATCATTCATTACCAACCCAAAAGACATCAATAGTTCAACAGCAGGAGAAATTCCAGGTGCATCTGTCCTTGGTGTGAGCTCATCTACCCCTAGGAAATCACATCCAGGTTTGCTTTGCAGAGTGCAGACCTTTGTTCCTTACTTAGGAACAAGAGTACAGTTGAAATATTGTTCCCATTCCCCAAATTACTTCTGTACTGTTTATCCAGTTATTTTCTAATTAAACAACACTAGTTCTTTTCCTTCTTAACTAAATGGCCTAAGCAACATACTGTAATTTAGGATTCATTGCAGCTGCGTTCCTTTATAGTCTCCAGATCTTGCCTTTTTGGATATACAGGTAATATCTTTACTAGATAGTAAGACAGGAGAAGAGCACTTCAAGCCAACTGGCAAGGTACCAGGAAAAGGTAGCAATGGGATTAGGAAGGACCTACAGATGAAATTTTATATGTTTCTTTATGATGTCATGCAGAGGAGAGGTATCTCTTCTTTCCTTTAGAGCAAGCTAAACAAATTCAACATAGTAATAGTTAATCTAGCAAATGGGCCTTCACTAGGGATGGGGGTTGAGTGGTCTGTTTCTGTTTTCCTGTCTCTAAGTAATCTGAAGCAGAAGATAAGTGCTGAACCAGTATTTTGGCAAGATAAAGACACTTGGTAACATCATTCTCATGCCTGGATTTGTTAAGCAAAATTTCCCTTGAAGGTGAATGTTGGGTGTTTAGGATCTCCATCACCCTCCACAAAGTGAGTGTGGGCTCAATAACTGGAAGCTTACAGCAGCCTGAAAAAGGTGTTTGAGTAGCCCAGACATGAAGGCAGAAGGAAACTCTCATTCATTTTGATGTTAATTGGGTCCATGTAATTATACTACATATTTTTGCTTCTGTGAGATTACTTGCCCTGTGTAAAATAAATATTTATTTAGCACTTTCACCTTGCAGGCAATGCTATCATTCTTCTTTTAATTACTCTACAGCTTTTAATAATGATGGGTAGCACTCGGCATGCTGCTTCTATATTCACAGCCCTTTCCAGATGTGAAAGGTGGTTACCTGTCACTGATTTCTATATTAAAACAAGAGGAACTGGGAAAAAAAAACCACTGGGACTTTTTTTGTCTGTAGTTTCTGAAGATTAAAATTATGTTTATAGAAATAATATTAATAACCCCCCCTCCTATATATTTGTCTGAGATCAGGTAATTGAATCCTTGGTTTACTAAGTCAAAATTAGTACCAAGTTTACTAATCCTTGGTTTACTAAGTCAAAATTAGTACCATAGAGAACTCTCCTTGATTTCAGCATATATAGACATTCAAAATTGCAATCAGTGTCTAAGCCACTTTTAAACCCTGTATAAATCAAGTCGGCTCAGACAAGAGGATCTCAATTCAATTCAATCAGCCACATGCAAATTCTTGATTTGGACTAAGGAGCATTTCTGTCCAGCCCTGTCTGCTCCCTGGTCCCAATAATGTTATACACTCTGCCAAAGCAATGCTAACCAGGGATGAGAAGCTCAGGAAAGGAGACTCTGTGAACATGAAAAAAAACCCCACAACAAAACCCTAATGACTTTTCTCTTCTTTATAAAACTCTTCTGTAGTAGGGTCTACGACTTTGATGGATGACAAAGGCATTGCAATTCAGTCCCATGAAACATGGCAACCAGTGAAAATCCAAATGAACAATTTCTTGGTTCTACAGAAGTATGGTTTGCATTTACTTTACTTGGAAAAACTCATTAAAGAGGGACATGTTTGAAAAGAAATGTTTTACTGCACATATAACTTTTATGTGGTAACTGGGATGGACTTCAGATTTTCACTCTGGTGGTTACTGACTTCAGGATAACTTTATATATTTATCTATCTATAAATATAAATAAATACACATTTGTATAACTATATACATATATATCTGCAGCATATTTAACATTATGTAATGCCCATTGACACTCAGTAGTGGCTCAGGAATTTAGGAATGAATTTATAATCTGCTGCTGCTGTTCAAAGTACCATTTGCAATGCAAAGGACTTAGAGAGGGTACCCACTGTAAGCATGATCAAGATCCCAACTACAACCTCTCCCCATTAAAAAAGTAATAATAGAATAGGAAACTATTTTGAAAGTGATGTAATCCCTCTGCATTTTGTACCATTCCCTAATAAATCCTGCTCATTGTCTTGTTCAGCCCTTGACTGATGTCTGTATATGATGTATATACAGAATCAGTCATTAAAGCTTGAAAAGACCTCAAAGATTGCCAAGTCAAACTTTTAACCCAACACTGCCAATTCCACCACTAAACCACATCCTCAAGTTCCACATTTATACAACTTTCAAATATCTCCAGGGATGGTGACTCCACAACTTCCCTGGGCAGTCTGTTCCAATGCTTAAAAACCCTTTTGGTGAAGAATTTTTTTCCTAAGACCCAATATAAATCTGCCCTAGTGCATTTTGAGGCCATTTCCTCTTGTCCTATTGCTTGTTACCCGGGAGAAGATACCAAACCCCATCTGGCTACAACCTCCTTTCTGGGAGTTGTAGAGAGTAATAAGGCCTTCCCTGGGCCTCCTCATCTCAGTGCAACTCTCCACACCACAGGAAATCATTTCTCCAGGAGAATGCTGTGAGAAACAGTGTCAGAGCTTTTACTAAAGTCCAGGAGGTCAGGTTGGTCAAGCAGGACCCGTCTTTCATAAACCCACGCTGGCTGGACCTGATCACCTGGTAGCCCCATACATGGCAATGTCGTGCCACTCAAGGTGATCTGCTCCATGCCCTTCCCTGGCACTGAGGTCAGGCTGACATGCGTGGAGTTCCCCAGAGCCTCCTTGCAGCCTTTCCTTTAGATGGCCATCATATTTGCTAACTTCCAGTCAACTGGGACCTCCCCAGCTGACCAGGACTGCTGGTGAATGACTGAAGATGGTCTGATGAGATCCACCAGTTTCCTCAGTAGCCTTGGGTGGGTCCCAGCTGGCTCCACAGACTGTATCTGTGTAAGTGTTGTAGCAGGTCACCAGCCATTTCCCCTTAGGTTACAGGGCTTCCAGCTCAGGGGTTGGGTACCTGGAGAACCAGTTTTTCCTCCTAAAGGCTGAGGCAAAGCTGGCACTAAACAGCTCAGCCTTTTCTTATTTCTTTATCACTGTGTTTCCCCCTTCGTCAGATAAGATAGAGACTCTTCTTAACTCTCCTGTTGCAAAAAGGAAACAATATTTCTATAGAAATATTGATAACAAAACAACAGTGAAACAATCATCAAAATGTCTCATGAGGCTGGAGAATATTGGGTAACTTTCCTTACACTTTTTTCTTGGTTTCATTAAGATATTATTCAGTAACTGTGGATTTACCCAGCAGCCAACATCCGTGAGCCATTTGCACAGGTTCTGTGTTTTATTAGTGGTTAAGCATGCAATCACAAATATAATGAGGCAACACAACCAGAAGTCCTCTGAATCTTTCATGTGTTGCCATTAAACTGATGTCACAACAAATTCAGTTCCACACATCTGTGGTGCAACTGTATTCCTAACATTTTATGAACAATAGACACTCTTAAAACAAACCATGCAGACTGATGCCAGGTTGCCAACTGATCCTGCATCTGTTTCCTATGAAATGAAAGGGCAGGAAGAGGAAAAATTCATTCTTGCACAGTGTTTTTTTATTATTCCCCAGCTTTTCAAAAACTCTGTTACTTCAGCCATCATTAGATCTCACAGACAAACTCAGGAGTAAAACAACTTGATTTTCCTACATAAAATTTGTTCATTTCACCACAAACACATCTGTGAACCAAGGAAATCTCATTGAAGTGACATAAGACTTTGTTCCCTTCTTATTTCCTTTTGTTAAGTGAAGGGAAATTGGTCTTTTGTGCTTTGTTGGTTTTGGGTGGGTATTTTTTAATGAGCAGTGGTGTTAAATACCATCTTTTTGCCAATACCAAGATGAAAGTCCTGTTGTAGTAGCCTGGGCTCCGCTTGTGCAAAGCAATGAAAAAAATCAACAAATAAGAGGAATAGTCTTCATCCCAAAATCTTATTCTTTACTATGTGAATGTGCTTCCCAAACATGTAGTCTCAGCCAGCCAGAGACCTGCACGAATTTATCGGGGGGTGCGGTTGCATTTATGCCTTTTCTAAGAGCATGAAATCTGATTCCCTAAATTAGAGAAGTATTTGGGGGTGGGGAATTGAGCTCCCACAAGCCCGCAGGTTCAGAATGTCAAATTCTAGTCTGAGAAAGAGCTCAGGTTCCTACTGTACCTAATAAGCAGAGTGAACACAGCTCCAGCTGACCCATGTCTGCTTTCACTAATACAGGCTGAATCATATCAAAACCTTCAATGGCAACATTGACCAGGCTTCCATCCACTGCTAGGGGACAAAAAAAGCCATTGATTCTATGAAATGTAGACACCTGTGCTGTAGACCCTAACATTTAGCCAGGAAATTCTTTGTCTTTATGCCTGAAGTTGTATTCAGAGCTGATACTTTATGCATTCAATTACAAGTTACATACATACAATAAAGCCATTTTCATTACTGCAAATCATCTACAAATACCTGCAAAAGCAATTTAGCATACTGTTGTGAAGTAATTGCTGTTTCCTAGCCTCTTCTATCACCTCTTCAACAAAATAGCAAATATTCACTGACTTGAATAAAGTTCACAGAATCAAGCCTTCATTAGAAGGATGGGTGACAAGAAGAAAATACCTTACACAGACATTATTAGCTATCATTAAGTTTTTAAGCATAATCAGGGATTGGCTTATTATTCTGGTTTCTTTTACAGTTGGCCAATATTTAAGAACGTGTTAGAACTTTTGTTAAATGTTGGGGTTTTTTTAGTGTGTCTGTAGTAAAATAATAACTGAATATTAGCAAGATTTAAATGCTGCCCAAAAATACATGTGGAGGAAACAGTAAAAATCTCAAAGCATGTATTTTAATTGAAAATGAGAGTACTGGAAAAAGGACAGTTTAAGGCTAACCTACTGGAATAGTATAAGGTTTTTTTACAATCAATAATGCTAACCTTGTCAGGACAAATGGAAGTTTTCAAAGGAAAAGGAAAGGATGGACTTCACTCATTTATATAAAATGCTTTAGATCTTAAAGTTAAGTTCAAATTATATGTTAGCTATGTAAACATTTTTAACCCACGTGCATATGAGGAACCACAGCAGCTATGGTCAGACAAGAAAAATACCACCAGAACAGTGTCAGGGTGGATCTTGATTTGTTTTACAATTTCTTTCTTTTTATTTGTGAGTTTCAAGTGTAAATATGTAGTCTCCTATTTATATTTTCTTCTGCTATTTTTCATAGAGCATCTTCAAGGTGATTGGAAAGGTCCTAATTAATGCTCTTCTGAAAAATATACTATCAGATCAATATTCTGCTTGGTATTAAGGTAAATCAGAACAGAATAATCTGTTCTCAACGTTTTGTTCATCATCATTCAGCAGCTGTTGAGCAGGGGAGGAACGTGTCACCAGGTACTGGGAGAAATTCCCCATGTTCTTGGACCAGGGAGCCAGTCCCCTCTGTCCCCCATGGCCTCCAGAGGCACATCTCGCTCTGAAGAAGTGCTGAATGCATGAACAGCACGATTTTCCTTTTAGGCAGAATGCCTGGAAAGTGGAACTGTCATTAACATGAAATTGCTTTGGCCAGCACTTAAGCTCAATAGGATAATATTTAAAACATTAACTACAGACTTCCAGCTGAGCTCTTCAACCTTTCTTTTCTGTCACATTACACAATGCAACTGCTTTATGCTGACTATCTGCCCTTGCTTCCTCTTTCTTAGGCTTATCTCAATAGTTCCTGTCTCAGAGTCACTGAAAAGAAGAAAGAGAAGCTGAATATATCTGACAGCTATTTCTATCAGATAAACTAAAGTTCAAATGACTGGAACTCTTTTGCCTTTCAAAGGCCTTCAGTCCCCTGATGTTTTCTCATGCAATATAGACCTTTCTGAAAATGGGGGTTGCCGTCACTGTCTTTGTGCACTGATGTGGGACCAATCCACCTTTGATTTGCCAACTTTACTGAAGGATAAACACTTCAGCTGTGGGCAAGGGGAGTATGGCATCACTCAGAGGAAAGTATAATGTTATTGACTGCTTTTCTAACTGCCCATCAACATAAGTTTTAATCTTATTTATAAATATCAATCTCCAGTCCTGTTTAGGCCAGGTTTTTCTCTGTTCTTACAGTGTCAAATGGGCACACAGAATGTTTCCTATTTGATGGGGTTCACCTCAATGACCTTTCAGATTAAGGTGAGGATATTGATTTGAGCTGATTTGGGGTAAAAATTATCCTTCAATGGAAACATTTTCTAGCCTATTCAGTGAAAAAGAACACATGCAGAACAATGTGATATTTTCCACATTAATTGGCTTAGCTGTGGCAGATGGGAAAGGTCTTTGAAGTGACCTCCAGGAGGTCCATGATGTCTCAGAACAAGAGATGCACCCCGGGTAAATTCAATCCTCTCCCTTTCACTGCAGATGAAGTTTTCTGTGCACATCTACATTGAGCAGCAGAACATTTTAGCCTCAGCTTCTCTGCAACTGCTGTTTAACAAGGAGTGGGCCTGAGTCTCTTGCTGTTGAACTCCATTAAAGTAGAGCTCTGCCCTGTTAAACATTAATTGTACTTTGAGTCGGAAGCAAACCCCAAGAACAAAAGTTACAGTTTTGTCAAATTACTCTGGCTACTAAAGTGGTTATAAACTTTATTAGTGTGATTATGACCTGTTAAAGTCACATTAACTTTTTAATGTGCCAGGGGTTGCCACTGTAATGTCTGATAGACTTGACTGAAGGCTTATTTCCTGCTCTTTATGCATCAGAAACAGACTTTTACAAACCAAATTATGTCTTCTCTGTAATTAGTAAGTTCCATAACAGAATCTTTATCAGTATTTCCAGTAGGAAAGGCTATACTCCTATTTTAAAAGCTTCTCTACCTGCCCTATGTGATCTTGTTTTTCTTTTTTCTTCCCTTTTTTTCTTTTTATTTGTAGCTCCAGATCTTGAGTGTCAGTTTGGGGTATGATGAAGGCTGCTCAACAAGCCGCCTTACTGGGTAAAGAGCCAAAGCTTTAAAGAGATAAAAGCTTAATTTCTGTCATAGGACAGGCTCAGAGTCAGAAAAGTCTGCAATGGATTCATACATTTATTTCTTGGTCCAGTGACAATGATGTGTTCAGGAGCAAACCTGCACATCATTGGTGAGAACTCTTTGAAAAGCTCATGAGTGAAGAGGCACTTAGCTCTAGTTACAGCAGCTTTATCCCCTGAGAACAGGTACAGAAGGTCCCTTATACAACGAGCAAATTACCACTAAGATTCCCTCTTTCTACTACAGACACAAGCAAAACATGTAACTGTTTCTTTCTTTAGATTCAGCACTGGACTCTTTAATAGAAGAAGCCTAAAAGACATCTGCTGGTCAGGTATGTACCTGCTCTTCACTCCAGAAGCTCCACATGACTTGGCAATGTCTGCTCACAGCCCAGAAAACCATCTGCATCCTGGGCTGCAACAAAAGAGCTGTGCCCAGCAGGTCAAAGGAGGGGATTCTCCCCCTCTACTCTGCTCTTGTGAAATCCCACCTGGATCTGCTGCATCCAGTTCTGGGGTCTCCAACACAAGAAAGGCATCGACCTGTTGGAACAAATCCAGATTAGGCCACAATGATGATCAGAGGGATGGAGTACCTCTGCCGTGGAGACAGGCTGGGAGACAATGTTCAATCTGGAGAAGAAAAGGCTCTGGGGAGTTCTTAGAACACCTTCCAGTACCTAGTGAGGCTACAAGAGCGCTGCAGAGGGACTTTTTAAAGGGCATGGAGTGACAGGATGAGGGGAAATGGATTTAAAAAGAAGTAGATTTAGATTAGATACTGGTAAGAAATTCTTCATTGAAAGGGAGGTGAGGCCCTGGCACAGGTTGCCCAGAGAAGCTGTGGATGCCTCATTCCTAGAAGTGTTCAAGGCCAGGCTGGATGGATCCCTGAGCAACCTGGTCTTGGAGAAGGTGTCCCTGTGCCCCACAAGGGGGTTGGAACTGGATGATCTTTAAGTTCCCTTCTAAACCAAGCTACTTTATGATTCTAGTAGGAGACACATGACTATTCTACACTAAAATTTAATGTTTAGAATGTTTTTGAACATCTGAAAATGATCTGAAAAGACTGGTACAGACACGTAAGTGTTGAAGTACCATACCTAGTTGAATCACAGCTGTTAGTAGAAGCATGCATCTATGTTGCAACAGATCTTTTTAATCAGAAATTAGCAGTGTGATAAGCAAAATTGTTCACAGGAAATGGTAATTGTTACAGTTCCCCCTACTAAGGACAATTTTAGAACGGTTGAAATGTAAGTTTTTTAAAGACAAGGTTCTGGTTTTCAGTCTGATTTTTTTTAATTTTAAATTTTATTTTGCTAGTAGAAAAAGGTTACATATGAAATTAAACTGTGTAAAGATAAATACTTAATTATATGATTACCTCAATTCAAAGCTTCTGCTTTTTATATTTTAGATGGAAATAGATGTAGGGTTTTGCCTCAGTATGTGTACATTTATCAAGCATTTTTCATAGTTCACAAAACTACTTCCAGTCCTTTTTTTCTGCCTTGCAGTCATAAAAAATATTGCCATCCCCTTTTTACAGCATGGATTTGACTGATTTTTTCAGTAGATACAAAGTTAATTTCCTCTTACCGTAAATAAGAAATGTTGACCATCTTGAAAGCTGACTTGTTCTTCATCAAGAAACTTTATTATTATTGTTTGTAGATTTCTGCAATGTCATGAAGTAGCAGTCATATTTTAAAACCTATCTATTTTCTATATATGAATACTTTTTCTGTTGTTCTGAAAGACATGGGCAGGGGAAGGATCAATTTTTAACTTGGTCAAGTTTACCCAGTGCATGGTAGCTTATTCTGAGGAATAAGTTTGGCTCCACAGCTGAAGGAAGGAGTTTTTATAAAAGCTTTTGATCAAGACCAAAAAGATTAAAGTTTAAGGTTTAAACTATCTCCTTCTATTAAAGTTGAAACAAAAAAAAAAAAAAGGTTTTCTCTAAAAATTGATATATTTTTTTGTAATACCTGCATCCCTTAATTCACTAATTAAATATAATTTATGGGGAGTTCAGTATTTATTTTGTATATTCTCTTCTTATTTTTAAATGGAGGTAAAAAAAGGTAGTTGAAAGCAAAATGAAATATCTGATTTATGGTCCCTGTCAGATTTAGACACAGCATCTGAAAGGGTCACCTTTCAAGGTGTCTGCCAAGCCATTCCAACTGTGTTTGCCACATCAGAGCAGTATGTGTAGAGACCAGATGCAGAGATTAAAGTTTGCAAACTGGGAAAACCCAAAAATATTCTGACTTTTATTTGGCTTATTTTTTTTTGGTGGGGTGGAAAGGACAACTCCAAGTGCAAGACGTATAATTTTATTTCTTTTTATTTCATTCTTCTTCAAGTTCCTCTTTATCATTTTATTTATTTTAAAGGAAATCTCAGATCCCATTAATAAACAGATTTGTCTACATAGATTAAAGAAAAATGTGCATTCTGGAAAATTGTACCATTCCTCTTCCCTTCAGCTACATGAGCTGCTGTTGTCCCACATCAGGTCCTTCTCCAGAATTACAGAAATATGTTAAGCATATCAAAAGAAACTATTAGCTTTTCAATTTTCCCCTGGCTTGTTTTTGATGATCATGGAGGTCTTTTCCAGCCTAAATGACTCTATGATTCTATGGTCTTTCTTTCTCCAAAATTTATTCTTGTTTGCTGCCTTGAAACTTTAAGAGGAGGTTGGTATTTCCCACTCCTAAAGCATACAACTAGCTGGTTAATGACAAATCTCTGGTGGGAAATAGCATGGATATCATATATGTCCATTTTGAGTGGACTGGACTGCTGTTGAACCCAGCAGAAGGGAGCAAGGAGAACAAGACAGGAAACAGTGGATGTTTAGCAGAGACATGCTGAAATTAGTCTGTAAAAAGACAGCTTAATGCAATAGCAGGGGCCTTCCTGATAACACATTAGAGGGTTGTTAGACTAATCTTTCTCTCATTAGCTCATTCTCTGTGGTTTGACACATAACTTAAGACCCCACAAGTTAAACAGGCTGAAGCAACGATGGAGTCCTGCCATGTACAGTTATTTCCCTCTGCATGGAGCAATTAGGAAACACTAATGAGCATCCCATGAGGATCCCCTGAAGAGCCTCACTGCTGAATGTCATATGAACAGCAACAAAGAACAGTGGGAAATAATGCTTAGAAATGTTTATAAACTTGATCATGCCTTGCTGCTAGTTTAACCTATAACTGCAGTGCAGTAAGCCCTGCCAGCTCCTGATTTCCCTAAAGCAAGACCCAGTATAAGTCTTGATAAAAAAGAAAGTTTGGATGAACTATTAAGCCTCATTCTGCTTGTGGGAGTAACAATAAAGCAAAGGGAAATTAAATCGGGGATTTGAGCAATAATCTATTCAATTTTGTATACATTAGTGTAATCAAGGCTGGGTCCTGAGAGGTATAAAAAAGTGAAGCTGATGGGCAGTTGTTTGAGGCAAGCCAGAGTGGCATTGGTGGGCAATGGAAGAAAAGGAACAATTCAGGTTAATTACACAGCCTGGCTTTAGACTTCTAGTTGGAGTTCTAAGAAAAAAGTCTCTCAGGGGGTGATTCAGAGCTTAGATTTCTACACTGGCTGTATTAAAAGCTTAGTATCCAAACTTAGATACAAAAATTATCTGCAAAAAACAAGAATACTCACTTCCTTCATGCTAGTCTGCCTCAGTTATTAGAATAATTATCTATTGAAATAACCATTAAACTGTTTCTTCTATCACAGAGTCATTGTACTGGGTGTGGCTGAGCTGGGGTTCATTTCCCCATGGCCCCCACAGTCCTGTGCTGAGTACTGGTGGCTACAAAGATGTTGGTAACACCCCAGAGTTTTGGCTCCTGCTGAGCACAGCTGGCACAGCACCAGCACTGTCTACAACATACCCCCTATCAGTAGGCTGGGGTGGGCAAGATTCTGGGAGGGGACATGGCCAGGCCAGCTGACCCAAATATTCCATACCATAGGATGTCAGCTCAGATACAAAAACTAAGGAAAGGAGGAGGAAAGGGGGACATTCATTATTTACAAAGTTCTGCTTCCAGAGCAACCCCTGCCTGTGCTGAGACCCTACTTCCCAGGAAGTGGCTGATGGGAAGTAAAGAATAAACCTTGAGGTTTTTTATCTTCGCTTGTGCAAATGCAAACTTTACTTTAGCAAACTACTTACGTCAGCCTGTGAGAGACTAGTGGTTAATGACTGAAGATGAACACCCCTTTGTGGAGGCAGCTTTGCTGAGGCCATGTTTGCACCTCCTGAGGGGGAGATGAGTTTTTGGATGTTTGGTGATAAAGCCTCTGGTCCGCATAAGACAGAGGGGGAGAAAACCGATCACTGGAGGCTACAGTCTGGGCTTTGAGTCAGATAAGAGGCAGATCCTGTGAGGTGGGAGAGTGCTTTTCATCATACCAATTGTCCTCCCTTACACACCCCCTGCTCCCCAGGAAGGTCACTTCACACAGGATATTCCCATTCACATGTAGGCCTGAGGGTGTTCATCCCTTCTGATGGGGCTCAGAAGTAACTGGCTCTACTACACCGACATGACAGGCAGCTATCATGCCCCAGAAGGGGTCATAAACCATCAAAGACCCCGAAAGTGCCCCCAGACTTGTTTCTGAGGCCTTCCAACACAGGAATGAAAGCTAGCCCCCCACTCCCCGCCACCTCAGGGTGGTACCTGGGCAATCCCACCAAGCCTGAACCTATATTAACAGGTTGAACTCCGTCTCATGGACTTCCCCCATCCCCAATGGACCGCCGTCACTTCTCAACAACCAAGCCTCATTGTTGGATCCGCGCATGGTGGTATCTTTCTACTTTTATCCTTTTATTCTCTTTCTTACTTTTCCCTTATATATTTTCTTAAGTAATATTTTTACGCTTTTATATCGCTATATTACTATAGATAATAACAACCAAAATGGCTGCATATCTGCTTTGCATTGCAACCAAATTGATCTAAAATAAACTCTAGATATAAATAAATATATATATGTAGGAACACTAATCATTCAGTGTTGTTTCACTCTAATCTGGTGCAAGAGAGCTATTAACAAAAACCTGGGTTGCCCTTGCCGTCAGGGGTGGGTCACAACACAAACTGTGGGTTGTTTCCATTCTTATTTTCTCTCCACTGTCCAGCTGGGAAGGGGGGTAATAGAGCAGCTTGGCGGGCATTTGTCATCTGGCCAACATCAACCCACTATGATCAGAATCATAGAATGGTTTGGGTTGGAAGGAATCTAAAAATCACCCAGTTCCAAATGCCCACACCATGTGCAGGGACACCTTCCACTAGACCAGGTTGCTCAAAGCCCCATCCAACCTGGCCTTGAACACTTTCAGAGACAGGGCATTCACAACTTCTCTGGGCAACTGTGCCAGGGCCTCATGACCCCTATAGTTAAAACAACGAATTTCTTTACAATACCTAATCAAACCCACCTTCCTTCAGCTCAAGGTTATTCTACCTTGTCCTATCATTACATGTTCTCATGAAAAGTCATTCCCCTGCCTTTGTGGAGACCCCTATTAGGTTCTGGAAGGTGGTCTAAGGTCTCCCTGGAGCCCCTGTTTCTCCAGCCCCAATTCTCTCAGACTGTCCCCATGGTGGTGTCTTCCTCTGGACTCCTTCCAACAGGTCACCACCTTACCTGAACATCTATGGTGTATTTACATACCCTCCCCCGCCTTTTTTTTTCAGTCAGTGGACTCTATGACTGAAGGATACTTGCAATATCTTTCAGTCATGCAAGGCAGATTTCTTTGAGGTACTATATGTGCATAGATACAAAATATGATTTGTATCTCCATTCATAAATCTGGATATTTATGTTGAATAGCTCTTTCTCACCACAAAAGACTAAAGCATGATTAGTTTGACGGTAATGTATATTGCAATGTAATTTTAAGATAAATTTTACTCAGTGACATTTTTAAAAAGCTAACATTGCTTTGGTTAAAGAATATATGAAAAGATAAGCAATAGTTTGTGACTGATTTGTGCAGTGGTAAAGAGCTGTAAAATCTAACAGATTCTTTTCAAGTACCTTGGAAATATCAAGGAGCCACAGAGAGTCATTATTTGTAATGAAGAAGACATATCAAAGCAACTTCTTTTCCTTTATAAAATTATTTGTGGATTGAGCAGAACCTGCTTATGTCATACTTTTACTTTGGTAAGACTTGTGTTGTGGGCTTAGTGGTTATTTTCCCAAATATGCCTGAGAAATCTGGACTAGATGAAACTATCACAGAGTAGGTGGAAAGACAATTTGGAAGCTGTACTCAGGGATTATTTGTCAGTGGTTCATAGTCAAAACAGAGGGAAGTGCTGGGCAGGATCCAACAGGCATCTGCCTTCATTTTAGAGCTCTTCAATACTTTTGCTAATGATACAGATGATGGAATGCAAAGTGTACTTATTAAATCTGCAGGTGACAACAAGCTTGAAGAAGTTCACGAACAAGACTGGAATTCAAAATTATGCTCAGACACAGGAGATACCATTGGAAAAACTATGCTGAAATTCATTAGGGACTCATGCAAAATATAACACTTCACAGGCATAATCAGCTGTAAAAAATCGGAATGGGGACCAGCTGCTTGAGCAGCCGTTACACAGAGAAGTTATAGTGGGTCATAAGTGAACAGTCATCCTCCTCCAACCCCCTCCCTCCATCATGACTGTAAAACCAGTGGCATAACCTTCAGACCCATGTGCCGTTATCCCTTGAATTTATTCAGCACTGGGGAGGCCACTTCTAGAACAACATATCAAAGAGAGCTATGGACAAAAGCCAGAGGACAGGAGTGAGAGTGATCACATATTTGAAAAGAGTGATATTTTAGGAAAAACTGAAAAAAATCAAACCATGGCACCAAAAGAGGAAAAGACCGGAAGCATGCTGGTAACAGCCCTCATGTAGGCAATGTGCTGCTGAAAACAGGAAAGAAATATCCACATAGGACACAATAACCTCTATTTTATAAAGATTAAGTTTAGATTTCAGAACAAAACTTCTCAAAGCAGTGGAATTGTTTACACAGAGTCATGAGAATATTGGTTTGAAAGGATCTCTGCAGGCCATTTAGTCTAATCTTCAGTTCAGTGATGGACAAGTGCCATTATTAACTTTCCTGGAGGAGAGGTGGAGTCTTTATAATATAAGGAGCTTTAGAAGAGAAAGAAGCCACAAAGATGCACTTAGCCAAGGAGTAGACATCTCCATATTTCAGTATGTTTGTACTGACTGTTGTATCTGCCAGCTGCCCCAGTTAACTGCTTGGAAGGGGAAATGTTAAATTTCCCAAAATGTGTTAACGCTGAGAACTTAGTTTTGAAAGAGACTTCTTTAGGAAGCTGCTGCTGTTTTTATTTGGAAGTCTTCATAACCTAGCCCCTTCAGCAGTCATGGAATCTCCTTACTACTTGGCCATTTTGAGGTGTGTGGTAAGATCAGGCATAACTTTATGGTTTGAGTAAAGTCCAGAACCAGCTCTTTCACTACTGGAAAGCACAAAAGTGGTGTGAGCAAAAATGGCTTTAGCAACTACCAGAATCTGTTGCTACAAACCATTATGTTAGACCTCATCCCTGTTAAAGCATCTCCATACATGGCCATTGTCTGATCAAAACGTCATTCTTATGAAAGGAGATGATACCTGGACGTTTTGGTCAGAATGAAAAAGAAGTAAATATTCTGTGGTTTATCCTGTAACAGTTTTTACACTCGGTCATATTGTTGGAGGAGTAAATTAGGTCTCCAGGGGGTCCTAATCACTAGGCTATAGACTTATGCTGCCACTTGTGCTCTGCTGGGTTTCATGAATCTCAAATTATTTTGCTATCTAGTAGATTACTATCCTCAGGGGGGAGTAAAGGATGAGAAATATGCACAAATTCGCTCATTCTCCCTCTCTGTTCTATAACTAGACAGTTAAAGTAGCTTATTCAGAAAATGAGAGAAGTAGGAATGAATGTGTACAGGTAGAGTTGAATATCAACCTGCAATCTCCCACCTCATAGGAGAGGTATTATATTTAAAAAAAAGCTCAAGGCAGAGAGAAGAAATGAATGGCATTCCAAACTTTTGGCTTTTGAGATATTCTGTGGGAATCTTTAATGTACCGCATTTTTCCCAGGAAGGATCCTGATTAAGCAGAATGACTTGGGTAGAAAATATCACAGCCCTACCAGCACAGAAGTACTCTGTGAAGTTGCAGAGGAACTTAGAGCAGCTAGAGAAATCTTGGGTAAATGTGTAAATAAAGTTCCTGTGGTATCAAATGCCTCCATATCTAGAGTAAAACTTCTGAAGGTAACGTTCAACTTCACCTTGTGTGAAGAATCACCACATCTTGTTTGCTTTGAATCTGACAATTTGGTGATTTTCAGAATTTTTGTTGAGAAGAGAGAAAAGGAAGCCATTCCCCCTTCATGTTCCCCAGACCACCCATGACTTGGCAGACCTATGATACTCCCACAGACACAGCTTTGTGTGTGAGCACTGCAGGGTTTAGATGCAGAGGCCCCAACTCATGTCACTGAAATCTTGTTTCCCAACAAGTCTAAATTAGTGCTATAATTGCTGTACAATTTCTCTGTAGTCAATGCAGTGGACAAGGCTTTACAGAAGCCGGTTTAGATCTTCTGTGGTCTGAATGCCATTGTGAGATGTCATCACCCTCCTTCCTCTGATGACAGGATGAATCTTGGCCAGAGAAGCAGAGAAATTTGGTCTGTTGTGTCCTGGATGTATGTGGTGGGCCCAGCACTCAGTATCCACCACACTCAATCACACAACATTCAAAGACTCAGGAAGTTTTAAAGATTCTTAAAGTGCTTGTTTTTTTTTTGTTCAGTGCTGGGAATGATTCTTTTCAAACCCAAACCTATGTGAAACTGTCTGATTGATTTGAAGAGGTAACTAATTTGTCTGCTAATTGAACCACACATCCTGCTATTTTTGTGTATGTACTTGAACCTCATTCAAAATAAAGCAAACCATTCTATTTATTTTGTCATTTTCTTCATGTCGAGAATCGTTAACTTCTTTTTAGGTCATAACTCACAATGCCTTTTTATCAATCTTTCCCACAATTAACAAAATTTATTCTAATAAGTAGTTCTCATTTTTATATTGTCCAGTGGATGATTTTATAGTTATTGGCACTTGTTAAAAAAAAAAAAAATAGCCCTCCAAATATGTAACTGCTTAAAAAACACATTCTTATGATTGTTATACATTACGAACAATATTTGCAATTCCTGATGAGTTCAACTTGGTAAGATATTTCTTTAGAATCCAGTGGAAATGCTTCAGTAAAATAAGACTCCAGAGAACTGCACAGAAAGTCCAGCAAATCCAAATTAATCCCACCTTGCCAGCAGAAACATGGTCCCCTCTTACACATTTTGCATTTCTTGGACCTCAGGGACTGTAGGCCAAGCATAAAGAGCTAAGTTACATGTGATAGTACAGGGGGTTCTGGATAAATAAGTGACTTTTTATTTTGAATGGATTGAATGGCATGTACACAAGTGCATGTGGTGGTAGGACGAGGGGGAACAGCCTTAAACTGAAGGTGAATAGATTTAGATTAGATACTAAAAACAAAATTCTTTACTGTGAGGATGGTGAAGCACTGGAACATGTTGCCCAGAGAGGCTGTGGGCTCTCCATCCCTGGAATTGTTCAGGGCCTGCTCTAGTGGAAGGTGTCCCTTCCTATAACAGGGGCTTGGAACCTGATGATCTTTGAGGTCCAGAAATGGCCTCATCAGGGCCAAGTAGAGGGAAAGAATCACCTCCCTCAACCTGCTGGCCACACTCTTCCCAATGCACCCCAGGATACTATTGGCCCTCCTAGTCACCAGAGCACTGCCAGCTCACGGTCAGCTGTCACCCACCAAGACTCACAAGTCCTTCTCAGCAGAGCTGCTCTATTGTAGGTCAGCCCCCAACCTCTGCTGGTAATTGGGGTTATTCCTCCTCAGGTGCAGGACCCGACACTTACCTGTGATTCTTTAATTGAATATTCCTAATGTTAAATTAGCATTCAGAATGGATTCTTCAAGAAGGGAGAACTCTCCTGCTGTCCTGTGAAGACCCAGCAGCTACAGGAGTGGGGGTGTAGTCCATAAGCCAGATTCTGACTCACTAAGGAAGCATATAAATGCCAACCCATTCCTTCAGGATTTTCCCACTGAACTGTTCTTGGAACACATACTAATTGATTTTCATGTAATGTCCATTGACTGACCACTCTAATCTTGAATTCTCATACGTGAAGGAGAAAATACTTTTGAAAGGATTTGACACAGGAGATGCTGGTTTTCAGTGAATATAGATAATGTGGTGCAATTGATTCCTTTAGGAGATCCACGTCTACATTTGAAACTCAAGTCTAGACAACAGCTACAGCACTGGCAGTTTCAAAGTACTGTATTACAGCCTCAGCTGGCATGAAATGGTGTGCACAATGGAGCCAGAGTGATTTACACCTGCAGAAAAGCTGGCTAGCTTTAAAGGTTTGTTTATGAAGGTAAAAAAAAAAGCAAAAAACAAAAATCACTTTTCCGTCTGTTTTCATTCTTTTTTTCTTTGCTTATTTTTTATGATCTGTCAAAAGCCAAGGAAGAAAAGTGAGAGCAAACTGCTGTGACCAAAAAAAAAAAAAAAAAGCCAGGGATAGCAAACAATTACTAGAAAACAGCATAAGCAAATTAAAATGGAAAGAAAATGCCAGAGACTACTACCGTGCTGCATTCTTTGGAGAATCAACTTGCAACGGATTAGCGCAAATGTGCCTTGATCCATCATCATGTTCTCCAGTTCAGCAAGCACAAACTGATAGTTTGGAATGGAGGTAGCGTGAAGTAAATGCTGTAATTTGTGACTGCATGACAGCAAATGAAACTCGGCAAGAGGGCCAAGCTATCTCAAGCAAAACAATAATAGCTTGGTGAGCATATTAGACAACCCCAGAGGAGAGAAGATGAAAGATTCGGGCAATAAGGAGAATGTATGTATTTTAGATGTTAGGCAACCCTGTTCTCAAGGCATTACAAGCAACAAGAACATCTGAAAAGTGCATCTGGGTTGGGCAGAAACATATTCACCCCTGGTAAGCACATTTCCCAATAATGCCTTGGTGAGGAGGAATAAAAATAAATAGGAAAATAGAAAAGGATTATGACCCTGGCTAGTAGATTCTTTTCAGAAAGCATCTGGCTAGAGGTAAATAGTATTATGAGACCTTTGCCTAGTTTTTATGATTTATGTTTTCAGTTTCATCAGATCTAGGATATGGTGTTTGTTGGGTACTACATGCTCTGAGAATTTATGTTGCATGGCTAAACATCATGTCTGTATATCTTTTCTCAGTAATCTCTGATAATACCCAAATGGGCTTTTTATTTTAGACATCTGGACAGCCGTATGGTTTGTGAGAATTAAGGTGCTAAGTGAAGAAAACAGCACAACCATAAAACCTTTCAAATAAACAAAGCTTTCTCTGGAACATTAACTTCTTTACAGAGAAATCTTCTCTGTTCCTAAAAACACACTTAGTACTTTATGTCTTAATCTCAAGGTAACGCTTTTCTCTTACAAATAATCTCAAGGCATTTAATGGTACCATTACTGTAGAAAACTATGAGATATTTGCATAAAAGGCACATCACCAAAAGAAATATAGAAAAAAAGTGCTCTTCTTTTTCCCCTAGTTTTTGTCTTTGTTTCATACTAAAAGCAGGAAAATACTGTTCAGCAGGGTGTTCTCTTCTACTCAGTAATAACACTGTCAGCACTGTCATAAAAATAGCTAAAGGTATAATTTAGGGAAATTTGTCTGCATATTAATAATTGAGTTTCTATTTGTTGACACTGAAATCCAAAAGAGAGGGAAAGATAATGTAATGTATTCAGTTCTTTGTCTTTATGCACATGCATGTCCATGTCAGTGCATGTCTGCATGTTTATAGCTAAAAACCACATGTAAAACTATTCTCTCATGTGAAAAGAATAAAAAAAATATGCTAAGAATCACTACTCACAAGTCATATAAAGAAATAAAAATCATTGGGTATTACTCTCCTTCCAAAGCACAATAAAGGGTTGACAACATGCTTCTATTTCAAATTAGAGCGATAATATATATACACATACATGTGTGACAATGTCCTTCAGCAAGATAAGAAATAAAAATATGTAGAACTGGATAATCTGGTAGCCTTCCCTTTTTGCTATGCACTTTTCTTTGTGAATTATTCTACTTCTATTATTAACTGTTGTTTGATTTCACTGAGGAATTAGTTTCTGTCTTAACTGAATCTTCACTATCATAACCTGTATTTCTTCCTGTATTGACTCATTCTCATGCATTTAAGTTTATACAATGCAGTGCAACAGGATGGATAAGTAATATTTGCTTGGATAACCATGATTGCAAGACTAGAGCCTGGAAAGAAAAGAGTGTGCTCAGTCATACTTGACCTATATTGCATTGTATGTTTTGAGGGGGCTTCTTCTGGCTTTCTTAAGGAGCAGTTAGAAAATTCCTGTCCAGATGTAGAGATTTTTCCTGATTTATCATGCTTTGCAAACTTACTACTCACTGGTTGTACAGGCATACCTATGGTGAAAAATCAGATTAGATATACACAAAGGATTTATGCGAAATTAATGTTTAGGGTTCTCCAGCTCTGTTGCACTTTGCAGATATTAAAACAGATTGCCTAGTTTTCAGCTGAATTTTATTTCGGTTTTGGCAAGAATAATTTTGTAAATTTTAAGGCATAATTTTGCTGGAGGATAAACTAGATGGTCTTGGCAAGACTCCTTAGTGTGATTCTGAAAGGCAGTGGTTTTCACAGAATTTGATCAGTACTGAGCCGTAGCTTACAAATGGAAGAAACTGCACAATTGCAAATGCTAATTTCCGTGTACCATTGAACTTGCCTCCATATATGGGAGTTGCTGAGCAATGATGATGTCTTTGGGGTGATCTCATGCTACTTATTATCATTACTTTTGTGAATAAACCAGTGGCAATCCAGAAGAGGGCCACTAAGGTGATCAGGGTCTACAGAGAATTGTATATAAAGTCAGGCTGAGGGAAATGGAATTACTCAGTCTAAAGAAGAGAAAGTTAAAGGTGGCTGTAAGGAGTCCCATCATTACACACAAAAAAAAGGTTTTAAAGAACACAGATCTAAACTCTTAGAGGTATTAGGGAAAATTAGAGACAGCAGTCTTCCTTCAAGAAAGGAAATTCTGACTGGAAATGAGGAAATAATTTTCACCCAGGAGAATGACAATTGCTGTGTCTCCATCTCTGGAGTTTTTGGAAGACAGTCTGGAAAAGATTGTCCGAAATCAACTTAGCTTTGGAATTAGACTTTCTTTGATGGAGGTGTTGTATTAAAGATCTCCAGAGGTTTCTCCCAAAGACCTTTAATTATATTTACTTGAGTGAAGAACATAAGGCTCCCTTTATGGTCAAAGGGAAGAATATGTTCCTGAAGGAATCACTTCTTCAGTGGCTGTAGAATGATCCAAAATCAGCATTTCTTCTAACTCATGTTGTATGATTAGATATTCAAATTCTTGGTAAAACAAAATTCCAGTCTTCTAGTCTGGACAAATATTCATTATAAGGCTTGGAGAAAATACGAGTAACAACCCAACCCTGGCTAAGAAGGGTGTGTTTTGCCACCCTGCTCGTTTTCTGTGCAGGTTTTTTGCTTGGTTGCCCAGCTGCTGAGAGGAGAGGGAAAGGTGTGACTCGATGGAGAGGAAAACAAAGCAGCCAGACACACTGTGCCTGCAGCGTGCTGTACTGACACGCAGCCTGTGACCCAATTTATGCCCTGCTGGTAATGAAGTAAATGCAAAGTAGCATTAGTAGGCAGCCCAAATGCAATCCTTCAGGCAAAGGCTCTTTTTTACTCAAACTCACACTCCATTTTGCTTCTATAAATGCCAGGGGACTATTTGTCTGGAGATTAAAATCTGTTCTAATGTATAAGGATTGACAAGAAGTAAGTTTTTTGCATTTGAGGTTTTGAGACTGTCTTATTCCAAGTATTTTTTAATGAAAAGGGGAGAAAATGAACTGTCTGGATCGCTGATCTTGTTATAGATAATATATATTTTTATGAGAAAGAAAGAGAGAAATGGACTTCAAATTTTAATTCTACTCAGCTTCTTACAGCAATCCAAATTTCCAATGTGAAGATAGTTCATTCTTTGTAAAAATTGATGTTAAAAACTCATTATAAGTTGTAAGGACCAAGTGTTTTCTAAGTGGTGTAAAGAAGGCAAGAGACTGCATTTCTGTGTACATGTGTTCAGGCCCACCCTTCAAATTCAGAACACAGGTTAAGGTCATAACATGCGAAAGAAGTCTGGATGCATTTTCCTGTATTTTCTGCCATGCATTAGAGCTGTGTGCTGCCCTCCATATGTGGTTATAAAAAATGGGCTGAGCACAATGCCTCTTTCACTTCAATATGCCCCCCAGTAAACAAAAATTATTGACTTTTCCTGGGTTTACTTGATCCACAGCCTGAGGCGGAGTATGAGGGAAAGCCCTGGATTGCTTCTCTGGAAAGCTAAGAGAAAAATTGTCCTGCTGCTCACTACGTGTTGGCTGTGGTCTGAAAAGTCTGTCAGTCCTTGACTATTTCAGAGGAAAAGACTGGAAAAATATGGGCCCACACAGCCAGCTTATCCACCCAGAAAATGGACACATACTGTTAATGAGGATGGCTGTGATGGACTTCCTCTTGTTTGTTTGGTTGGGGCTTTTTTTGTTTTGATCTTCTCTTCTCTTCTCTTCTCTTCTCTTCTCTTCTCTTCTCTTCTCTTCTCTTCTCTTCTCTTCTCTTCTCTTCTCTTCTCTTCTCTGTTGCAAATGAAAAATGTGAACATAATCTGAATCAAGGGTGAAAATCTGCTGTTTAGTTTTGGGGGAGCCTATTTTGTTTAGCTTTCGTTAGGGCTTTTGGGTTTTTTGTTGGTTTGTTGGGCTTTTTCCCCTCACCTGAAGGGGTATTTTGATAAGGGTTCAGTGTGCAAGCTGTCATTTTTGTTGAAGTCTAACACAGAACTGCCTCTATTTATCAAAGTAATGTCTTCCATAGCACAAATCTAATATGACAGGAAAGACAGACTCTTTCCTTTTTGGGGCTTGGATTTTATTTATAATAGCATGGTACCGGCAGTTTTATACTACGAACCTCTGGTCTCAGAAACAAAAAAGTGTTGTTGAGTAGGAACTGGAGAGAAGAAACCAGCTCAGGGTTCTCTCTGCTCCACCTCAAGTGTCTTCACAGCAGATGAGGCAGCTACAAACTTACTGCCATTTTCATTAAATAGGAAAGAATGGAGAAAAGGAGAATTATCCCTCTGTTTTCCTCTTCTATTTGGTCTTGTATCCTAATAAATTAGCTGCTTCTTATTTTGAATGGCCCAGTTCTCACTGTTGTTTATACTTGGTATGTTGATGGCTCTAGAGAGTATTTTGGTAATGAGATAGGCAAGTTGTAGCTTTTCACTCTCTTTCTTTTGTGGGTCCATACACTCTGGAGATTCCTTTCAGTGTCTGAAGAATATTTTCTGACTGCTTCTTAATGTTTTTTAAACAATATTTTAATAAGAAACATTAGGAAATTGGTAATTTTGCTCTCTTTATAGTCACCATTTTCATGCAAAGCAGACTCTTCATCTAATAGGAGAAGTGGATTTATGCAGATAAGGGGTGTGAGGACAAAAGGTGTTTATCTGACTGAAAGTCTCAAAGTTTCATATATTTTGGCTGTATATATAACTGACTGGCTTTTCCCATACCAGTATGCTGTAGAAAGTGAGTTATTCCCTTTGGGAAAAGGGTTAGAAAAGGAAAAAAATATTTATCACAGGCTATTTTGGATTCTTCTGTAGGAAGTACTCTGCGGAGAACTACCCTTGTCCCAGAGTTCCTTCTCCAACTCCCATGCTGTCACTGCCTCTTGTCTGCCACTCTCCATCCCAGACGTGCATTAAATGGATGAGTGCAGTGATTCCTCCACGGTCAGAGTTGACAACTGCCACAGGAGTCCTCAGGGGGAGAAAAAAAAAAAGAAAACAAAAATAAAAAGCTATATATGGGGAGGATATTTTAGTTTGAGATACTTTAAGAAAGGACAAAATCACCACTTTTTCAGGGAACATTTTCTTTCAGCTCCTTCACATGACAGAAAGCATCCTGCTTTGTCTGACCTGCTGCACAGCATGAGTGACATCACTAACACAAAGTGACTGGGCTGAAGAAAACCAATGGGATGCAGCCAGAGTGGTTGTGTTGATGACTCCAAAGGGGCTCCTGGGACTGTCGAGCAGTTAAACTGCAATTGGGCTATTTGCTATGCTGTGGTCCTTGACATTCTTTGGATTGCTAGACAAAGAAGGGGAATGGGGACAACAGTATTTGCTTTTCACTGAGATGTTTTTCCCTGCACAGAAGCATATTATTTAGGCTCAGTTTTTGTTTTGTCTCACGTTATTTTCCAAATAACACCATGACTCAGGAAACAATGAATGGTGGGAATAATGTACACCTCCGGAATGCTGTGCAGGAGAACACATTACTTTGCATCCACCACATTAGCTGTACGCTGGCCTTTGTTTTCCACCACATCATTCATGGTACAAGTTAATTACACACTTTCGATGTGCTGCTTTCTTTCTTACCACACAAGATAATACAATTCTGAACTCATTTAAGCAAAGCAAATGCTTTTCTTCCTATTATGTATTGTGCCAAGCAGTAAATAATAGCAATTAATAAAAAGCAGAATAGAGTTCAGCAAAGTCACTTCTTGCTTTTATTCATAAAGAAAACCAAGATTTCATTAAGGACAGTGCCGGATGTTCCTCTGCTGTTCCCAAAAAGTGATATTGGTCAAGGCAATTGTTTCTTGAGACAGGCTGACAGTGACAATGAAGATTTAATCTGCTTTCCTCAGCATATCCCAGAATTAGCTTTTCTATGGAATAATGGGTAAACTGCAAACACATCTCTTGTGAAACAAGACAGCTGGTTCCAGAAGTTTATCCTGTGTATGGATGTGCCAACAAAGCTGTTGCTCTGATCTTCCTCCTCTTCTCTCAATTTAGTCTGATGAACCAATTTGTAATAATCTTCAAAGCTTTTTCCTTTTATCACAGTACTTATTCAAATTTCTCCATCAGTTCCCAGCATCACATGCTGATGTCCTTTTCCCTACATAATTATCTACATTTATCTATGTCCCTGAGATTACATATATCTTAGCACCTGGGCATTCCCAGACTGGGGCTTTGCTCTCTTCTGGAACATACTACTGACAGTGGGGTTGTTAACATTCAAAGGAATACAACTATTAGAATTTTTTTGTATTTCATTTCTGTACACTAAAGACTTGCTTTGTCAGCAATGTCTGCTTCCTGTCAGCAGCCTGGACCATCATGTGCACCAGTGTGGGAAGGTGTTCCTGCCCATGGCATTGGGGTTGGAACTGGTTAATCTTTCAGATCTCTTCCAAACCAAATCATTCCATGATTCTATGATTCAGTTATTAAGAAGGATCAAATTATTTTGTTTACTTGTTTAAGAAGGTTGTAGGTAGTAGCTGAGGTACCTGAAGAGGGTGGTAACCACCAAATGCCACCTCAGTTAAAGCAGGCTGCAATTCCAAAATCTCATTAACAACTACATGATCCCCAGGCTTATGACCCAAGGGGAACCAAGGAAAAAGGAAGGCAGAGAGAGGAAGCTGTGAGTGGAGAAACTTGTCACACAGTCATGCTAGAGAAAAATAAGGGATTTTTCACTCTACTTCCTATATAATTTCCCTTCCAGCAGATGTAGATATCATAGGCCTGTGGGACACTGTTGTAATGAGTCCTCTATCACCAACGCCAACTAATTTGTAGCAATATTAAGTTATTTCAACATGTAAAATGCAGAAGACAGGTCATACAATAATTCTAAAATTAGGAAAAAAAGCCAAAACATTTGATAACAACATGTCTCAGGGTAGGCCTCTCCTAACAATTTGTGCTGGTACCAATTAATTACATAGTCATTAGTACTAATGTACTGTCCTTTGGGATTAGTTTATAAATGAGTGTTTTGTAGTCTAGGAGATAAATTGTTTCATCATTTATTTTTAGTCACAAAAGCCGAAAGTGCCTTTTATTAAAAAAAAAAAAAAAAAAAAAAACTCCAGCTTGTCTGTATTTAAATGGTCAAACTAGGCTTTAAAATTAGAAACACTTAGATAAATGACCAGGATTTTCTCTCTGACTAAAGCCTTTTTTTTTTTTTTTTACTCTGGCTTCCACTTAGGAAATTAAACAGGTTAATGAGTAGCTGGAAGCTGTGTTTTCATTCTTAATGGGAAATTTTAGGAGCAGAAGGAACGATGGGGTTTTTTAAATAGATTTATGTCCTTTTCTTTTAGTTTTGTAGCCTCCATGTTGAACTTAATCCTCACATCCTGCAACAGTCAAAGACTTTATCATACCTAACAGAAGATCTAAAAGTAATAGGTGTTGTATTAGACATTGATATGCATCTTTTAAATTCAAGAACATCTTGAATTAAGTGCTATTGATCTAGGCAAGGTAGTTTAAGTCTGGATTATATAAATGAACTGCAGGACATGAATTGAGGCTGGGTAGGAAAGCTGTATATTATGTACTAGACACCTCTGAAAAGAATGGTTCTGGCCATTTCAGAGAGAAAAGAACTAGAAATTAATTCTGGAGTGGAAAGAGGGAAGAAAATAAATATCTTGGACTTCCTTCTAACCAAATATCAGTGAAAATGCTGACAAAAATCTCTTATGCATCACTCTTGTTTTGCATGGCTTATCTTACTTCTCATGCTACCTAGAACAGAATGCATTGGCTTGAAGTTTGCAGAAAGAACTTATCTCAAACTTTTTGTCTCTTCCATGCAAATGTTCTCTCTTCCTGAAAAGATGATTATAAAACAGTGCTTTCTTGGGAAGAAAGGAGCAAGGAAATCCTAGATTTAGAGATTTAAGACACAATCTTTAGGTCTGAGTGAGTTGACAACACCTCTGTTTTCTAAGAAGGCACAACAGAATTATTTCTTTGGCCTAAGAAATTATGTCAAGGGACAAAGACTTGCAGTATTACTACTGTACAATTATTAAAAAGGAGCAGCAGTCTGCACTTTTCTGCTGAGAGAAAATTTTAAATAATCAAGCTCAAGTTCTGGCACTCAAATTTAACATCTTGATAGCAGAAAAAGGCTTCTTCTCTTGGTAGGTGACATTGTCTGCTCTCACAGGAAGCATACTGGATCCCTGTTCTAGGAGTGTTCTTCGTTTTAAGCCACATGTATTGTTACCTACTCATGTTATGCTGAAATGGAAGCGTTTTATGCTTGAAGAAAATAAATCTCATGTAAGCATTTCAAAGACCCACTGTGGTTTCACTGGGCTCTGAAGGACATTTATTTTGCTTGGAAGAACTTCTCTTTTTCTGTCATCTTGTGCCATTTAAGTGACAGAGGCAAAGTGCCTTTATACAACAACATTTTGATTTCCCCACACAGACACACAACACTCTGCCCAATTTTGCATTCAGCACTTCATGCATTCAGATTTCTACTATTGCAATTCAGTTCTTTCTTTTTTCCCCGTCTCTCCTTTCTTGAACTTTGTAGAGTTAACTATGATTGAAGTCGTAACACTTTCCTACTGGTTTTCAATTTGCAAATGAAAAAAATCCAAAAGAAAATGGATATAAGCTGTATGAAGGAGCATTAATACCTGCTGAATAATCGCCCCAAGTAGAACATTGATTTTTGCAGTACATGTGCCAGGTAAACACGAACAAAAGTATTAATATTCATATTTCAGTAAGCAGGGAGGAATGAAATGTAGAGACTTGAAGAGACACTTAAAAAGAAAATCCTATAACTGTAAACTCACACTGCAAAATATTTGTCCTGATCTTGATTTAATTCACTTTATATCCATGTAGGCAAGATATCTTGAATAATTGCTCACTGAAATATCTTGAATAAGTGCTCTCAAGACCAGAAGGGACTCTGTATCTATAGACAAGCAATTTCACCTTCCAAACAATTTGCAGTTCAATAATGTGTAGGTATTAGAAGATTCCAGAACACAAGTGACCTTCAAGACAGTAGTTGTAAGTGGTCTATTTGATTTGTTATCAAGTGATTTGGTAGAGTAAATACTACACATAGTCTGTTAAAAGGTAGTGCCTGGAAGGAGGACACAGTACTGCTGGGGTCTCTATTCTGCCTGCTGCAGAAACCACTGGAAGGAGGGAGAAGATTTTTTCTTGGAACAGTTGGAGAATTGCTGAGCAGAGAAGGAAGCAAAAGGACTTTTGAGAGGTCTGCAACACAAATGCAGAAAGTGAATGGGCTGTAGGAGGAAAAGCCTCCACAGCCATGGGCTTGAGGAGGAAGAATCCCTCGTGAGCAGTTTTGAACTTGTGCATCGCTGAAGAATATTGGTTGAGAAGAATGAAGAAGGATAAAAAGAACTTTGTGGGTATGCTTCACAATAAAAGATAATTTTAATTTTCTTTAATTTAGTCTCAAAATGAAGCATTGTCATGTTCTAATTTGCCTTGTACTTACTTGTGCAGTAGGAATTGCACAAACTTCTTACTTCTCGACACTGACCTATCAGTCTGGTGTATTAAAACATATTTTGTTCAAAGAAATGCCCCTTGCCAAGCACTCAAATTCTTCATAATGCCACAACTTCATTCTCATTACTATGGTGGCAACACTCATAACATCTAGAGGATTTGGATCCTCAGTAGTTAACAGAAATGTTCACAAGTATTTCCAGTGTAGACCTCTATACCATAGCCACCTAAATTGTTTGAACTTCTGAGTAAATTCCATCACCATGATCTATACATTTTGTCTTGAGGGGTTTGCTGTCAGAGAAATGTTAGGAAGAACCCGTCCGTGCCTGGCAAACACCTTCCACTTCCATAGGTCTGCAGCAGGCTTCATGTTTCATAAAATCATAGAATGGTTTGGATTAGAAGGGACCTTAAAGATCACCTAGTTCCAAATCCCTGCCATGGACAGGGACATCTTCCACTAGACCAGATTCCTCAGAGCCCCATCCAGCCTGGCTTTGAACAGTTCCAGGGAAGGGGCATCCACAGCTTCTCTGTGAAACTTTTTCCTGCCCACTTGCCTACTTGCCTCCAGCAGCACTGTATAACTGTGAGCTCAGACACTTCATCTGAAAATGCAGCAGAATTAAAGCAAGGATGACATGAAAAGGGATTTAAATGCTGAATTGGTATTTTCAGAATGATAGATGATTTCTAAGGATATGCTAGGAAAATTTGTCTCTAGAGGAAAAACAGAAAGATTTTAAAGAAATTTCATCTGTTTTAGCTGATTACTTTCTCTCTGCACTGTGAATTAGATAGATTGCCATCTGCAATGAATAGTGTTCAGGCTTCAGTCAGCAGATGCCCCAAAGACTTCCTAATTTAACTGAAAAAAATCTCACAGCTTTCAGACGTGTGTTACCTACCTTTGTAGAGAAGTCATATCTGATGACCTCTGACAGAGTTTTCTGAGTACAACTGTTCATAAGATTAGGAAACTCTGTCCTCAAGAATAACAGACTTTACTAACACCTTATACTAAAATTTACACAGATTTCACACGCGAATTCTGTCTCAATGTATTTTTCTTTGTATGAAAGAGCATGGGGAGAGTGTAGGACTTATTCTCCACTGTTACCTGCACATTCACTAATGAAAGCAATATGTGCCATTTTGAGTAATATAATAAACTTTTCCCCTGATGGATCTAAATAAAATGGAAGAATGGATGAACTGTGGTTCACAGAGCATACCAATTGCTAGCAACTTCTCACTCAAAATCAAAAAGTTAATCCAAGTCCAATAGCTGCTCAGGAAAGAGAGATGGGAACCACAGCACTCTAGAAATACAGAGATTTTTCAATAGAGAAAGCAACTATGCAGAAAGAGCCTTCACTTGAAGAAATTTCTAATACAGGTAAAGACATAGGTGGACGTGAGAAGCAGAGCCAAATAAAAATGAAGAACAGGTTCTGAGAAAGAATTCGGAGGTGGAATCATGGGTTGATAATAAGTGCTGCAGAGCAATAATCAGTTTTGGGGTTTGGATTTTTTTGATGGCTGTTGGGGTATTGTTGTTTTTTGGGGCTTATTTTGAAGAAAATTTTGGATACATATAATTGTGCAAATAGTACTTCCACAGTTTAATATTCCAGACTGTGGCTCAGCCAGAGCTATCACTGAAGCACCTTTGAAATTCCAGCCATTCTCCTGAGAGGCTAGAAATATATTTCAAACTGAATCTGCTAAAATTAACATGAGATTGCTTGCATATTTCTTTCCTTTAATCTATATATCTCCCAGCACTTCAGATCAATTGCTGACTTGCTTTTCTTCCTTACACTTTTTTTTCTCAGGAACTTGTGCCCACCAGTTTGAATACACATATGTTCTCTTGTTTATTGCTCCAGACACATCCTTCATTTGTTAATAGATTCATATGCTTGTGCTCCTGATGGGTTTTGTTTGCTCTTGATTCAGTCACAGAAATCCATGTGTAGCAAGGAATTTGAAAAGAACATGCAGCTGTTTGCCAGATAAACTGACACATCATAATTTTGTACTTTTAGTATCCTCCTTTGTTTTAATAAGTATGGATGTCATGGATTTATAAACAAGTACTTTGAGGGTTTTAAGTTCATTTCACTATTGACTTTCTCTTATCTTTTATTTTCTCCTCATTTTTTTGTAGATGTATTCATGGACTTTGGAACAATCTAATGCTGTAGCAATCATATCACTTCCAATTTGCACAGGGATTTTTTATTGTCAGACTTCTTTAATGGAATGATAATGGTTCTTCTTTATACCATGGCTGAAATGTGCTAGAAGCTTTACAAGCAAATAAACAAAATCTGGCCTTGGCTGTTCAACTGGACTCAGTCCCACACATAATCACTCTAACTGAGCACATAATAATAACCATGACTACACTGTCTTGTTGGTAGGGTTTAGATGACAGCAGACTGAATCCTGATTTGGTTACTCAACACTGTGTTGGTGTAACTATGAGCAGAATTCTGCTCTTGGGCCTAGGAGCTTAGGAATATTCCAAGCCCCTGGCTTTTTCAGTAATTCCTATGGATTTATTTATCCTAACAGAAAATGCAGTTTACAAATTGACTTTGTTATGCCTGCATGGCAAATATTTTATAAATAAGAAAATAGTTGAAATGTGAGCAGACGATGAAAAATGAGGTTAGAAACCTGTATTTGGAAGGATCCAAATGCTCCCCAGAAATAACTTCTGTGCACCTCAGGTTGGGTGAAGGAGTAGCCTTCACGTTGTGCATCAGTATTAAGCAAAGGAACACACTATGTATGAAATTGTAGGGACATCAGCACTGCTTTGCCTTTGTGACCACAGCTGCGTTCCTCTATTTGGTGATCCCAGGGCTATCAGTAAGGACTGGGTTGTATCCTTGGTCTCACTCCTTTTTGCAATGCCCCTGTCACTTTGTAAATGATATCTCACCACAGGAGGTTTAGATAAGATATTAGAATTTTTTTTTTTTTTTAAATGGAAAGGGCTGTAAATCATTGCAGTACACTGGCCAGGGAAGTGGTGGAGTCATCATCCCTGTAAGTGTTCAAAACACATTTAGATGTGGCACTTGTGGACATGGTTTAATGGTGAATGTGGTCCTGGTGCTGGGTTGATGGTTGGACTTGGTGATCCTCAAGGTCTTTTCCAACCTTAACGATTCTATGATTCTCTGACCTCACATACATTTGTTTCTGTGGGATTCTCTAGGTAGGACAAAATTTCAGCATATAGGAGGTCTGAATTTAGCAGTCCAAAGATCTACTGATTTCTTGAGCAGGATAACCTTCTTAATCTTCTGTCATACCACCACACAACTCAAGAGGATGCAGATTTGAGCAAAAATTCCAGGACATGCATCACTTCCATGTTTAAGCTTATACCCTGTAGGAACTCACTCCAATGCCATGTTATTTCTAGTAATGTTGTCAAGAGCTACAATTAAAAAACAATAAGAAGCAACATGAGCTGTTTTTCAACGAGTTTTGCTTGTAGGTTTTTTTTTTTCAGATTTGTCCAAAGATGAAATCAAAATTAAATCATATATCCCAACAAAATCAACAAAGGGATTTTTCTTGAAGGAATCTATCTGCTGCTCCATCTCTTGCTGTACCCACATCCTCAAATGGAAAGCACAAGAGATGGTAATTTGCTTTTTCATGTTCCTTTCATGAAATTTTTCAGCACAAATATGGGAACAAATATTACCGGTTAGTGCGTCAATCCCTTCATCTCCACACAAGCACAATCAGAATAACTAATTGCTGCCACAGTATGGCAACAAAGCTTATGCCTCACACCAAGTAGTTGTTTAAATATCTCCAAGCAGTAAGAACTCTCTCCAGAAGTATCAGCAAATTGTAGTCTCACTGTGAAAACTGAGCACACAATTTTCTGTAATTTTATCAGCTCGTCAGTCTTGACCGTGAGTGAACATTTATACCAAGCTGTCCCCAGTCATCTACTGTAATATTCTGTCTCTAGATGTTTCGAGACTCCATTCCTCCTCAGTGGATAATAATAAGGCATCTGTTCTTCGTGTTCAGAGACAAAAAAATGAAGGTGGAGCTCTGAGCGTACTGTATCTCTGCTCATTGGAAAGGAGAGAATGATTGTTATGAATTTGAAGGGACAAGAGTGGTGTCTGAGGTGGCTGCTTAACTTTTCAAAGAAATGCAGAATTTCAAAAGAATGCAGACGTGTGAGTTCAGACTGGTTTAGATTAAATCAATGCCTTAGAAATGCTGCGGCTTCAACTCCTTGTATAATTGATGGAAAGATTTGGACACCTCCACTGCATGACTCAGAGGAGACAATTTAGGAAAATCCACACATACATCCAGGGCTCCCGAGGCTAAGATAACTGATCAAGTGCCTAAAGAATAAACACGTATCATCATCTGTGGATCTCGTTATGAGACTTGATTGCTGCAATTTAGTTGTCTGTTGGTCTGATGGTCTTGATCCATCACGGCAGGTGGAAGAAACATAAAGACTGATGGGTTAAAATATGCTCAGGCTCAATGGGAATGCCCAGGTACCTCCCCTGAGGAGGGAGAGCTTTCAGTCCTCTGGTGGAAAGCCTCAGAAATTAGTCTGGGGGCACTTTGAGGGTCTTTGTTGGGTTTTGACACCTAAGACACAACAGCTCATTCTTCATGGATGTGGGTGAAGAGCACCTAAAGATCATACATTCGTCTGAGGAGTTGTCATCCAGGCTGGGGATGTCCATGCCATGATTCAAAAGTCTTGTGAGAATTATGTTGGGCATTGGTTACTCCTACTGGGACTAGAAAAAGGTATAAATCTAGGAGGGAAACTTCCCAGGCACTGAACTATAACTGTCTAATGTTCACAGGGAGAATGTGTGCATTTTGCATACAATGGCTCCACACAGTAACAAAACCTTGATCCTAATGTTGCCCATTTCCTTTATACAACTTTATACCATTAGTTCATTTTCCTGTGTTCCTCCCACACATCTGTACCATTCCATGAATCTCTATACTTCAGGAATAGCCATAAATAATTAAATTAGCATAACAATGAAGAGTTTATGAAAGGAATTTAGTCCCAGCGAATTATTCCATGACAGGAGGTAATGAGTTTGTTGGGTTTAAGTCCATCATATTAAGGATAACAGCAAATATTTAGCTTTAAATTTGCAGTTTCTTGAATTAAGGTTCTCTCTGTCTTATCAAGATGACATTAAAAGTGGCCAGGGGTGTTTGAAAGCTTTACCAACAGATCAATTTCAATTACTTACTGTAATTGAAGGAGTGTGGGAATTTCTGAGGTGGCCACAGGTTTTGTGCGTCCGTCTTTGCATGCCATATACACATCTGCATGCAGGAAATAAAGTTTGAATCAGCAGCTCCACAACTTACTTTAAACCTGCATTTTCATCACCACAGTAAGGAACATTGAAGTATCTTGTTTCTTGCTGTTTCCAAAGACTACAGAGGATGGCTACTTGCTTTGTTTTAAAAGCTAGTAGAAATATTAATTTTTTTCTGGAGCAGTGCCATGTATGTATTACACATAGATCCTCCATGCTTATTTTAGAGAAAATGGAAAAAGGAATCATGGGATTGTTCTGGGAGCTTTCCCTGTATTTTCCTTAAATACTAAATAAATAAATAAATAAGCAAATAAATTAAAGACAGAAAGTGTAGTGATGAGACACTACTACAAAATAAGCTTTTTTACTCCCAGTGAATGGTCTCTTTACAAGAGCCTTTCATTTCAACCTTCTCATCTTCCTGAAATGAATTTGTAGTGAAAAGCAATTACAGTGAATATGTCCATATTCCCAGTGCCCCTAAATGTACCTATATTAATTTTCTGGAGTTATCTTAGTCATATATTTTGTTTTCTCACATATATTCTTATGTTTATGTTTGCGTGCAAGTGGCTCTATGTGTGCTTGAAAATTCCCCGAGGGCTCCAGATTTGACCACCAGGATGATTACCATTGACAGCAATTGGGAAAGCAGTTGTAAAGACTTCTAGTCCTGTCTCTAGGGCTGCAATGACTGCCCTGTGTGGAATTAGACTGGGAATACTGACATTTCCATCCTGACTATCACACAGCTGCTCAGGAAATCAAAACAAATCATTTAAACCAAGCTCACAGTTCTGAGGACGCTGTTGTCTCAAGGTGTCCCTGAAGAGGGTCCATTACTTTAGCAGCTGCTGCAGGAAAAGATTTTACACAGTAGATGCAGATTGAGTTAAATTTAAGAATCCTCTAAAGATTTACCAAAAAGATCTTGATTGAAACGGCATGACGGGAGAATTGTGTGTAAATGTCTAAATTCTGACTCTCATCAGGAGGACCATGGAGTTAAATGTGGTATCAGGAAAGGAAAAAATTCACTTACAAGTGATAAATGAGCATGAAAGTAGAGAAAATTTCCTCGACTTAATTCTAACATTTCTCTTCAAATCTGTGTGTGGTTTAAATGGAAAGTTTAAGTGCAATACCGAAGTACCCAGGCTTATATGGCCCTGATGTAAAGGATATGTGTGTCTTCAGTCTCATCTCAGCAATAACTTAAAGAGTAATGGCTGAAGGCATCTAACTCGACTGAAAGGGTAGAGGATTCATAAATGTCTGTAGTCTTATAGGTCTTACAGGGAGCTAGGAGTAAAACACAAAAATTTCTAAATGCCCATATGGAAAGAAAAGGTTTGGTCAGAGTTCATAACTCCTGGGTCACAAGAAATGCAAGTGTGTAGAAGGAGCAATATTTTAGATTATATTGTATGAGGCAGCGTTGCCTTTGCCTGAGCAAGGCTGTTGAGTGGAAAGGCTGAAGAAAAAAACAAGGGAAAGACGTGACCTTTCCTATAACTCGCTTACCTCATCAACATTTACAAAACATACTAGAAAGGGGTTTTCTAAGCCCTATGACAAATCTAGAAATGAGAAAAAGCAATGTTACCCCTGGAATAATACCAACAAGGATTTGCTTAGATTGGGAAACTCTCCCAGGCCTCAGTCACTTGAGCAGACCATGACCCTTCTCTCTTCTTTGGGCATTTTTTCTGCTCAAAAGAATCATAGAAACATTTAGGTGTGAAAAGATCTCTAATGTCATCAAGTCCAGCCTTTAATCCAGCACTGCCAAGTGCACCACTAAACCACGTCCCCACGGGCCTCAACTACACGGCTTTTAAATACCTCCAGGAATGGTGACTGCACCACTTTCCTGGGCAGCCTGTTCCAGTTCTTGACAACCCTTTCGAGAAACAGAGATCACAAAGATATTTACTTTCCTAAGAGTTTCACAAAACTAAAAATCTGAGCAAAGAAGGCAGTTCAAATGTTCATAACTTTGTTTCTAGAAACTTTTATGTGCAAATACCTGTAATCAAACATGGCAGCCTGAATGTACTATCAAACTCTACGTTAAGGGGTCGTCTCGGTTTGAGAGACAGGTGTCTGCTAAGGAAGGCAGAAGTCTTCCTTGGAATGGAAAATGTGAACCCCTTCCATCTGAATTGTTATAATTTTGGAATTAAGGGGCTCTCAGGCAAAGACCTCTAGAGAATAGGAATAACAGTTCTT